>JAVJGI010000036.1:3073559-3108697 GCA_035590275.1 Ibycter americanus
TCCCCATCTTTCTGGGTGAGGGGAGTGAGCGGGTGGCTGCGTGGTGCTTGGTTGCTGGCCGGGGTTAAACCAGCACACAATCTAATATTTGAAACATTTTTAGAACAGTGTGTGTAAAATGTCGAATTATATAACTTCTTTCTCCCTACAGGTCGAAAGAAATCAGATTTCCTAAAATAGATGCAGAAGTAAATTTTGATGTGTATAATACACAAAGTATAATGATGGTGATAGAGAATCAGTAGCACATACAGGATTTTGCTAGTAGTGAATAAATGCAAGGGCTGAAGTTGCAGAAGAGAAAGACAGGACAGATCTTCGAGTTTCTTGCTGCAGTTCACAAGATTAAAATTTAAGCAATCCACAGAATGAGCAAGCTTTATATTCAAATATTTCTGGCTGTTCAAATTTAGTCTCTTGTTAAGGCTCTATCAAGAACCTTTCAGAGGCAAACAATGGGCTTTTCAAAAATAAGACAGCAAATCTCTGATAAAAAGAGCCAACTTTGAGTCAAACAAATGAAGATTATTAAACATATTTTTAATAACCGAAAGCGTGAAAGAATTTTTTCTCCTGAAAAATGTAAGAATTCACACATAGCTATCAGTCAATAACTATCAATAGATTTAAGGGAAAGCATTTATTAGTTTTCTATTTTAAATTGGTTCATATGTGTCTGAAATAATCCAACTGCATATTACATAGTTAAAGTGCCTTTGTATATATTTTTTTCAGGTGACTGCCAATTTTGAGAAATTATTACATTTCACATAGATAGAAAAGAGTTCTAACAGAAGTTACATAATGAAAACACCTTCATTATATAGGTAAAGTTCTTCCTGCTTGTACTAAGTCTGAACAACAAACTTCCACCTAACATACTGAAATAAGCAAATCCACCAACCCTGAAGGATGGGCTCAGAAACTACAGCTGAGGAATTGCTTCAGTGCGGCTACTACTCCAGCCTACTGGCTGGAAAACTACCAAGCTTCTGAACCCTCCCTGCAACATTTTCAAACCAGAGGCAGAGAAGAAAAGAAACAGCAAAGAGATAGAGCATCAGCTGCCTGACAGGGACTGAGGACTCTCCATTCTCTTTAGTTTCAATTTCTGATCAATTTTTAAACTAAACATCTACATGCATCCTTTCACTGCAAGCTAAAATGTTATTACTAGAAGTTATTAGCCACGATCTTTTTTCTCGCTGAAGACAGCAGCAAACAACTTCCATCAGTTTTAATGGATGCAAGAACAACAGCTGCTGCTATCATCGTTAAACCTGTCAGTGCTCAGTTCCTGGCTCACTCCTCAAAAGAAACCGTTGAAGAAAACTATGCAGCTTCCACTCAAGTTTACTACTGCACTGGCTTCTAAGCCATCACCAACCAGACAAATACAAGTTAGATATTCGAGGCCCATGAACAGCTTTCCCCTGTTGTGACCCATTTGCTAGCTGCAATCTATGAGCACAGAATGTGGTCCATGAAAGGAACACAAAACCTGATTAAAAAACACCATTTTCCCTGCAATACACACATTCATAAACATGATAAAATGGGAGCGAGGAATGAAGATGTAACAAATATTCAAACATTAGTCCTATTTTTCAGTAAAGAAAAACCTTTGTGATTAGATTGCAAAATAGCACATATGGATTTTTCTTTCATCAAAGTAACATGACTTACAGCTTTTTCTTTTTTCTGTAATCGGAAAGATCACTTTAGATTAAAGAAGGTACAGAAACATTGAAATAAAGAATGATGTCTGCAGGTATACAGCATACACAAAAATGCCTGTATAGCGTGTGCTATATGATATATATGATACAAACATGTATGATATATATCATACAAAACAAGCAAGAAACAGAACGTATTTCAGCCTGAGAAACCAAACTTCTGACACTTCCCAGGTCCTTCAGCAGGATGTGTGCCAGACAACAATACTAAGCTTTGTATACTCTAGGAGAAATTGTTCCGCCCCAATAGACACCTTCAAGCAAGACTGTATATTGTACACATGAAGCTAAGTAGTGGAAGTCGTACTACATTTTCCATGAACAAAACCTTAAATATCTTCTGTACTTGCAACTTCAAATGTAGTATTCTATATGCAATTCATTTTGGTATATACATCTTTTTCCTCCTCTTACAAACAATAATACTAAAGTCACTTCCCTCAGCATAGAAAAATGTCCTAAATTTCCCTGCTAAGTCTCTCTGAATTCTAATATATATCAAAAATTCATGCAAAGAAAACAACATCTAGAATAACAATTATGGACCTAGATAATTGTGGGGAAAAGCCCCAGTATTTAGCTGCACTTTCCCAGGTCTAAGTCTACCAGCTGAAATTGACATATAACTAGAAAGGAAGAGTTTGAAAGCAGCCTGGAATTACAGATTCCATCCTCTCCCAGAAGTATTTACTGACGCAACTCACAAACGGGTTGAGACTGACCTGCAAGCACTAGGCAGAAGCAGCACCATCTCTGTAATGGAGGCACTCCTGTCCCTACCATTACATTTTGTTATTATAATTTTGTGGATATTTTATAAGGCCATGCCCCTCCCACAGTAAAACAATGAAAGCATATTAGTTAAAGTATCAACTGAATATACAATTAAGAGGCACGGGCAAGTGGTCCTCCCATATTCCTCAAGTTAATTCCCTTTAGAGAGACCAAGTCATGCACCAGGTTGCATATTATTATTACTTATTATATTATTGCATAACATTATATATATACACTGATACATAGTTCAGATTCTTATTATACAAGTTGATTCAGAATGACTATGGAAATTAAGTATACCACATACAGTTATTACTGTGCTGTGCCTAAAAGATCTGAAGTGCTTTAGAACGCACATAAAATGATCAAAACCACTCAACTCATCCCACAAACAAAAAGGAGCATGGATTTTCTGGAAGATGGCAGTAATCATGCAAAATTTTTGCATCTTACTTGTAGAAATGGGAAGTAAAGAAGGAGCTCTCTAGGTAACTAGCACTCTCACAAGATGTATCCATAGAATCTAAGGCAGCTACAAAATTTGCTCAATCCAAAACAAGCCTGTAAAGTCTTAAAACCCAACACATTAATTTTTATATTTGGTATTTTATCCTCCTGAAGAGGCTATATTAACACAAACTGGGACCGGAGTCTAAATTAACAGACACAATAAACTTTAAAAGACAGCTGCCTTGGCAATAAAAGAGGTGTATTTTTTGCTAAGTAACTCACTGAACCATAGTGGAAAAAAATTACAGCACTGAAAAGAGGACTTTTGACTTCACAATAGACTTGGGAAGAGAAAAGGTCACCTCTTGGAATATAGCTTACTATTCTTGATGAAAGCGTACAACACTACTAAATCTTTTCAAGGTCATGCATTTCAAACCCATGAAAAGCAATCTGGTTAAACTCAATTATCTGTTTACTACCATCTTAGTTCCAAACAACTCAAATTTTATATGTGAAAGCTTTAATTCAGGCCTTAAAAAGTATTTAAAGGAAAATAAATACACCTCCAATTCCTGAGTGAGTTGCTAATGCTGAGCAGTGATTTTTTAAAATACAGACTTGAGTATTCATACTCTAATAGTTGAACTACAGCAGTAGAATGAAAAAAAGGACACTACCAGATCCACAGAACATGTGAGACAAGATTAAATGAAATCAGAAACACCATAATATCAAACTGAAGGCTTTAGAAGCCTTACATACCACAGGCCAGTAGCAGGAATGAAATGGTGTTACAGTCTTTTAAACCAGATAGAACACAAACAAACCCCAACCCTTCTCTACAGCTTGGCTGTCTGCAAATAGCTCTTAACATTTCAGCCAAAGAAAATGTTCTTTTAAACACAGTCAGTCCTACAAAAATACAAAAGCACCACAAAACACAAATAAAAACTTAAGGAACTACTGCAGTAATGCACTTCTTTCTTTACATAGAATCATGCTGGAAATCGGAACGAGCTACAGAGGTAAGTATCTGAGCAGCAGAAGCATTCTTTTGGTGATGTATGGGATTTAAAACTTTTTTTTTTTCTCCTGTTTTCTACTCCCCAGTTAACTCTACTAAAAACATGGAGGACAGACTGATGTTACTTCCAAAATGTTCTTTGTGCATCATATTAGTCAACATTGCTTCTTATCAGATATCCTCAAGGTATCTTGAGGACAAAAAAACCCCAAAACATTACGGCCAGTGTGAGCAATCGCCTTTCTAACTGAAATGGCTCAAACTTCAAAGAACATGTAGATACCTTAGAAAAAAATAAGGTAGTGACCAAAAGTCTTTCCCATAGAAGATATGACCATGAAGACAGCTTCTCAAGGAAGAAAAATACAGATGATGTCCACATATGTCCAACAGTGCCTGTAAAAAGATACTCTGTTATAAAGAAAACTTATTTTCCATTGTGCTGCCTGGCATTGTGCCTAACTACTGTGGTAAAAAAGAAAATGGGATGAAAAATGATCCTGCACAGCTTTAACTCTCTATAAGCTCTAACTTGAAAATTGTATTTGCTCTCAAAAAATGTTAATTTCTCTGCTAAAAAAATATTTAGGATTGCCAAGAGGTTAACGAGATAGATTTTAAGTAATATTTTAATATATTTTATTATAGAAAGACAGTAATTACATTTTATTAATAAGAAAGCAGTAAATCCAAAGTTAGACTTTTTATGGGCCTATTCCCTGAAACATTTCCAGTCATTTTATAATTACCTCGAAGTCTCAACCCAAATAAAATTCCAAATGGAAATTGCTTCATATTCAGCTCCCGTGGTGTTTGGTTCTGACTCCAGAAAACCGATTTAATGGTAAGACACTAACCAACCTGAGCTGTTTTTATTTTCAACTCTGCATTTTGTGCTTTTTGGATTTTGTTTAATTAAAAGAGAGACTCTCAAAAGTCTCTAACCCCTTTACACTGTACTTCTTGACCTGAACATGCTGCTATATGCATTCAAAAGACTACCTGCTGGCTTGAGCATACAGTCAGTTCTATAGCTTAACATTAAGCCCATTTAGCAGATGGTTCAAACTAGGCTCCTAAGTGTTTTACCCAACATCACAAAGCAAAGCAGTGAATGGAAGAAAATGATGCTATAAATCCTGTAAGTACATCCACAGAATTTAACACACCTTTGCATTTCTCAGTTAAGTTTAACTGCAGGTGGGCAACCAAGTAAGCAAGTCACTGAACTGAAACAGGTAACTCTGACATCAGTCTAGCAACTCTGACATGAAACTCTTTTTCCTTTAAGTGAGAGAATAGTTAACAAAAGCTACATGTATTTCTATTAGAACGTCTGATATAAACTTGAGACATAATTAACAAATTGACAGCTTTACTTAAAGTAATTCACCTTGAGGGTTGTTGCAGGGTATCAAGTTGTACATGTCTCTTCCATTGCTGGGGAAGAATGATGCATAACAGCAGTTCTGAAATTATGCTTGTTCTGTGTCCTGTCAGCATTCTATTTTATTAATTCTGTCAATGAGAAACAGGTGCTATCCTTGTTTTTCTCCTGGTAACAGTTCAATGGGGGAAGGCAACAAGCTTGAAGACAGCTCAAGAATGTTTAATGGCTTTGCAAAATGAGATGCTACAGGACTCACCCTGAGTGCAAAGTAGCAGATGAACAGAATACCTATCAATTTCAGTAAGTTTAGGACTGTACCCTAAATCATATTCATATTACACTGCACCATGACAATACTTCATGGGAAGAGGTCAGCACCGTTACTGAACTAATGACACACAACAGACGTTAGGAGCATTACTGCCACTGTGCCCACCTCCTAAAGGTTAGCCATAAAAACAGCAAGGTACTCACTGAGTTATCCAATAGATGCAGTCTCCTTTTTCTAGCGTGAAAAAGTCTACAGAAAGTAGTCTTCCAGGAAAGTTCTTAGAACAACAAAAGTGGGTTTTTTCTGTTAGAAGTTAATCATTGTTTTCTCTTTGGATTGGTAAACATTAGCTATGAATAAGTCTTTCACAACAATATTTCATATTTTATTCATGGCTCAATCTGATGAGAAAAATATCATACCGAATTTTCTTTTCTTCACTTACAGTGACCAATGTATGGAGTATTTTTGTCTGGTAAAGCATTTGAAGCATTTACTTTACTTTCTGTTTCTTCTTCCTTCCCAACCCTTCAAAGGGCTTTAAACAGCTTCCTGAAGTCACCAAAAACTTAAGATTTGCCTTCAATCTGACTGCAATGAGCCCACATTCTGAAGTACCATTCATAATGAATTCACAACTAGGTTGATTTCTTCTTACTCCCAGGTTTCGGGAGCATGGCTTTTCCTCCATTGTTAGTTGCTAGCTACAATAGGTTTATATGGCTTAGCTGTGTTAGTGCTGTGTCCCTGATAAACCATGATGCTACGCAGCTAATCATCTTCTCCTTCCTTTCCAACATCCTTCTTCAATACAAGGTGCTGTCTTTTTTCAGCTACCCCACTCCCTGACCTTATAGACCTATTGATCTTTTAACATTTTGGGAGACAGCTGTAGAATGTGTTGCAGACTATTAGTTGTCTCATTGCATCTTAAGAAATTGACGATTCTGTTACTGTCTAAATCAATCAATCAGATACATACTTCCACCTTGTAGCTTTAAGTAACCATTACCACACTGTAAAGGCTACACAGTTAAATCAGTGGCTCTATTTCTGCATCACAAGACTAGTGTTGGATCAGAAGCATACAAGACAATGGAATGACTCTGGTCACTTTCTTACCTTACTCTTCCCCAACTTTCAGGACAAACCTGCTTTTACTGTAATAAATTTGAGGGAATAAATAGATGACAATATAACTTTCCCACCATTCTTAACTGCAGATTACTAAGGAAAACAGTACTGACCCATGGTGTAATCATCTTCTATACCAGACCATGCTTGTGAATCTGTACCTTTCTCAAAATGAATCTTGGAAAGGGCAAAAGCAGGATAGAAACCAGAACCAAGCAGACATAGTGCTATTCATCCTATCTTGCAAGTAATTTCTCAGGAGCAGAACACAAAGAACCAACCAAACAGTTGTTTAAAGGAGCTATCTCACTGTTATGAACTATAGTGAAAGAACCATAGTGTAAGCTACATACATCTCACTGCAGAGATAAAATTGTTCCGTATGGTTGTTGGTAGGGTTAAGTATTGTCTAGGAGATAATGAGCACTCTCTGTTCTTGCTGAATATCATTTTGCACAAAATAGCAATGGAAAGGATTTTCCTCATTAATGAACCATGATGGGGGGAAGAATGAAACTTAAGACAGCTAATTTTTCCAGGATTATAATGTTCTTCATTTTTAGGTCATTTGAGTTCCATACTAATTATAGAAAGATGGAGGCTTTACAATCCCCCCGCTCCCTCTCTCATTACATATGTAATTGTAAAAGCTACCTTGCTGTAATAAAACATTAATCTCTGTATTTCTTATTATGGGATCACAGACCTATAGTGATGGATGACCACGTGTCAGAGCACACTTCCACAGTACACTGTAATATCACTGAGTCATCATTTGGAATGCGAAAGCCTGAGTCCAGAGTCTTAGCTAGACTACACTTTTTTGTTTGTTTGTTTTAGAATGACTTGCTAAAGTAGCTTCTGAGTCGTATCATAAAGAGAGATACCTGACATGTTATTTAGGCATAGTCATACCTCACTGAATAATTCTGCACATGTACAAATACAAAGAACTGTAACTATATTCTGAAATGTGCCTTTCTTGCAGCATTAAAGGCAAAATTCATTATACCCAGTAACAGTAGTACAGGACATGGGCATAAATGTTATGCAGACTTAAACAAAAAAGACTGGAGAGATAGTATTTCATTGCAGTTGATATGACAGTACTTGCTTTGTAATGCAGTAATGACAGAAATTAGGACACTTGTTAACTTATTTGAAGATATATCGATGCAGTTTATTTCATCTGCAGAAAAAGAATTTTGGCACGCATCTTCATTCAGCTGGTGTTCCAATACAATTTCTCATTGTGGCTTTTTAATCTTTTTTTATATGTTATGTGGTGCTGGACAGTCACAATCTATAAATACGTCTGGAAGATACATTTACCTATCTACAATAGCTACTTACAACTGCTTCTATATTAAAAAAAAACAACAAACAAACCAAAAAAACCAAAAACCAACACCAAAAAAACCCCATACTAGACTTAAAAAGTGTGTCAGTCAGCAGCTTTCACTAAAAAGAAGTAAAAGGAAGCAAATACTTGATTCCCAAGTTCTCCAAAGCCTGGACTGGAAGCTATAGAAAAGTCTATGTTCAAAATGACTGCATTCTCTCAGCCTAAGATTCCTAAATCTTTAATTAAGAACAATCTTCACACAAAATTAGGTATAGTTCTTTCAATTATCCTACCTCTCAAGGCTCATTGCCTGGGTCACGGAAATTATAGTGTGCAGGTGAGCCAACTTCAGAAGTCTTAAAGTAAGAACTCATTTTAATTCGGGGGGAAAGACAAAAGAAACACTGTCTCCTTGGTCCTTTTGTCTGAAGGAAAACTGGGACCTAACTCTAGTGCTACTGATGACAATTTTTTAGATGAATACACATAAATATCAAAATAAAAAACATACAATATAACCAATGTACTGGCATATATATATATACACACAGCTACATATATTCTCAGCAAGTTCTATGCAACTTACATAAACAGGTCTTCTGGAAAGAGGCAAGGGGCAGGGCCAAACTAAAAAAACCTCCAAAATTTCATCTGTGTTATGTATCTAATTGCATATGCATAATTCGTTAAGTATGCATAAATCAGTCTGACACACACTCTTACACAGAATATGCAAATCTCCCACACCTCTGAAAAGAGAAAACAAATTGCAAAACCATACCATCTTACTTGTTGATTCTCACAAAAAGGAAGGTTCACAGTGGGAAATCCCAGTCTTTGGATCAAAACAGTCAAAATCAGCATCAGGTTACTAACAATGGGATGGTGTTGCTTTGCCAATCTTTTCTTCTCTGTGACTGAAGTTATGTGTGTATACAGATATATCCTTTACATAATATTTTCCTTTCATCCTATCCAACACAAGACGTTGAGTTTCATTTATCCTTCAGTGTGTCCTCTTTTGTAGGGCCATATTAATGTTAGTTAAATAAACCGGGGGGAAAAAAAAGGTCTGAAGTTCTAACTAAGCCTTTAACATTTTCAGTGCTTATCCAAACTGAGTAATATAGTAACTTCTTATTTTCTCAATAATTATCAAGCAGAAAATACAGTGCAGTAAGTATTTCTTTTTAGAGAAATATCTTAACATCATATAAACTGAAAAATAAAGGCATAAAATTTACATCTTCAGGTTTCACTATCAGTGGACATCATTCACATAATACACTTAACAACTACTTATGGAGGAGTGACTATAACAAATAAAGGGTGCCCATGGTCATTTATCTTTTGCAAAAGCAAATGTGCTTTGCTGGGAGACAACAGCCATCTGAGAGACCTATGCAGCACTTTTGGATTAAGGCTAAAGAAATCCATGGTAAGACACTTACTGCAGACATGTAAGCAGGACACAGGAACGGTAAACTGTATATTTCTTACCATCATTCCACAAAACTTCAGTATTCATAACCTAACAGGTATCAGCCTTTAAGGATTCAAAAAACACCTATTTCTTTAGTATTTTATACTTCCTATCACAGTTCACCTCAGCAAACAAGACAAAAGTAACTAACTGGAAACTGCAACTTCTCTCGTTATTTATATTAGAAGTTGTATGTCTGCTTTAGTTTTAAGTAACACTAAAATACTCTCTTTTCTCAGACGCGTTGTTTCTTCATATTTTAGTCCTGATGTACTTCAATTAATTGTTGCTTTTAGCACAAGCATTAGAATTAACAATACAACACGTCAACATCCACCTGACATCAAGAAGGGGTAAATACAGTCAATAATCAAATGTTACACTTCTAAAATGAAAGACCTACGTTATGCACTTCATAGAACAAGCATGTCTTGCTGGTGTCACAACTCTTTGTGAGGAGGTGACAGTCATTTAGTTGTGCGGTATATTAGTAACTGCAATCTGTTACAAGTGATTAGTTTTTGGACAAAACATATTCAAAGCAAATCTGTTCTATGTTAACCGTACTCAGGACAGACTTATGTAATTGAATCAACATATGAAGTGATATAAGACACAGCCAGATATGTTGTGCTCTTTTCCCCCTACAAATATATCCAAGAACTTTTATGGGTGTAACAGGGCAGACTGCTCTGATCTCTGTAAAGCGGCTATTTTCACTCAGATTTACAAAGTTGAAATGAACTGCAGACTGAAGCGCTTATGTCTTTCCGCTGACAATAAAGGTTGTACAGATGATTAGCTCAGATGCTGGGTAGACCATGTGTTTGTACTGTAGTTGCACAAAGCTAGACAAGTTGAATACTCCTCACAACAGTGTAACCTTAGTGTGTTTTCCCTGGCTTTTTAACCTGCTTTGAACTATTCTATTTTGAACTTTCTGCCAGAACACCTGTTTCTTTGTTCTTGTTCTCTTGAAGATACTAGCAGAAAAGGTCAGTTGTACTAATAAATCCATGCCAGTTTTAAAATTTTAACTGTAATTAAACTGTAGAAAAAAACTATCATGAAGAGACAAACACCTGAGTATTTAAAGAATGGCTTTATATTTAGATAAAGTACTGATAGTTAAGAATATTCAAAAGTTAACAGTTTTCATATAAAGGGGACAGCACAAGGCCTCAAACAACTCAAACACTTAAAAATAAAGCTAAACAATGTGTATGCTTTCTAACTATCATCTGTAAATTGGTACATTTTCCACAAATAATTCTTCAGCATTTCTAAAGGCAGGAGGGAACAAGATTTCAAAATGTCATACAGATAAAACATCAGGGAAAGAATCCAGATCTCCCAATTCCTAAATCTTAATGTTCAGACCATTAAGCCTCTCCAGGGTTTTCTTCAGGAACCATAGTTTAACACAAAGACAGTCCAAATTATGTGAATTGCACCCCAAAAAACTTAATTGAATTTCACCATTTTTTACACCAAGTACTAAGAGCAAGAATAAAGGTTCCATACAGAAATGAGACAAAAAGAAGCTGAAACGATTATTTTGCCTCTGTCTGAAAACATTTTTTCACAAGTCAGATTTACAGCAAAGGAAAAGGAGGAATTGTGAAGTGAACAGTAGAGCAGAACTAATTTCTGAAACCAGGAAAATCTGTCAAACAGGATTTACTATGAAAAAGAAAGCATGCTACACAGAATGCTATCTCAAATAGGGATTAGAAATAGGAAGTTCTCATGTAAATTTATTTTTCTAAAGAGGCAGATCAAACAATAACTAGAAATCTGCAAGTTCCATGAGATGCTGCCATTAAAGTGAGAAAAGGCATAATATGTCTTAAGGAAAAGTATTCCTTTGGTGACTTGCCACTTGAAAATACTTGAATTTCTGATTCTAAAACAATACACCAAAGACATTAGAACCAGTAGGGACAGTTTTAATGGTATCTCATTTTTTTCTTTTTCAACGTCAAGCAGTAAAGAATGAAGGATACAACAGTGATTATCAGTGGACAAAAACTGAGGAACATGAAATACTGGTAATGTTTGAGACAAAGCCATACCAAAACACCTAATACCTGGGGCAGGGGAGAATCATCTCTGCTACAAACTAAACACTTGTCTTCTCCATGCATTCCTTCCCCCCTCCCTAGAGTGTTTGCTATTCTCCCTCAATTTTTATGATAAAAACATGAAAGATCCTCATACAAAGGGTAGTTGACAATTATACTGGAGAGCCACAGACATTGCAAAGAACACCTAAATCTTAGAGGCCACAAATACAGTCTCACAACATTCGCTATTACAAGTGTTTCTGACCTTCAATCTTTAGTGAATTCCTCCGGTTCTGAAAGCTGCAGTGCAACACCAGGTTATATGCAGGTTTTTGTTGGCTATTTGACTTCAAAAGCAAAAGGCAGACTTGGGTCAGATGCTAATTTATTATTTCCTTTATTTAAAGCTTCATAAAAAGAAGTCATCGAAACAGTCCAGGAGAGAAACTCCATCAAAAGAAACTACTTTGGAATCCAGATCTCTGATAAACATTTAAGTTGCATATGGCGAAGCAGATGATACCTCCACACTGAAGTAGTTCAGAACTAGCTGCTCATCTTACTCATCAGAGGCACTTTTTCCAGTTTCAGACTTGCATTAAACCTTGAAATCAGAATCTTCTTAGGTTTAACACTATATTATCCCAAGAATTCTGCACTATTTTTTTTTTGGTAGTAATTATGAAGTTTGCTGCCAAACATTTGAAAAGTAAGTGCTCATTAATGTAAGCCAGGTGAGAATTGACTCTACCTTCACACAAAAACATGTGCGGTCACCACTGAAGCACAGCTATCTCAGGCAAAGAGAATAGTTGAGTACAATCCTTAGCAAAATGCAGACCTCGCTATAGTACCCAAATGATAGTGACAGATGATAGAGAAAGAAAAATGAAGAGAAAATTTAAAAAACTAAGCCACTTTTTGGGGCTGTAAAATATGGCTTTGTTTTTAAAAATTTAATCAGGTCAGCAATACTGGTAGACATACGTATTTCTTAAAATTTTAATCTACATACCTGTAGACACTTCTATCTAGGAGACCATCAGGAATTGTTCTCTGTTCATCATGGTTTATATATGTCATCCATTAGCAACCTAAGCTTTTGAAGTTATGAACAACATTTCTGTACAGTCTTAAAAGACCTAATAGTACTTTTTGATGCTAAAGAACTATTTAATATTTTATAAGGAACATAATACAAATTAAAATAAGTAACACCTTTCATGTCTTGAATCACTAAAAGCTACAGGGATTCACATGGTATTTTTCAAAGTAATAGAGCACAAGACTGATGCTCATAGCTCCATTAGAAACATTTATATGCAAAGCAGCGTTTTTTCCAATCATGAATTTCTTTTGAGATTCATTATTGCCCTATAGTACATTTGTCTGAAAAGAGACTCTAGGGAGATGACACTTTCCTTGGTTAGTATTGTTGTCGCTGACAGAATGCATAAAAGGCAAACCGCTTTTTCTCCAGCTTTCAGCCTGAGCCAATCAAATGCAGACATTCTTGGCCTCTTCTAATCTTGAATTCTGGATTTTGAAGTTTACAGAATAATTGTAGCTTTTGAGCACAGAATAATTTTGTCACATAGCCCATTCCAGCTCACATAAATGCTACTGGTGCCCTAAATACCATCAATAAAAAAAAAAAAACCAACTTGTTCTTTGCATTGTAGACATGTCAGCCTGATTAAAAATGATTGCATATTGTTAGCATTAATGCACATTTCATTATGAAGAAATGATCCCTGAAGGCACCTTACACTCACCTTCTATCAAAAAATAATTTATACCTGGAAACGTTTTTTCTGCTCTCTTCAGCTGGGATTATAGGCCCCTGCCTGGATTCCTGGGCCCTGCTGTGTTAAACACATACAAAAAGACAATCTCTGCACTGAAAGGCTTACATATTCTTTCATTTTATTTTTAGACAACAACACAGAGTGACTGGAAAGTACAAGTAACAAGATGATTTTGAACATCGTGATAAGCACTGTTTAATCACTGTAAAGGCTTTATAGGTATCACAGCAAATGACAGTTTCAAAAGGATGGACTTGAAAGGAAGGGAGGTGACCTCAAGGGATATTCAGAGGCAGCTTCTTCTAAACACAAGGGAAGGTGAAACAAAAGAGGCTTATTAGAAAGCTTGATACATAAACAACCAAGACCCTTTGACTGCTCATTTGTAGTTCAGAATAAAAACAAACAGCAAGTGAGGGAACAGATAAGGCAGAGCAGACCATAAGCAAGCAGACTGTTTGGAAGTAACTGGGAAGTTCTCTTCGTCACACGTATGCTAAAGAGGCATGTAGGGAAACCATGCAGAGTGGCTAACTCAAGACCTTAGCAGTAGAGTTCTGCATTGATGCTCACCACATAAAATTGAATTCAAGGTAAGGTTCGGGGGGGGGGGTGGGCAGGGGGCGCGGGGGCGCAGGGAGTGTCAGAGTGAGGGAGAAGTCTGGGATTTGGAAAACTGTTTTTGGGGTTCTGTTTCTGGTTTTGCTCCAGTTCAGTGCAAGGTACTGTGGCACGTTATTAATGACAGCAGCATTTAACATCACCGTACAGTTCAATGCTTAAGAAAAAACAAGCACTTAACTTCATTAACAGGGGCACCTCAAGCTACACCTACACTATCCCTTCACCGCTGGCTCCTCAGTTCTTATAAAAGCCCCATGAGTTGAAAAGCCACCTAGAGAATAAAGGTCTATAAAGGTCAAGACAACCCAAGTACCAGAAAGATACTTAATCATACACTGGGACAGAAGAAAAGCCAGAGCTGAGCAGGCAGTGTAATCTAGCCCAAGTCTGCAAATAATACAGACCCCCGAGCTGATATCAATTCAAGCTAATGCAGCCATATGGTGTGGCTCAATCCTGTGTGGACACAACAGGACACAAAGAAACTAAGTTTCATTAATACAGCACTGAGGGTAAGCTAACAACATGAGGGTAAGCTAACAACAAGCCCTACTACCTTCCCAACAGTCTACCACATCCACTGCTAGCTCAGCAATTCCATACTGCACTCCATTGCTCTATGTTATGCACCAACAACCAACCATGCTCAACAGTAACTGCAGCCATCTGTTTCCCTTTTCCAGGCCCCCACTGAAAACATTCCTGACATCAGCACTGTCTCCATAGCACCTAGAACACTTAAGTGAATTTTTCCGGTTTTAAAGCAAACAGAGCTGAAAACTGGAGAGATTTAAATGCAAGATGACATTTAATAATGTAATAAACTACTCCAAAAGGCAAGGGGTAACTGAGCTATGTGCAAGTTCACTTTTTGTATGTTCACAGAATTTCTGACTCAGCCAGTGTGAACCTGTGCAGCCACCAGAAAGGATTGTTCTTCACATCTTCCCTACTGCTATATGCATTTTCACCATATCCTTCACACTGACGCTAGCACCTCAAGCAGCCCTGTACAGTCAACTAAACCAAGGAATTGACACTGCTAAAAATGTAGCAGCACTAATTTGCATCATCTTAAAATTGAGCACAGATCTGCAACCCCAAAGTACTACATTGTATCACAGTATGTCATGCTGCAACTGACAAATTTGAAATCTTTATGTGAGTGTTTGTAGATAAATTGGTAAAAAGAAGAGTATTTAAATGAAACTTGCTATTACTTGCTATTCTGCCACTTGGCAGTCTTACTATTCATATTCCACTGGATCCCTTCCTCTGTCAGAAGTACCTCAAGTTTGACATGCACCTCCTCTGAAAAGAATGTGCAGCTTTTACCTCTGCTTCTGCCGCTTCTTGTGATTTCACTCTTTACTGTACCAAAATAAAGTTATTTCCTTGCTGCTCAGGTTTATTTCATTTTCTCTGGCCACCAGTCCTCTGTGGGTCTGTTTTTTCTTCAGAATGGAAATACTCATGCTTTGGAAGCAGTATTAAATCATTTGATACTACGCATGTAATTTACAGGGACTCTGCCCCCTATTGACAGTTACTATTCCTCTGCTTCCTCCAATCCATTTAGTTCACTGTGGCACATTCAGAACAGCCTCAACAAACCGTCCTACAGCTGGCAGAAGCTTCTCTAAAAATCTATCCTGTAGGATGCCATAACAGTCTCACAAAATTCTACTCACACAAGAGAAAGGACATTTTGGAAAGGCATACAAAGTTAGGTTCTAATATCTTAAACCACAGAAGGCAGCTACATTGATTTTATACCAATGCTAGTAAATATTTGTGTTTTCTAGAGCACAAATAAATCATCTGACAGTAAATATTTTAAAAACTGAAAGCACATTAAACACTAAAGCAGAAAATATGCTTCCATGTTAGTTTTTTGAAGTGTATCTTAGACATTATTCTCACAAATTAAAAAAACATTATGATAACAAACTGCTTGACCTTGTTACAGTAGAAGTGCTATGCAGTACACAGAACTATAGAAACTGTAGATATCTGCATCTGAGACAAATTCCACTCTGTAGCCTTGATGAACAGATAATGGCACAGTAATGTTTAACACTAACACTTCTTGCGCACTCTTTCAAAGTAGCCACTTATGAAAAATGGCCTTTTTATCAGTGTAGTAGATTTTTTTTTTTTTTCCTTTTGCCTCACTTTAAATTCTTGCCACACTGCTCTGGGTGTGTACCCTTTATTACTAGGCCACTTCTTACCTTCATGCCTGTAATTGGAGAGTAATGATGCCATAATGGGCTCACAATGTCAGTGAGGTGGCAGCTGAATCACATTCACTATATTAGCCTCACCACATTAAATCTTCATTTGCAGAAGGACATTCAAGGGATACAGATGTAAAACAGAGCTAAGTTACACCCACCCACCCACCCTCAAAGTGTGACAAAGGAAGCTCAATCTCATCATAAGTACATCAAATACTTTGTCCAAAATGAGGTTTGTGACTGCTGTGAGATTCCTCTAAACTTCTGTGATAATTTTTTTACAAAGTTTTAATATGTTCAGTCTTTGTGCTGAAAGAGGAAAGATGTATAAAACATACCCTTTCTCAATCTTATGTATTTACCACTGTGACAACTGTGCACATACCACAAAAGACAAGAGAGGAAGCACAGTGACCCAATGATGTGTTTGGGAAAACAGCTTTCACTGATCTACAGAGCATGTACAGGCTATGTGTTGCAATTTTAGTGTTCAAGTTTTACACTAAAAAAAAAACACACAAACCCAAACAAACCAAACCACAAGATGAAACATTAGCAACTGCTACATGAAACTGATCACAATAATTTTAGAATCTATGTGTCACTGACTTCAGAGCACATATTACATGTTTATCACCGTGCACATATGCAACACTAGAAGGATAACTGAAACTCCAAACTTTGTGTCCACGCCAACTATGAACACAACAATATTTCTCAAAGCCCAATCAAAATCTTTAATATTAAACTTGCTTGCACATGACATCAACAAAAAGAACAACATCACGTCATCACAGCTAAGTTGCAAGTAAAATACAGTCTCCATTCAGCCACAGAGGGAGGCTCTGAAGCGAACTGGAAGGACCTGGACCTCATGGAGCTGTAACAGTGTTTATGGGCAGTCCTCTTTGTGTTAGTTTTCTCAGTCTGTACAAACAACATACTATTCTAACTTATTAAGTTTTTTAAAAGCCTAGAATTTGCTCCAGCTAACACTGGCAGGCTAGAAACAGCAAGATGTCTTAAGTCTCCAGTTCAATTTTACAAGAAGGGCTGTAAAGCAGTTAACAATTCATCTCTTTTCTCTTATCACCTTTATTTGAATGTTTCTGAGTCTTACTGCTCTGAGTTACTGATTATATTTAGCCATTTTATTTTCATTTGTTTATCTGAGGGTCACTCAGCTATTCTGCAAGAGCAACAACACCATATAGACAGGTATCCCATGTTCCTACTTAAGAATTACAGTATTATAGTCTGCTTAATCTGGATTTTTTAAAATCTGGATATTTAAAAGTCCATATTTAAACTGTGCAAACACAGCACAAAAGAAGTACAATGCATGCAAAAATACAGCTCTGTTTTGATTTTATTGTCTTTTCTTTTTCCCTCAAAAGTCCACAGAAAATTACTGGCTTGTTTCTTCAGTTGCAACAATTAATAATTCATTTTCCCAGAGTTTATGCTGGCATTAAGTGATGGAGATAATGTATAAAAGTAAGTTTTGTCCAACAGCATGCTAAATTATTATAAAGCAGCCATGTTATTACTTCCTGCATTTAAAACAGAGGATTTACTTTTCCCATGACAAATAAATTTCTATCAAATAAAGTTGATCAATATTTTTTTTCCTGCTTCTATGAAAGCAGGACTAGAAAATTTTACAAGGTATCTCACACTACATTCCCACTTGGCAAAATGGGCACATCATGCACAGCTTCTATTCACTAACAGGGCATTGCAAAGTTTGTGGGACTGTAAACTAAGTAAGAAAAAAAATGTACCTAAGCTTAAGGAAACTATCTTTCTGTGGCTTGACTTGGCACAGAAATTACTTCTGGAAGTGTAAACTTTGCAAATTCGTAATTATAATTTGTGTCCTGATAATAAAAATTAAATACTAAATCCTTATACAGAATTCAGGTAACTACAGCAAGCACTTCTCATAAATGCAAACTAATCTCCAACCATGCAAAATTTATTTAACTATTCAATATCTAATCAGACATAGTGATTTTTAAGGGACCAAAGGCAAGGCCAAAACACTGCACAAATGGACAACTAAATTAATTTCAAGTTACACAAATTATTGAAAAAAAGAACTAAAGATCTTCTAAAGTACCTGAATCTGCAATAATAAGTCGCATAACTAGCCAGAAAGACCACAAGAATCAATATTACTACCTTGTAATAGCTCTGCCATTAAAAAAGATGGCTGATTGAAGTAAGTTTTTTCCAACACAAAACATTCATTTTATTTGTACTGCAACTATTTTAATGCAGGACTCAACACTGTTAAATCAAACTCAGTAGGAATAGCATCATTGATTACTGTGAAAGGGAATGAAAATGTTTATCCCAACCTCTAGGCCAGAAGGCAGCACAACTCTAGAAGCTGTGGTGGTATCTAAATATTATCACAATATTATTAAGGGTTACTTAAGTAAACTTCAACGAAAGCATTTTACTCCTGTACTTTCCCAAACACATTTGACATTTTGCACTCTTATAACTAGCAGCCTCCCTGTCACAAAAGCTTGTACTTTAAATGAACACACCACCAGAATAGAGATAGCAAAACAATAGTTACCTTCACTGTCAAGTTTGGTCTCAACCCAGAAAATTACTTGCCTGCATATACCACACACATACCCTGTCTTACTCTGTGCTGGGTGGCAGCTTTGGGGTACTGAACTGAGTGGGGGTTGTTGTATAGGGGTTTTTTTTGCCATGTGCTATTGCCCCCACGGCATTCTAAGAATGTCATGCTTAGCTATAGAGACCAGATTTTCAACACATCAGTTCAGTTAGGCACAAAATCAAAATGGACAAATCTTCACAAGAGCTCAGAACAGTCAGTGCTAACCGTTTTTGAAAATCTGTCCCCAATTATAGATGCCAAGTACTTGAAAACCTGGCTCCAAGCTCTTAAAGATCTGTTTTCATATGCTCAAAACCAACACTGCTTGGCACTCCTGACACTATGTATTTCTATGAGGGGAGGAGCAAGGCAAGAGGCAACCTACAACACACTGAATAATAAGTAACAAAGCTTACTACTACTACACGTACTGGCACTGTCCATGGGCCAGTTTTGGGTTAGCCCGTTTTATTTATATACTAGTCTTTCTGACCTAGAACCGAGCACCTCTTCCTTTTGCCAGTTCGTCACTAGTGTCAGCCTATGGTGTTGCTAGTGAGAGTAGATTAGAGCCAGAACAATACGCTGGCCTGAAAGAAAATGCAGCGATCCCTCAAAACTTTCTTTTCCTGTAAACAAATCAGGTTGAATCTATGTAAATGAACTGAGTTTACACAACGTGGCCAAAAAAGACAAGAATAGAATATTCATCCAACTGATAATTTATACAATTGCAAAACAGAACATAGCCATTTGTTATTTAAGTGGACTACAATGGTATCACTTAGCTTTACCACATGCTCCAGGAATCACTTCCTAAAAGAAACCACTGTGCAAAATGAGATTGAGTTATACATTTTGAAGCTTTCACAACAACTTTGAATTTTAATATAAAATATGGAATATCAAGGCCAAAATTCTGCCTTCAGCACAATTCTTTGTCCCAAAAACATGAATAAAAGTTGTTTCGTTGCTGGAGTTTCTTTAAGGATATTTGAATTTAGCAGTACAGTAGTTGCTTACACTTTGATGTTCCAATGTAAAACTGAAATGACAGCTTTGGCCAATTCATAGAGTTACTACACTAGAAAGTCAGTTTCCATTAATTCCCTGAACAGCCATATAGAAAAAGTAGAATCATCAGACTTTTTTGCATGCTGCGATCAGCACTATAAGGAGAAGTCTCCAAGCATCTGTTAAGGAACTCTTGCCTTTAAAAGATGCGCATGACATCTAATGTAGAAGTGTTTGGCTTTTTACTGCTACCACCTGCTCTGATAATTTAAACATGTTATTTTCTTAACACAAACTCTCTTTACCCCAGTTAAAAATATAGACTTTTTAAAGAGGCAATGTTAATTCTAGCTTATCTAAACATAGATGATTCTTATGAGACAACAAAAACATCAGGGACTTAATGTAAAAACCTTCTAATACCCTAGCGTATAATTACATTATTCATTAGCAAGTAACTTCAAGTGGGTGTAATTCAATGTTTCCTTCCTGCCCCCTGAGCAAACACAACACAGAATAATCAATTTGATCCCCAGCTCCTAATATCCACTGTCTCAATAAAATCTGATAGAGACTCACAGAAAAGCTCCACCACAGCCTACCCTCAAGGATCAAAAGCGCTTACCCAACTTACAGGTTCACCCACTGAAGAGGGAGAGGATGGTAGACAGACTGTGCTTCCTTCATTTTTCAGTAAATTCAGCAGAAAGAAATTGCCCTGTAAGATTTATTTCTTCAGTTGTTCCTTTTGATTAACTCCATGTTTTGTGGGATGGGCTGGTCACTCATGAGATGCACTACAAACGGGCACATCTGCTCTGATTCTCACCTCAGACCTCCCCTTTCCACCAAAACAACAACCAGGCTGCTTTGATCTCAGCCTGGTACGGTCTGGGTAAGGATCCCCACACCAACAAAACCCCAAAGCCTTAGTGTTTTACACAATCCTCCTATTAAAACAGTGTTTATTTAGTAACAAATTATTTAATTAAACAATTATTTAATAAAGCTACTTCCATTTACACACCTTTCCTCCATGCTGCCTAGCAGGGTTAATTTCCAAGGACAATACTGGAGAAACATAATTAAGAGAGCTTTACACACAGAAATTGACACTCTGAGGAGCAGGGTAAGCCAGGAAGCCTAGCAATAGCAGGCCACACCTTCCCGCTCCCTGACTCTCTTCAGACCTCCCGAGCCTCCTCAGCCTCTCCCTCAGCTGCCACTATTCCAGTGCTCATCCACACTTTTTTCTGCTCCCCCTCCTTTTTTTTTTTTCCTTCCCCTTCTTCTGCAAGGCTAGGGTGATAAGGCCACAAAAGAGATGAACGAAGGAAGCCCGGTTTGGTTACTGCCTACGGGCTTACCTCGCCTGAGGCAGCTGCACGTTCAGAAACCGAACCGGTCCTCGCCTGCCCTGCGGAACCTGCAATGGCGGCCTCGCCCTCCAACAGGCGCGGTAGCGGAGAGCCCGCCTTCCTGCCGCCCTCGCTCTGATTGGCCGCTCGGCGGCAGAGGCGGAGACACGGCACGAAAGCACCAACCAGAGGCGAGGGCAGCGCTGTGTGACGGCTGTGAGGCAGAGGAGGGTGTGAGGTGATGGTGGTTTGTGCTGTGAGGCGGTGTGGTGAAAGAAAGACTTCCCTCGTCTTGGGAACCAGATGCCTAGCTTTGGTGAAGAGTGAAACATCAGCTGGTGTTCTCCAGATGAAGCATAATCTGTATGTTATTTTTCTCAATGTTGTATTTGTTTGGAGGTATCTAATGGTAGCTTCAGAAGTAAAGTGTCGGTGCCCTCTTGAGGAATAGCCTTGCTTTACCTTAGCTGTATCTTTCCAATACTATCGAACTTTTAACATCACAGGCTGTTTTTAAACCAGGAAGAAAGTGCCTTAACTGGTTATGATTAATAGGTTCTGCCATCTTCATTGATGCCAAACAGCCTGGCTGCCTTGCTGACTATTAGCCCGCTTCTACCAGTTCCTAAACTGGGAGGTGACTAAGGTATGGAATCAGAGGACTGAGCGTAAGCCTGGCAGAAGTTGACTGCATTAAGTGAGTGTTGCATGGGAGAGATAGTAATCCGCTCTGGGATGTAGAGGAGCTGCTCATGTTACCTGTTTGGCCTTTCGACATTTTTTGTCAGTGAGTCCCTCCTGGCATCCTTTCTACAGCTATCTGAAAGGGGGCTGTAGCGAGGTGGGTGTCGGTCTCCTCTCCCAAGTAACAAGCAATAGGACAAGAGGAATGGCCTCAAGTTATGCAAGAGGAGAATTAGAATGGATATTAGGAAAAATTTCCTCACCAAAAGGGTTGTCAAGCACTGGAACATGCTGCCCAGGGAAGTGGCTGAGTCACCATCCTTTGAGGTATTTAAAAGACGTGTAGATGTGGTGCTTAGGGACATGGTTTAATGGTGGACTTGGCAGTGCTGGGTTAACAGTTGGACCTGATGATCCCAAAGGTCTTTTCCAGCCTAAATGATTCTATGATTTCCATGTAGCAGCAATGGCTTTCGTGCCCTCTCACTGTTCTTTCATGTTGCTGTGACTTTCTAGCAGAACTGGAATGCAACAAAAAGCTAGGAAAAGGAAACTTGAGATGGCCTGAAGAAGAAGGGAAATACCATGAAAGTATGTTTTGATTTCTGATACATCTGTAGATAGATAGTGAGGTGTGAGGTTTGGGGCGAGGTTGAGCTCTGTCAGCTCTTTGTGAGCATGTTTCCACTTAATGCAAGAAGCTTCCAATTGATATACAAGTTTTCTATAGTTTTCAGAGAGAATGGTTTCATCTAAGACTTGTACTACCTGCCTCTTTAAAGTAGCTTGATTAGTAGTAGGCTTAGGTAGTCTTGCTGATGATGACTAAACTGCTTTTTTTTCCTCTGAGCTGTAAGCATGTTAATTAGTTTTTGTCAGTTGCACTGGCTTATTTTTGTCATTCTGATGATGATTTTTATACTCATTATAACATGAGTGGTTTGTGTAAATCTATTTTATGTACTCAAAAGCCTGGGATAGGTACTTCATAATTATGTTGGCTTTTTGCATTAACATGTGATCTATAATGTTTTGGAGCCATCCCATACTGTTTATTTCATTAGGTTGCCTGGCCTGTGTATTAAAAATCTTTCTGCATCTTGCAAAGTAATCTAATTTTCCAAATACCAGAAAGATAATCTTATTCTGTAAGAAATTTGACAGGATTTTTAATATTCTACTTGTCCATGCCATAGCCGTTTTTCTTCTGCAGTAGTGGTAGACATCTCAGCACAGCTTAAAAAGAATTTCAGAAGAGCTGTCTTCAACAATGAACTTTTTATCTTGAACTGTCCAGCTTAAACACTCTTTAATATTATACAGTACAAGTACATGTTTCATGAAAACAGCATGTACTGAAGTATATATCCCTATAGTAATGCAACCGTAAATACATAAACAACATCACAGAACTCAAAAGAAGGATGCAGTTTTCTTATTGTTCTCAATGACTGGCAGCAGTAATGGGCTGGAAAAGTAGTAAGAAAAAGTAAATTGGCTAATCAGTAGTCAATGTAGAAACTATTTTTTTGTTTAGGTGCCCATTTTGGGTATTATTATGTATCTCCATTTTTGTCAGAACTATTGCTTCATATGATGGTATCAAGTGCTAATAAAATTTGAGATCAGTTTTCATGAGACCTCAGGACATCTTCCTGTGCATGCGTAACTGTTCAATTCTCAGACTTGTTCTCTCTGCAACCCTCACCCCCTGTACATTTAAGTCACTCTGTTTCCAAGAATATGGCTAGATTTTCCAGGGTATTTTTTTATAAATGTGAAGAGAAGTGGATTGCACTATTTGTAGGATTTGAAAGCATGATTTTTTGATTACGCATATTATTGATTGAAAACTCGGTTACAAATATTAAGTGAGTCTCAAGATCCAGGTATTGCAGTTGACTGTTTTGAACGTCTGGAATCTTACTGGTAGTAAATCTGTAGTTGTAAGAAATACAAGCTTTGTGGAAACTATTTTCTTCTTAGTAGACAGACTTTAAATTGGGGGGGCGGGAGTTGCAGTTCTTAGCTTCTGACACCATTTTTCATATTGAATACCACAAGCTAGCTTTTTGCAAATTAATTCTAGGTGATAGATTTATGTTTTCAGTGTTTATGTCTATTGAGCATTTTCTGAACTCACTTGTGAAATCACTAATACATCTCTGAACTGTTCCCTGCTGTTTTTTTGGGTAATGCGTGACCTTTTTATCATTCCATTGTCTCTTTGCTTCTGCACTGAAGCTGAACTGTCAGGCTTGGGGTCTCTTACACATTTCCGGCAGTTCAGCACATCATCCACATTTTTATAGAAACTGTTGAAATTGCATGATTCCTCTCACTTCACTTACGTGCTTGGCAGCAGTTCCTTCATGGGTATAGCTGTTGTTTTTCCTCTCTGCTGAATGTTCTAGCTCTTGCAGTGTCAGTTCCTTCACCAGCCATCTGTCTTGCTGGCTCACTCAGTATCTTAACAGCTCTCCTTCTCAGACTAGATGCAAGTCCTAGTGCATACTCCATCAGCTGTTAATTTTTTATTCAGAAGCTTTTAAAACAATTGTTGCTGCACACAAATATCCTATATTTCAATCCTCTCTATTTGGTCCTTGGCACTTAAGGTTGCTTTCTTCAGCCTTCTACTTTTTCCAGGTTCTTTTGTGACTTGTTTGTCTATCACTTCATTTCTTTTCCTGAAATTTTTAGAGTAATTTTCTTCAATTTGACAACCTAGCTTGCCCCTGAATTCTCTCTGGACAGTGCATGTCTGAATGCAAGGGAAGTCTAATCCAGTTCTGTTGTTTCTCAGTAACTCCATTTTTTAAAATCTCTGAAAGAGGCATCTAAATACTTTCAGATATTATGTAAGTCAGGTAACAGCACCTGGCAAATGTAAAAATGATATATTTTATCAAGAAGTTAGAGAACAACTTCTTTGTAGTAGTATCAGGGTTGCAGCTAGGATATATTGTTTTGTAGCTCAGGGGCTGGCATATTGCTATGTATCTAGCATCTAGCAATGTTTTTGATGAAAAGTTCTATTTGCTTGTAAGCTCGTTGGGCCTGGATGCAGAATTGCTTTATGAAGACCCAAGTGTATAGTATCCCTTATTATAGTAGCAGTTTATTTTCATATACTACACCTGCTTTATAATCTGCCAATACTTGGTGTTAGTGCAATTTTCAGGGGTAGAAATGTATTACACAGACAGTAATTTAAATAAAGATAGAAGCATACCAGATTTTTTTTAATGTATGTTGATAAGCCTTTCTCAGACCCTCTGCTCCTTTCCTTGACAAATTCAAATATTGTTTATTGCTAGCGCCAATTAGTCAGCCAAGCAGCTGTCCTCATGAAGAAGGTCCCAGGAGATTAAAACTCCTGGGATACTGATTTGCATGCTAGATGTTACTGTTTGTCATCTTCTAAGTGTCTTTCACACGTATTGTTTCTTAATGATAAAGAAAACTGCATGTGCTTACAGTGGTAACTAATAGTAAGCTGGATTTTATTTCCCCGCTGTGCTTATGACCTCCAGGGTGAATTTAGGCCTGTCAGTTAATACCTCTAATGAGGCACTTTCTATGCAAGGAAGGTTTGTTTCCAAACTAAACGATTGCAGCTGAAACAGGTCTTCTCCCATTGTGATGCTGTTGTGCTGGTAAAGGCGTGTTCATAATAGATTGGTCTGTTCTGGGCTAGGAAGTTAAAAGGTGTATTACTACATTGGTAATAGGATTTATGCTAGTATAATTCTTCCAGTGGTACAGAAAAGCTTGTAGTCACCAAAAGTTACGTGGTGTCTTTCTGGCATTGCCCAGGCCTTTTTTGTGCGGTCTTTGTGCACAGGAAATGAAAAGAGTCAGGTAAGACAGCAGCATGAAAGAGGGTGAGAGTGTAAATTAGTTTATTCCATGTCTTTCTCTCAGACAAGTCAACTTCCTGCCCCCCAGATGTGACTTCCAATAAGAAGGTGGCATAGTGCTAGTATTCGAGGCTTCAGAAGTTGTCTTCAAAACCCTGTTAAGTGAGGTTCTCAAGCGTGGTCATGACAAGCCTTATGATAGGACTGTGAGAGGCAGATGAATCTGGAAATGTCCATAAGTCTGCAACTGTGAACTGGTAAATAATAAACTTTTAATCTCATTAAGTGAAGCTGCAGACATCTTATGCTAAAAAAAGCAAGTAGTGAAACCCAGGAGAGCCGCAGGCAGAAGCTGGTGAGCTACAACTTATCTTCCCTCCTTGTTACTAGGATGTACTCTGTAGCCTAGGTCAAACTAAGCATTATCTCATTAATATCAAGGAATGACATCATTGTTAGGTGAACACACTGCCTATGTTAATTTTCTGTGCTGGAAATACCAAGTAAACTTGCTACAGAAGAATAAAACTATTCACCAGAATGTGATTGGAAAGGTATTTTAAGAGCAGACAAAATTCACTTACATGCTAGGCTAGAAGGAGCTAGCTACTATTTAGCATCCTATTAACTAAAAGGAATCTCTCAATTAATTCCCTCTGCAAAAAGAAAAATCATTAGGCCTCACAAGATTTCAAAATTTTGTGCTTTAAATAATCTCAGTTACCAAAGAGTATTCCTGTTAACAAATCAGTCAAAATCTGAACCAATATAGTTAAGGAAGTGTGAAGTGAATAAAAACTTCACTTTTGCATTAGGTTAATAAAATCTTTCTGTTGTGAAAAATACAGAGGCTTTAGCTTCATCATAGTTTTTACATTGTATTCTAATGAAATAGATGTACATTTTATTAAAACTACCTGAATAAGCCACACTTCCCGTTACCAAGACACGCTTGTCTGCAACATTCTAAAGTAATAGAAGCATCACCGTGTAGATCTTATTAATCTTTTTGATACTTTCTAAAACAAGGCAGGCTGTTCCACTTATATGGGTTCAATAAGAAGTTAGATAAATTAATTTTCCATATTCTGTAAAAATGAATTATATGATACAATATAACTTGTGGTGCAGACACAAAGACTCTGTATAGGTAAGTTCTGAATGAAAAAATCTGGAGCCGGGCCCTGCAGCATTGTCGGAAGTAGCTCTTCAGAGGCAGATTATGAAATTAGAGCTGTAATCTCTGCTTGACATAGAGTTAATATGCAGCCTTTCCAGGGCCAAAGCTGTTTACTGGTTCTTCCATCTGTCAGGATTTTCCTAGCTTCTATGGGAAAGAAATGCATACATTTGAAAATGAGGAAAGCTTTCTTTGTGGATATGTTATGAAACACTTTCTAAGAATTGTAGGTAGCTACTGGCAGACCACCAGGTGAAGGAGTGAATGGGTCTAATGGAAGTAGTTATTAACAATAACTAAACAAAAAATCCTTTTTCCCCCTCTGTGGTGTGACACTTGAAACTTATTTGTGTGAGAGAAAATAGTGGGAAAAATAATAGCCAAAAGCATTAGGACCTGAGGAGGATGATTAACCTGAATGGAAGCCTACGGGGTGTTTTTTTGTTTGTTTCTTTTAGGACTGAGCTTAGCTTTTTCTTTCTGAGAAAGTTTAGTGTGCAAAATCTGCAAGATTAATGAAGGACCTTACCATTGTGAAATAATGAAATCAAGCATCGTATCAGCTGGCAGAGATGAATTCTTCATGTTTGTGGTAACTTACTGGTGCAGACTGTCTTGCAAAGTCAAAACAGTGAGCACATGAAGGAGTATTTATTTTGTGCTGACCTAGTGATCTGGTAAGGTAGTGTTCTACACCTGTAGATTGACCCTGTAGTGTTCCATAGCCTTTTCTTGCAGGACCGAAATGAAGACTAATGTAGTTAGATGTGTGCATCAGCAGCCTGTGTGCTGTGTGTCAGGGAAACTTTCAGCAAAGGTTTCTATGTTCAATAAAGATTTAGCTGTGCCTGTACCTTTTCACCTTATGTACCTTGGATGCATTACTGTTTTGCTTTGGAAGACAAAGAGGAGAGTACTGGGCTAAAGCTGGAGGTTCTGAGAAGTGATCAGAAGGCTGGTTTTTAAAAAGTTGCAATTATCTATTTCTGTCAATCATGTTATTTGAAAATTAATAGTTTAACAAGGAAGCTGAAATGACAAATTAAGGGCTTTCTCTCAGTGAATAAAAATCGTTTTATACCCAAGATATGCCCATCCATTTACAGCAGTATACAATTGGAATTAGGTCTGCCAGTCTATGGCAGCCAACTTCTTGTGCTTCATTTTCATTGTACATTGTTCTTTCAAAGGAATGCTTATCGTATAGCTGATACCCTGGCAGCAACGAGAGTAATCTACATAATTGCACCTTATCAGGACAGGCTTTTTTCAATAATTTTTCCACCTTTGGTGTGGGAGTAAGAAAAGTTTCCCCAGGACTGGAAACAATGAAGTGCTGGTTTTAGATAATACAGTCATCTTTACTTTTGCATTGCCTTGCCATGTTTGAAGGGTACATGCAGCTTAAGGTTAAAGCTCTAAAGAACTTTGTTTCATCATGAAAATGTGATGGTATGTGTAGCCTCTATGACTAGAGGAAAGAATCCTCATCTCCAGTGTGTGTCAGCAAAATATGCATCTTTATGCTTAGGAATTAATTATGGGCACTAATTGTCAGGGTCTTTTCCTCCCTCTCTTTCTCTTTCAGATTCAAAGGGATTCCAACATGGATTTTATCCTTCTTCGCTCTCACTCATGGGGACAAGAGAACACAAACTTTTTTCTACCTTCTGAATAGATTTACTAACATACCCCAGCCCCCATGGAAATAATAAAATTAAGAAGATTCTTATCTTTCTTTATTGGACTCTGCCAGATCTTTAGCTTGGATAAGAGACTGATGTCTTTGTTGTGTTTTCTAGACTCTCCCTGTCTTTTTCTTCTGCTGGTAGGGTCATCAGTGGAGTTCAGCTTTGAGCTGGATGAAGCACTTCTATAGAGAAAGCTATGACACTCTGATCTCTTATCTGTATGACAGTACTGATTTCACGGAAGTTAACTGTGCTGAGGAGCCAGGAACTGATTAATTTTTCTTTCAGTCTGTGATATTTGAAGTGTTTCAGGGCACACTCACTATTTTGATGTATCTTCACTTATCATTAGAATTTCTCATTGATTTCAGTATCAGTGACAGACAGTTCTGACTAGCAATAGGGGAAGGGCGGAGTAGTCTGTATAGAAAGCTACAGCCCCTTGACTGATAGCTGCTAATTTTTTGAGGTAGTATTACCTCTTCCCAGGCAGGATTAAACTGCCTTTTCTCCATCCAGTAACTGCTTTGTAAAGAAAGAAAACAAGCTGTACAACTTCCTGAGGTGAGTGATCATGAATCTTTCTGCTAGCCTCTTTGCAGTTACCATAAAGGAGTCTATGGATTTTTACCCCTTTTTCCAACATGGCTTTGACAATGTTTGGGTAACTGAAGGGAGTAAAGTTACTATTTAACTCCTCTTTTGGCAGAGACGAGATTAAAGCAAGACATTCTGCTTAAAAGTGAATAGCTTCTACTGTACTTGAAGCACAGCATAGATGGGAAAGAACCAAAAAAACCCCAAAACAGTTGAAGCAAAACTGTTAATCAAATGTTAACTTGTTTAGAAATAGCCAAGAGGGACAGATGGAATCCTGTGATTCTCTCTCTTCTCCTTGAGTCAGTTTTTAAAATACATTAAAAGCTTGTGTACTTTTGAGTGGCAGATATGGCTTGTCACTTTAGAGGTTATTTTTGCTATTGTTAATACTGAAATAGATTATGCTTGAGTTACAGTAGTTGACAGAAGTCTTAACTACCAGAGAAAATACTTGTCTTGCATTTATTATCTCAGCTTTCAGATTTAAGGAGCTGTATGTAGTTAAACTTTGAAATTATGTAACAGTAACAGAATCCTTTTCAAGTTGGTGCCTTTTAGCAGGCAAGGGAATGGGGTGTGTGTGATTGTACAGTAAACACGTTAAACTTTTTCCTTAAGTGTATTCTTTAAGGCAGCATTCAGCTACTCAGAACAGTGCCTAGCACATGCTCTCTGCAGTTTGCACTGAACTCACAGTGCATCTTATGGTGTTTTTCCCATGAGACAGTGATATAAGTCTAAGCCTTGATGTACTTCATATTTAAATCAGAACTTCTCGGCTCATGTTGTCTAATTGTAAGCCATTTTCTGGTAACATATTTCTGGAGTAAACATCCTCTTGATTATATGAAGAATATGCACTCTGAATGATCTCAGAACTGAATAGTTGTTAAATCTTGTTCTAAGTCTGTAATTGAGCTGTGTCATAGGTCACATGCTAATTTCCAAAGTGCAAGTTTAAACATATGCTGTGGGAATGTTAACAAAGGGCACCTTTAAGAATTTTTTCCCATATTTTTAGGATGCCAATTTAATGTTTATTCACTCTATATTTGCAATGCTGAAATTTTAATGCACATCCAAAGCAAAGATACCAAATTATGTCACCAGAGCTGCTCCCCACCTGCAAATGTAAGCAAGAATAGTCCCTGTCTGCAGGCATAAAGCTAAATGGACAGACAGGCTAAACTTGTACATAGATGTACAAGTTTGTATATCTATGCTTGTACATAGATGACTCTTCTTTTATAATGTCTGAGGCATCTTGGGTCCAAATCTAAAGAAGACTGTATAACCATCTTAAACTGAAGCTAATGGAAATTCTGGCTGTTTTGGAAATTTTAAAGAATTTGGTCCTGTGTGTTTCATATGGAATAGCTAAGATGGCTGTATTTGCAAATGTTGTGAAGTTGCATTTTTTTGAGGACAAGTAGCAGGAGGTTTAAATAAAAAAAGAAACCAACTAAGTTTTTGATAGCAGCCTCAGACAAGTCTCCAAAAAAAGGAAAAAAGAAAAAAGGAAACCTGAAGAATGACAGAGTAAGTTATTTTGTGCAGTTCTTGCAAACAGGTGGTAGTCCAGGCACGTCACCTATGCAATCTGTAGAATAGCAGGTGAGTGAAGAATACAAAGTAGCATTTAACCTGAAGCCTAGTAGGCCAGCAGCCAGAGGGAATAATCATCACAGAGGCAGAACAGCAGGCATGCTGCCCAGGCATCCACTCCCATTGAGGAGACTGGGGTCAGCTCACACCCTGAGTGCTTTCTCTCTATCCTTTAAACATACTTGTTAAACTTCAGATTTGTAGCACAGGATTCAAGACTGAGAGATTTCTCAGCCTCTCTCACCTTCACTGAGATTTTCTATAATCATGAAATTGCTTGCTTCTGCTTTGACTTAAGAGGATGTTTGCTGGTCACTTCATTAAGGTATGGCAACATTCTGCCTGCTTTTAGAGTAAAAGCTGAGTGACCCTGACAGCATAGCCATCAAAGGGCACTATTTGCATGATTAAGTTGGGAATCACTAAAATCTGGTTACTTCCCAGTGAATAAATACAACTTTATGTGCAGGGCTTGCCCGCTATCCCGCCATCATCTTCTTACCCCCATCCCAAGCACTAGAAACAACGTTGAGTGGAACTTAATCAAGAAGGAATATCTTGTATTCATTGCAATTCTGCATAGATACTGTTCCCAAATTACATGTTTCTCAGAAACTAGTTGTTCAAGACAAAATAAAATGGAAGTGAATTATTTCTGCGCAAACCTTTGTCAGCATTATATTGTCAGATCAAATTATGGACTGTTCCTTTTTACAGCAATGGCACAATTCAACCATAGTCTAACGTTTTCCCAGATTTTACAGTGAGTTTGACCTGTGATACATAAAACTACAGGATTATAGCAATATACTTGGAAAGCAGCTACAATTTTCTTCTGTTTACTCTTGAGTGTTGCAGAGAACTTGCTACAAATGCTTAAAACCTATAGGTAAATATTTGCAAGTTAGGAGCTATACCTTCAAAGATTACTGACACTATTACTTGCTACTTGAAGCAAGTCACTGAGATTACTCCTTTTGAGTTAGCAGGCCCTCTCTTGTAAAAGGAAGCAGTTCAGTAATTGCTTATTGCATTGGGCATTTAAATATCTTCTTTGAAGGGTGGACTTGGGAGTATCATACTAACAATTTAAAGACATTTATGGGGATAAGTAAAATCTAGCTATATTTAATGCCAAACATTGCTAGAATTCAAGCAGGAAATTGGCACTATACAATACATAAAATTGTTTTCTCTATTTAGAGTTGTAGAAAATACATAGGCCATCTCAGCCACAATCCAGGTAGCAGAACACCATATTAAAAGATTTTTTTGGTAATGCAGGGTACTCTGGTTCTCTTTCATAAAGGTATGTGCCTTGCCAATCTCCCTCATACAGACAGCAGTAAAAAAGCATTAGTCTCTGCTCTTCCATAGCACCTGTTGACTTTTAACTGTAGCATTTTTGTACAGATTGTGCTTCTAAGGATTTTTTAATCTTTAAAAAAAAAACCCTTACTGTGTTGCTGCATAGTGTGACCATAACAGTGGCTCTAATGTTGAAAATATTTCCAGGTCAGTTTTTTGTGCAAGTCTTTTTGAAAAACAGGCTTTTACTTAAGTGTAATGGAAACATTTCCATGACTTCAGCAGTCTACTATAGAAGTTAAAATAAACATTTCCACGAAGAGATTGCAACTTGAGATTTATTGTACTGTGCTGAATGCATGACTGGACAGGGAAAGTTGCAATGGATCCTACATCAGAAAAATATTGATTGTTTATTGCCTAAGCTGACATATAAGTAATTAGCATAAATGTTCTATTTGTGATAGCCTTTAGCGTAAACAATGTCAGGGTAACAGAAGTGTCCTTTTTAAAATATTTTGGGAAGAACAGATCGTTGGCTTTCTTAAAAGCATTCTGCACAAGCTTCATTAGCACAAAGCAGCTTTGTCTTTGTCCTAACTGACCAGGTGAAAATACAAATGTGGCAGCAAGCACAGAGTCTCAGTTTATAAATTATGGCAATGTAGGGGTGTGGTCAGAGCATGCTGCTTAGCCCTTCTGATTATTTTAGGGGCTTCTCAAGAGCTGTTGCAGGCAGCAGCAACTGAAAATACACAACTGAAATGTCTACAGTGCCCTTCTGGTATTAAGCCTCTTCCATTCCTACGCAAAAATGAGAACCTATTTTAAGATTTAACAGTGTCCTTTTAAATTAGAAGCAAACTGCCACAGTGAGATATTCTGACCGGGTTAGGCAGTGTATGCTATGGTTACCATCACTAAACAGAGCTAGATCTGTTAAGATCAAAATGGTTGACTTGTCATTCTATAGTAACTGTTCCCCATGGAAAAAATTCAATAGCATAGCTTAAATCACACATAGCCGATCACGTGCTCTGAGGCTTCTGTGGTGCCGAGACTAAAAGGCAGAGGTAGGGAGGAGCTGTGTCAGGAAATCTTTTAATTCTATTGGCCGTGGGGGGGCGTGGAGCTTGCCTTGCATGCAGTCATATGCGCAAATTGATTTTTAATTTTACAGTTATGTGCTATTATAATTGTTAACTCAATTCCTAAAAGGCTGCTTTTAAAGGTCTGATGTTATGCCTCTGCATGTCCAAGGTGCCCACTGGATGGGGAGTTTTTGGATGTGCGATGGCTGTGAGATGGTACCCAATCTGTTCAATTTCATTTTATTACAGTAAAGCACAAAGACTGTTGAAGTGCAGCCTATATAAAACAAATTGAGTGCATGCTATCCTGGAAATTAATTACGTACATGAACCTAATAATCAGTAGTTAAAAAAAAAAAAAAAAGTCAAGCCAATGAAATATGAGAACTACTACGTTTCTATCCAGGCTGGAGAATCTTTAATAACATGGGAACTGCTGTGAGTCCCATCAACTTAGTTTTAAACACCTGCTTTTCCGATCCCAGCAATTGCCTTTCTGGCTCTTTATCTGGTTTAATACATGATATACTAACATGGGAAGCAGGGGATGCCTTATACACAAAGAAATTCTTTCTTGATACAGGGCAGAAGAATTAAGAGTATGCTAATTAGGCTGCATTTGATTTTCTAAAGGAAGCAATTTTTTAATCTTAGTTTGGTTCTTCAGTTTCTTGTCAAAATCAGCACAGAAATGGTGCAAGTTCCTGGTCTGGCTGCATGCAGTCTCCTAGGTTAAACTTTTCTCACTATCTACACCCAAGAAAAGTGCTGAGTTTCTGTTTTGCCCACCTCCCCCTTCCCATGCCACTCTGAAGAATTGTAAGTCAACCTGTATTACTGATTTAAAAAAAAAATATATATATATATATACAGCTGCAGCCTACTTTATCTAGGGTAGCAAAGGAATACTCACCAATCCTTTGACAACACAAGCTACTACACACACAAGTGGTTAAGAACACTTGCTGCTTGATTACGTGTGTTTAATATGCTTGCTCAATTCCCTGTTCATCACCCAGCACCAAGAGGAAGCCTTAAGCATCAGGCAGAGCAGCACAATGCTTGGCTGTAAATGACTTCATGTAGGATGTAACTTGCCTTAAATACAGGAGGAATTTTTTCCTCTCTTTTCTGACGCCTATTCACAGAAACGCTGTGCCTGCTACTCTGTGTCTAACCTTCTGCTGCTTGTCCAAGCTCTTTGGTGGGGCTAGTAAGTAAGAAATTCTTGCCGTGCAAAATCTGTACAAGCACTACAGCTAAGGAGAGGGTACTCAAGGAAACCATTTTGCAGTCTTGACTATAGCACTACCTTACCTGTGTGGCAAACGCTGCCTTTATCTTTTCTGCTGCCAAACATGATTCCAAGAACAAATTAATACATTTAGGTGGTTTGTTTCCTGCATATAGCCAAGCACGGGTATTTGCAGTTAACCAGCCGTCCCTCTCTTCTCTTCCCTTCCCCACCCCCCGGAAATCAAAATAACGAAACTACTTAAAAAGCATATGCACTGCACCGCTTTGTTCCCCGCGGTCCCCCTCGCCGCGCTCGCTCCCTGCCAGGCAACTCGCGCCTCCATCAGCCTCCGGCTCTCGGGCGGGCAAAAGCCCCTGGAGCCGGGCCCCGCGGGCAGCGCGGAGCAGAGGGGCGGGCGGGGATGCAATGCGGATGGGCGGGGAGGGAGAGCCTTTACCTGCCGCGTTCCCCCGCGGAGCCAGGGGCGCCTGGAGCTGCTGCATCCACGCCGG
>JAVJGI010000036.1:3109189-3194364 GCA_035590275.1 Ibycter americanus
CGGTGGGTTCCCTCGGAGGGCACCGCGCCCCCCACCCGGCGGCCCGCCGTGCCGGGGCTGCCCGCGCTGGTACGTCCTCCGTGAGTTGCTACGCTCTTTGTGGAGGCTTTTCAAAACGTTTCTTCTCTTTTGTTTCGTTTCTTTGTTCCCCCTTCCCAGAAGCCTGGGATACTACAGTTCTTCTGCAGTGTTAGGGACTTTCTTAGGGGAGGAAAAAAAAGTGATATTGTAGTTCTTATGGTCTTTGAGAAAGTCCTGAAAGCTGTGCTCCCTCCCTCCCTCTCACCGAGATTCAGAAGCTAGAAGATACACGTAAGCAGCAAGTCAGGACTCTGCCTTGCTAATCAGATGCAAAGCCCTACAAAAAACGTAGCAAAACCGACCGTAACCCAATTGCAGCTGCCTTTCAGAAAGGCTTCTCTAATACCAATGTTTATATAGGGCTCTTCAGCTAGTTATGAAGCATTTTATGAAGCGGGGTGTGTTATTAGTTAACTTATAAATGAACTAATGCAGTATTTTCAAGCAGAGTTTCTATTTACTTGCTCATCAAAAGAAAAAGCCATTATTCAGTGTAGTTTTAGTTAAAGGTTAATTTATGCTTTTGGTAACAATCACAACAGAAGACTCTTTCAAGAGTTGTTTAAAAAAAGAGTTAAGGTTAACGAGTTAATTTGAAAGTTTGAAGACTAGCCCATCTCTCGCCCTGAATTAGGTGGTGTTGAAAGGTGCTGAAGGCTTGCAGTATGCTTGGCTTGCATGCATGCCCCTGCTATTGCTGCTTTGAAACCCTGATGTCCAGCCTTCATCTAGGTTGGTTTGTTAGCAACTGTAAGCAAGCTAGCAAGCAATATGACAGAAAGCTAGGACAACCAAATTAAACTGAGCAGTATGTTTTATTTACGCTACGTTAGCAAAACCTTCCTTTAGGTTGTTTTCGTTCCTATGTGGTTTATTCTAAACTAGTGATGCAGAAGTTAGGTTTACTGCTTCTTTTTCTCATTGGGTAGAGATTATAATGATTTCTCATCCCCTTTCAGATGCTTTCTTGGACAGTTCTTAAATGTAATGAGTTTCATTGATAGCAACTGGATCACGCAGCCATGCCCTACTGAGCAAGTTCACTTCTGCAGGTATCCTAAAAAGGTGAGAAGTTGACACTGACCCTGATATTACATGTTGCATAGTGATTCTTGGATTTAAAGTACTGTCTGATTTGTGTTGTAAGGGATGCCTGCTCTGATACTACATTACATGCCACCAGCATACTAACTTGATCACAGCGTAAGTCAAGTCTGTGGAATATATACAGCTGTTTGATAATTATTCTAATCTTTGCTAAATGATGACTACTAAATTGCTTCCTGAAGTACCTTCCCCAGTGTTTTCACAAGACTCACTTAGAACAGAATTATGTATTCTCAGTTCCCTGCTGGAACTTTTCAGCATTATACAGTTTCAGCAAAGTATAGTAGATAAGTTTAGAACAGTATTTACTTTATTACAACTTCTATTTGACTGAAGCAAACTGTAGGTGTGGAAAGTATGGAACTATAAGGCAAATGCTTCACTTTCAGTACTGACTCTTGAGATTATTAAAAATTAGTCCTTGGTATAGTGAAGAACAAATAATGAAAAACAATTTCTTCCTTTTGTCATTTCCTTCACATTCAAGTAAGAATAGAATGTACTTCCTCAAAACTAGGGCTATTTGAGCACCCTCTCCAGCGAGCGTATGCTGTGTCTGAGACAGTAGGAAACTTGCACTGATAAAGAGCCTAGCTGAGGTAAACAGTATAGTTGAGGAAAACCTTCAGTAGTACATGCAGCTGTGTGGCACTCCCAAATTGCAAGATGACAAATAAGCAAACCTTTTGGTTCTAATGTGGAGGAGAGCCACTACAACTCCCTGCTCATTGCTTTTTGTTTCCCTCCACCATTAATCTTAATGAAGCTAAGTTTGCCCTTCTCTTAGCTGAAAGGGTCCTACTAAAGCAGTAAGCATTTTCTGCTTTGCAAAGCAGACAAATTGAAATAGGAACACATGCAAAATACTTTCAAACTAGTTGTGAATAATTAAATGTATTATTCAAACAGTAACACAGCTCAGATTATCTTTCAATTAAAGGATTTAGTGACTAAAGCAATTTTATAGAAATTGCAGGTAATCTAGTTAATCCAAACCTCAGATCTCACATCTTTCCTACTCTCCTCTTCTCTTTCATACCTCCAGTTCTGAACTGTAACTTTTTGAGCACCAAAATGGAAGAACAAACATCACTTTGCTTCCAAACTCACATAGAAATTCCTGAGAACTGCCTTTGAAACTGGAGTTTGGACTGCCTAGGTTAAGTTTGTTACAGTTATACATGGTTCCAGGCAGAAGTAAAAGTGGAATATCTTTATCAAATCAAATACGAAAAGTTCTTTAAAATCTTACACAGGCAGTTGTCAGCCATTCAAGTACAGCTGAATAACTGGATTCATGGATCCTGGTTTCTGCTAACAGCAGCTGTAGTGTGTTGTTGTCAGCAGCAACCGGTCTGCTTACCCTGCAGACAGAGACTCCCATTTTCCTGCGCACATAAAACAGATTCAGGGAAACCCAGATAGAAGATTAAATTTCTTCCCAATTTCAATCAAATTTCTGTGTTTATCTCAGCAGTTCATCTATCTTATGAAGGAAAGCAAGAAAAGATTATTAATGTTATTTTCTCATATACCTCAATGTGCTGCTGCTTTTCAGTTTGTTATACATCCAAATTCTTATTGATGGGCTTAGTAAACGTTTAATTAGACATACTGAAGGATCACTGATCATTCTGTCTAAGGATTGCCCAATTATGCTTCCAAAGGTTTTCCTTCATTAAGCGAAAGAACAGCAGATGTCATGATTCATCCTTGCTACCTCCATTTTCTCATCCTAGATAAACTATAACCATACAGGGTCAACACTTTCTTTTCCTTGCAAAGAAATAAACTGAGAAATTGAAATAAAGGAAGAAGAATCTCTGTCTAGTTGATAACAGAATAGAAAAGCAGAGATTGTGCCAAATGGTATAGCTAAAATAAATGACACAGCCATATACAGTAAGAGCCTCATATAATTGGAAGGGTATATAAAAGAATAAATTCAAGGTAATTACTCAAAAATGCACCAAATGTTTTAAAAAAATCCTTCCTAGAGACAACCTTGATCTGCCCTTAAGCAGTCACTATCTAAATAAGGTTTTGAAATTTTTTTAGACCTTCTCGTTCACATAGAGAATACTGAAAACTGATTTGAGATGTCCTGCATAACTCTTTCATGATTCTGCCATTTGAAGTTAAATCTTTTATCAGTAAGAGATACCATGGCACAGTATTCTATGCATGTAGTTGTAATCGTTTGTTTATTGCTATTGAAGCATAGATATCAAATACACAGAAAAAAACCTGGCTGAACTGAGAAAGCAATTGATTTTAGAATATCAGTTAATAAACCAGGAGCAAAAAAGTGTGAAATAGTTGTAGATGCGCAAGATTTCAGAGTTATAAAAGGGGAAATGTCAGAAAATAATGCTAAAAGGCATTAATTAGACAATCCAGCATTTTCCAGTAATTCTCAAAGAACTGGGGAATCGAAAAAGATGATCAAGTTGACTTCACAGAAGGTGACTACAGCTGTCACGTTAGCAGAAATGAAATGGAGCACAATGCAGCCCCTCTAATTGTGCTGTATTGTTGGAAAGCAGTCAGGTAAGGGAATTAAAGTAGAGAACAAAAGCAGCAGAGAAAGCAAGCTATAGTGAAGACTAAGGCAATGGGGTATGTGTTGGAATTATTGCCTGCAATTTCTGTTCTGTTACTGCTATGAAAATATTTTTTTAGTTATGATTTAGTTGTATACTTTCATTTATTGGTATCCACAGTGGGGAATTAATCTTTCCAGTCTAACTTTATGCTGTGGCTTCTGACACCCTCATTGTGGAGCCTACAAGAAGAGTAAAGAACTTGAGTCAGGAATATTTTTTTATAAGAGAGAAAGACCTATGCCTTGTTCATCATAAGACAGCAGTCCTTTGGGTAAAGAAAAGAGAATTGATTGTACTGACTGTCCTGCTGTCAGCAAAGAAGGAAGGATAAGGGGTCTCATAATGACTATAGAGTATCTAAAACTATTAGGAGGTAAAAGCTGATCAGGAGAATAAAGTTAGGTTGGTCTTCCATTAATAGTGTTGTATTGATAATGAAAAATATTTTACTGGCAAGGTGGCCAAAAAGCAAGTTTGCTTAATCTTCTGTTGCACCTTTAGTTTAACTTCTTTAGTGGAGTGGCATTTCAAGTCTCTACTTCTGAAAGGCAGGCAAACATGACATGGCTCCATAATTAAGTTTAGGAAAAGGTATGTGCTAATTGAACACCAAATCTGTAAAGATAAAAATACTATTTAATTTGGCTTCCTAGCTACACAGTCATAATAATGCCCATAAACCCTGGCTTTCAATATTACTTGGATTTGCATGACAAGAGAGTAGCAATTGCTTCTAAATTCAGCTTACCATCAAGAACTGAAGGCCTGTAGTGTATAAAACCACTATTACAGCCTTATAAAATTGATTTTAAATCACTTACTGGACCATACAACCGGAAGGCAAGTTACCATAGATTAAGACATGAAGACATCTAGTACTTGACAGTTAGTATTCTCATTTGCTATTTACGGTACATGAAGTTAGCTTGAGGCTGCCCATAATTTATGGAGGGAAATTTTTATTGGTATGGATGAGAATGATCTTTCTTTAGCAGGGGAAAAAAAAAGGAATACTTATAATCTAAGAACATTTTTGACCATGACAGGTTATTTCTATTGCAGTCTAAAGGGGGGAAAAACCGTCTCAGTGTTGCTACTGGGTGCAGCCCAATAAAACTTTCTTCAGGCTACCATCAGGAACTTCATTTTAATCACTTTTATGCTCTTAACTACAAGCTTTTTTATCAAAAGCAGTATGTTGTTGAAAGGTTTCACAAATATAAATTGCAGTCAAATCAACTATATAGAACAGATTGTATTTAGAAAATGTTGAGAGTTAAAAATAACTTCAACAAAGCACCTTTTTTGTACTTTTTTTCTCTCAATATTTCTCTCAACTCTCAGAGTGTATATTCAAGACAACAATATCACGCTTAATTTAGTTAGCTATCATCAAATACACCTAGTGCTAAAAATTTTACTAAGTTCAAAATCATAAGAGGTTTTGTTACCTCTTATGAGGTGACCAAGGTGGGTGATTTATCCAGTATCTGGATATCTTCAGGGAACAAAATGTTTTCAGGTTTGTAGGTAGGGGTTTTTTTCTACCTCATCAGCATTGGAAAGCAGTCTGAAATTATTTTTTTGGTTTTTTTGTCTTTTTCCTCTCTCTTAACCTTTCTCTTATTTGTTCATTGCAAATCTAAGTGATCCCATTTTAAAGCCCAGCTGACGAATGTCTTGAGGTCTTTCTAGATCTCAGTGGAAAACCAGGTAAAAGTGAATGATTACAATTAGAGAGTAACTACAGGAAAACACATAAGCTTAGGTTGAGGGCACACAATCCATTATTGTGTTCCTTGGTAGAGTGTACAAAAGACAGTGAAGCAGGAGTCAAATGTTTATTTTCAGCTTCAGATCTTTTTGTCGCTCAGCAAATTGAACAATTATGGTTGGATCTGTCAATTTTTAAGCAGTGTATTTATCCAGACTAGCAGACTGTGCTTCAGATTTCTGAAAGAATGGGTATCTTTTTTCAAGTCCAGAATAGCTGTAGCATCCAAGTGAGCAACAGAACACAAAGATAGTTATTAGCCTTGCCCTAATAATCAGAGACAGCAGGGCATGTCATGCTCTTGTCCTGTGAACAATTTTAATGAAGTGTAGTAGATACGACAAACCTGGTTTCACTGGATAAATAAAAATGACTCTGATTTTTGATCCTCCTGTTGAGAGCTGTACACTCATCTGTATTCCTTCTTGTTCACTGTCTGTCCTTGGGAATGCAGACAGATTCCTTCATTACTGGATTTATATAATATATAAAGGTCCCCAGTAAAAGAGGTCATTCTCCTTTGTTTAAAAAAACAAAACAAAACAAACCAGAATCAGCACATGCCCAGTGCATGAAACACACTTATAGCTCAGTTACTAAATTTAAGCATTTTTCTGATTAGTCATTTGTACTTTTGAGTGATTACTACTTTATTATGTTGATTTTTTTAAATGCTTGTCCCTTCTTGATTTTTGGGCTTGCCATTTAATCAGAACTGAAATTAGTATCAATTAGTAGGTGTAATCTCCGAAGTTGATTTTTGGCAGTTGTCTCCCCTTGCAAGTATTGCCAGGTTTTGAGGATTATAGCTATTTGAAGATAATGGGCTACCTTCTTTGTAGGGCTTAGAATTTGTTGATTATTTCCCTTCATTTTTAGTGTTTGAATTGCCCTTACAGAGAGAAGGGGTATGCACAGCTTCTGTTTAAAGCTTGAGAAGGATAACATTAAAACAATGATTTGTCAGCGAATCTAAGAATTTGTCCTTGCATTTGGCTTTAAAACTCTCCAAATCATGCTTAATATTTATTTTTATGGATAGCTCTGTGGTGGGGGAACTTACAAGTGCCTACAGATCTATCACTCAACACAATGAAAAGATGTATACTTTAATAACTTGGAAATTTAAGTGGCTGTAGAGAAAGTGGAAAATTCAGGTATAAAACAAAGATTATTTTTTTTTTCAATGAATGAATGAAGTGTATTAACAGGTCAAATATTTTAATGTAAAGTAGGAGCTCTATGGCTTTTTTAACCTGCTGACAAATTGTTCTGAATTCTTTGAACATGATGGATTTGTGAGTTAGATTGTTACTTTCAAAATATTGGAAAAGTTTATTTTTATGGATGTTAAAATAGGTATCAAGGAACACACTTCACTGCCAGCCATCAGTAAAAAGCTCCTTGTTTTGGAACGCATTACCACTTTCTGTCTGTGAGATATTTAAAATACCCTTCTGGGTAATCACGTAAATGATGGGTTGCCACAGAAATAGTGAGTGTTCATTCCGAGATGATTTTCTTAAGTGGTTCAGCAAAATCTCCATTAAAAACCTTCATGAAAGGTTACTCGCTTTCAAGAAGTTAGTGACAAGGCATGATTTAATTGAAAATTTCTTGTATGATTTTCTAAAGTCTGCCCAAATGTTTTACTTAAGATGACATTGTAGAGATAAAATCTTTAAAATGTCCCAAAGTTCATCATAACCAATGCCCTATAGCATGAGTAACTAGATGGGAAGCTTTTCAGTTATACTAGATAAATGACTAATTTTATAAAGGGTTTTCAGTAGTGCCAATATCAGAGAACTGTATGAAAGGCGTTTGCACTCAAAAAGATGTTTGGCTTTTGCTCAGCAAAATCAAAAGTATTAAGATTTGGTTTGTGATTTGTTATTGAAACCATTCCAAATGAGAGGCCCTTCCCTTGAGGTTATAACTTCTTCCTCACTTCACAACTTCCCAGTCCCTATAGCACTTTACTTTTTTGGGGTTTATTGGAACCGTATAGCAGATACTTTTCTGCAGCAGTACTGCTTTTGAGAGAAAGAGAGGAAAAGGAGGGCAGACAGGTGGATAGGAGAAGACAGACAGCTTTGCATTTGTTACACAGTGATGTCCATGCTGGATAGACGTTTATGTTTTGGAACACAGAAGAGGGAAAAACATTATTTAAACAACTTGGCATAAAGTAGGCAAAATGGCGGCCATGAATACAGAAGTACTTCAAGGAGCAACAATGGTCCCTGAATAAAACCTTAACAATGATGTATCACAAGAGATTTGTCTGTCAGATAACAAACACAATGTGAGCATGCTATGCAAATACTGTGTAAACATTAGATCCTGTTTTAAAAAGAATATCCTAAGATTTTTACAGGCAACTTTTAGAAGTACCAAGGAGCAATTTCAATCTGTTGCTAGCCTTTAGAAGGGCAAATATCTAATACTGTTGAACTGAATGAGTCCGTAGAATAACAGGGAAATAATTGTCGCTGAAATGGGATTTTTCCATCAGATATCAACAGTGCTTTAATGCTAACAAAGGCCAAAAATTCAGTCTGAATACTTATTTTCAGATTTTGCATCTTTTCAGCTCTAAAAACTGCTTTTATTTGCATACCTAAAACAGTTTTACTAGTGTACCTAGAAATGGAACAAGAGCTATATTTCCAGTCGTCATTTCAGACTTTTGGATGCAGTCATTCTTCTGAGTACCTAATGTAACTTTTTTATGGTGGACAGTTCTGATCATTCTCTAAAAATGTTATCCAGTCCCAGTCAAGGCTGGATCAATTGTAGAAGAGTAGCTCTCTATGCTTGACTTCAAGAACACAAACTGAAAAATATTGGCTGGACTCTATAGTTAATATTTCAGAGGTCAAGTTAAATTTTTTTACATAGTTAGGTGTTTGTCATGTTGTCAAAGAACAGCACTAGTTAAAATGTGCAGTGTCTTGTATATTTGAATGTTCTTATTTCTGGTTTTTGCTGTTCCTAGGAAGAATGTGTGTACCTTTTATCAGATGTGATCTTTTATTGGAATTCCCCTTTCTAACACAACCAGATAATTTCTTAGCCCACAGATAAAATGACTCTACCTTCTTCTGGGCCCAAAACGTTTAATAGCAGTAAAGACTGATAAGCCGAACTTGCCCTCTGTGTGGTGACAAATACTTCACAGAAATCTTAAACTCCAAAATGTTTTGTTCCTTTTTCTCCAAGTTCAAATCATGTTAATAAGGTCCAGCCAGTCAAACAAAGTTTCAGAAAATTTCAGCATCCTACACAAGGAAAAGTCAGTAAGCTAAATGAGGGGTGCTGGGGAGTGTTTGTATTGCTTATTCCTTTAAAAAAAAAAAAAAAGCAAAACAAAACAAAAAGCCCACATGCATTTAATTTCTGGCTTACTGCTTTTGGCAATGTCTCCTATATCTCACACTAAGCTTCTAGGAGGATTATTGATTGTATATGGTAAGAGCTTCCAGTTTCCTCATTAGCCTTAGGAGGAAATTAGATGATCTATAAGTAAGTATTGTAAGCATAAAAACTGTGCTGAAGCCTTTCATTATTCATTTGAATTGGATGTTTTTGTTTTTAGAAGACAACTTCATTGACGTTATGGGTGGTTTTACTGTTTTGTGTAATGTTTTATTTATGTTAGAGTATAAAGCTACTTATGTTACTTTTTAATACAAGAACGTTAAAATATAATTCTTTTGTGAATATTAAAATATAATATTAAAATACACTTCTTTCTGTGAGCTGTTTGGGAAATGAAAACCAAGTATTTGCCACTTTCACAACCCTTCAAAAATATTAAGTTTGTGCAAGATTTAATTAGTTTATCCTTAGTAGGCAGTAAAATAATTAGCGTATTTGAAAAGCTATACCATTAATTTAGATACTTAAGCATAGATCAAGCTGCCTATGTTTGGACATCCAAGGTGGGAAATTTCAGAATCCTTTATAATTCACATTATTTTAATATTGAATAATTGCTATAAACAGTTTGCCTTCTTAGGTTCTAGTAAAAAATTAACTTTGATTCTCAGATTAATTTTGAATAACAGATTATTTCAGGAAAATTTGATCTGAGTATAGATTGTTAACTAGTACAGGGAGGGGGGAAGGATTAAGCTAATTAAAACACGATTCATTACGTATTAGTCCATAGTGAAACTATATGCTATCTGGTGAAAAATTTGCTGTTATACAAAGTTAGGACAAAGTTTAACAAGATTCATGAAATAGACGTCATTACCTGCTAAAACAGAAACCTATGAGAAAATAATATTAGAGGGATGAGACTTAATTAACACATTGCATAATGATGCAAATCAAAAGATCAGACCACAGTCTAGAACTGAGCAGCTTCTCTATTTCCTTCTAATTTTCTTGATGGAAAAAAATACATTTGAAGATATTTGTGGCTACTTTTCCTTGGTTTGGGTGATCTTGCTAGTTGGCTTTCCTGCTAGATTTGTTTGTTTCTTGAAGATGAAAAAAAGTTAAGTTCTTAAGTAACTACGAGCTCTCCTCTGCCACCCAAATACTGTCTATGATATTTTTTTTTTCCTATATTTTCTGGTTTTGGAAGAAAGATTTTGGCATGTAAAGCTGTATGTTCTACAAGATTTTTATTTAAGATGTTCCCATTAGGTGTTGTGTTTTAAAAACTTACTGATTATTTAAATCCTTAATTCCTCTAAGGACATAATTCAACAAGATAATCAGGAGGTATAATGAATGTAAACATATGAATTTGGTAGAAATCTCAGTGACTTGCTGACTCAGATTTTGAGAGGTTAATTTTTTTCTGGTATGACATAATATACTCTTTCAGTGAAACATTTTTAGTTTGTACTATCAGAAAGAGATTTGTTTTTCAAATGATAAACTGCCAAGTTCCTTGCTTTTATCTCCTGCAGACACTTGTGTGCCTTTTTTGAAACTGTTAGCTGTGGTAGGTGTAAAACTATGTCAAACTGTACAATAGGTGCAAGATCATCTCAGCTGCAGAATATTGCTGAGGTTAAATGCTAAGTGAAGACTAAAAACTTGTTCCAGATTGGATTTCTGCGCTAGATACTTCCTTTCTCCAGAGGTAACTAAAAGAACATGAAGATGATATTGAATGCCCTGATTTATTTTCCAGAGTGCTTTTTCTGTGTGACATCCTCCTTGAATTTCCAGGTTTAGTGTTTTACCAGTTTCACACCGGTGACAAAAAAATGAATTGCATCAACAAAACAATGTAATCAGTTTCTTGTGATTATATGATACCTTTCAAAATATCTGCAGTTAACCAAAAAATAAAATGGATTTGAACTGCAAGCAAATTGTTATTAAAATGATTATGAACTTTTATCTATGCTGAGCATTTGCCACAAGACATTTAGTTGTGAAATTGAGAGCAAACAGAAATGTGTTTTCACTTAAAGCCATTTAGATAACGCCTCATTTCTCCTTCTCAACTCTGTTTCATTTTTTAGAATTGTATCTTCACTGATTTCTGAATCAAAAATTGGACTGGAGGGGGCAAGTTATTACTCCAAGGAAAATTTTCCCCAGTCTATCACTAACAGCTTTCATAAGGGCATACGCTCTAGAAAAGTAGTAAGTCAGCATTTCAAGGGAATGTGATAGAAGAAGTGCCAGAAATTGCAAGCTATTTAATCACCACTGCCATTGGAATATTCCCTGCTAAAAACAAGCTTTCCAATACTCAAGTTGTATATTTAAAATCCAGAAGTGCTTATGATATAATTTTGCTATTTTTGGGAAAAGTGTTTATTTACCCTCTGCTTTAACTGGGAGATAAGCTTGTCAACCCTGTAATAATTACTTTAGTAAGAAATTAAAGTTTATGCTCTGCATTATTCTTTCAACTACATTTTAAGTTGCTGTTTATTTGGGTGGCGGTTTCCTAGGTATAACAGTAGTCTTGTAGCTGTAGAGTTTTCTGGCATGAAGACCCCTGTTCTTAATCCCCAAAGAACTGCAGTATTAAGTAGCTTATTTATAACCAGCTTTATGCATCCTACTTTTTTCCAACTTAAATTGTGAAAACTTGGTAGGTTAGCACCCTTTAGTCTGGAAAAGAGATAACTAGAGCAAGTAGCATGAAGGTCTAAAAAAATTATATTAGTCTGGAGAGGATGAGCAGCGATTGTCCCATCAAGTACAAAGAAGGGGCGGTCACTCAGAAATAGCAAGAAACATATTTAAGACAAACAAAAATATTCTTTACCAAGGTAAGCTATAATGCATCTAAGAATCTGAGCTAATTTATATAGTATGAACTTACTGTCGAGTTTCATATTTATGAAGAGAATAGAATATATACAGTCCTGCCCTAAGGTTAGGTAATGTATTGTTGGAGATGATTTTCAAGTGGACATAAGGCATAGTGTTGTCCATTGCAAAAACAGTTCTGAAATTCAAAATCAGAGCAGATTTTAGGAGACAAGGAAGAAAAAGTTAGAAAAGCTGTCTAGCTCCTTATGGCCATGAGCAGTAGACTGGCTGTGCGACAATATTAGTATGTAAGTAAAATGGTATGGTTGCTGAACAAGTGCATCACAAGCCTCCCAAAGATTTAATACAGATTAGCACCTTTCTTGAAAGTGATAGCATAAAAAGGCCAAATAATGAATGCTTGTAAGTATTCAACTATTTCTTTACACATGGAACCCAAAGTGTTGAATTTACTTGTGTTGAAGAGATATTAAGTACCTTTTATGCTAATTACTATATACCATTTAGGGTTGAGCAGTTTTGTAAAAGGCATTTGTCGGTTTATTGGAACAGGCCTGCCTAATTTATGTTATGCAGCTCCCCAAATCATTGGTGTCAAAGGTTCTGTAATGTATTTGGGCAGATGGGTGAAATACCTTTCATTTTCAAATGCTTAGAATGCCCAAGTAATCAAGGGAATTCTGCAACTTATGCAGAAATAAAATATACTCTTTTGATCATCTTTATGTGTATTTGTTGAACACGGTATTAAGTTAATTTATGCGAATTTTTGTAAAGGATAGGGAGTGAGAACTGAAAAAAGCATTAGCTCCTCTAACAGAATTTTAAAACTTTTAGTGTAGGGTTTGCTTTAAAGGTTTGTTCTTAATGAGAGCATGCTCAATATTAGCCAAAAGAGGTAGACTGACTGTTGGAGTTTTCATTATCTATTTTTGTGCATTTTGTCCAGAAGATTTTTGTCAAGTTATGTATGATCTCCTCATTAAGCTTATTTAATGCCTGGCAGTTCTGCTCTTATTAATGCTGTGTGCTTTGCATCATAAAAAACTTATTTCCCATATCTTGCAAGTTCATGTTTTTCCAGGTCACTTCCTCAGGGCTGAACAAAGCATAGGTTCAGAGCAAAGGAAGGCAGCACAAACCCTTTTCATTCTACAAACATACCTTTGTACAACCACATGACACACAGACTTTGCTCTAGAAAATCACTTCACAATTAAGCACAGTACTTACCCAGGAAGAGAAGAATTTGGGCCCTCAAGAGCTCATCTAAACAAAAGGTTACAGTGGGGTAAAGATTCAAACTGGATTGTGTCCTATCAGCTCTTAGTGAAACAGTAACGTTTCAGTCTCCTCTGCATGCCAGCAAAGTTCAGCAAATAAAAGACATAATATTGTCTTATGTTTTAGCAGTTCATGGGTGGGTTTTAGAGCAGAAGTTGCTCATCTGTTCACTATGAAACTCCTGCAAGGAGGTGCTGTCCAGTCTCATGACAGAGATGATGAAGTGCAATTTCTAATTACAGGAATCATAACTTAGAATTATCCAGCTTCCATTTCAAACTTAAACTAGCGTAACATGATATTAATTTTGATTTGTATTTTTATTTCCTTATCTAACAAAAAATTTTCTTTGTACTTGATTTTCTTGTCTTTCTGATATGAAAGGTGCTCTTCTGAGGTAAGGTACCATACAACAGAGTGACAGTGGCTCTCCTAAGTTGGCTGGGAAAATGAACATAGCATCTAAACCATTTCCCTATTTTCTGAATCCAGTGAAATGGATTTATTTTTTTACTGTACTTGATAATAATTACCATTACCAGCAGTTGTATGCTGTGGTGCTGGTACACTGTTCACTTGGTTAAGACTTGGAATTATTTATGCGTCATCCAGTTGCCACTTGATATTAAAACTTACCAGGAAATATGTTTACTTACCATTTAATCTAACTAATACAGAAGAGGTGCAGAGCTAATCATAGGTCATGAGCTGAAATAAGACAGCTGTTCTTTGTGCTGTTACTAAATCACAGGGGTTTTCTGTTTTCTGAACATCAGAGTGTTGTCATTAGGCATCACCTGCCAAGGCTGATACCACAGGATCAAGAGAAATTACATTTTCAGTCAGGAGACCAAAATAAAAAGTGTTGAAAAATATTTGTAGTCCTCTGGAAACACTTCTTGGATATAGAAAGTAAACAGCATCTTTAGTTTAGTGATGGGTTGGGGTTTTTTCCCCCCCTTTGACTCTATTTTAGGATAATTGGGTATGGAATGTATTTAAGAATGAACTAGCAAGTACAAAGACTTGATATTCTGTACAATTTCTCAGACAGAAAATTTAAAAATCATGTATGTTTTCATATGCCCTCCACATACTGGAAAGGAACCCTGCACAGCTGTCAAGTCCTTTTATCTGTGTTTATTAGCAAAGAGACTGTGAAGTAGACACATAACTTCTCCTGCAAATGAGAGAGACTTTCTGCCAAATACCCTTCTTTTCATTCCTTGTTACCGTGTGTATCTTGACAACAGTGTATTTTGCATAGCTTCTGTGTGCAAAAGCCATGGTGGGACACAACACAATTCTTGTTATTTATTGAAAATTACTGTCTGTGAGCCAAAGCATAAAAAGACACTATCAATAGCACATTGAGAAATATAATCTCTTCCGTGAACTTTGACATTTTGCATTTGAGCTCTGATCTCTAAATGATTTGCTTTCAGACTGCAGCTCCTAGTATTTATTTCTTCATTGAGTATTTTTCTGTAAATGTGTGAAATCCCGTCAACAAGGAAATATTGAGGCAAACGTGCTGTCTGGAATGGCCAGTAGCTTGGATGTTAGGAGCTAGGTTTGAATTAAATAAACCAAGGATTTGCATCTGAATTTGTCAGTGAATACCTTGGCTGCAAACCAGGTGTTTCTGGGACTAGAGTTCCCTCTCCTTATACTTCCATGAACACCTTTAAAGTCTTGATTTCATTGTCATCTGCAGTGGATTTGTTTTTCATGTCAGAATACTGAACAATAGGAAAAATATTAAACTGTTAGCTTTACTTTTAACAGTAGCTCCTCTTTTTCCGCTAATACAGAGTGTTCCTACTTTCAATAGATTTTTGAGATTGTTTTAGACTTAAGTATACGCTTCATTAAATGAGACTTACTTTGGTATTTGAAATATGCTAGTTGTCTTGCTCATTTCAGAAATTCTGACTTGCAGGTTAAGTTTCTACTAAAAGGCATAGCATTGAAACTAATCTTCCAGTAAATTAATTAAATGGTTTAATGCCATGAACACTGTTGAAGTTTTAATCAAATAAAAATGTAATCTTTGTGCAAAATATTCCCATCTCCTTTCACTAGGACAAGCTATGCCTGGTTTTGTTTACTTTTTTCTTGCACTGTTTTGCATGACCTGCAGCAGGGATCTTCTTGGCTGCCACAAGAATTCTTGAGAAACACCTTATTTCAAATGTGTAACTGGTTACATTGTTATGTAAACTAGCATGTTTTTTACAAATAATTAAGATGTTCACCTTTGGCATGTTTTCCTTTACTGTCCTTTTGCTCGTAAGTGCTCTGAATACACTTGGAATATAAAAACAATACATTTTTCCAATTCTGTGATCATCTCCCTGTTTTATCAAGCTGAAAGACTGAGTTATGGAACATAGTAAATATATCCAAATATAGTATGTTACAGTGTAACATGAAATCTAATGTAGCTCTTACTATAACTAAAAGCAGAAAACCGAAACAGATTCAGTTGCTCTGGTGTCTTAAAATGGAGTCATACCTTTGTAGGCAATTCATGTGTAGCAAATGGGAACAACCTACAAGCATCATGGAAAAGGAGGACTAAAGTCTTCACAGCACACTGGCTGTCACAGAAAGTACTACTTAAAGCAATTTTGAAAGAAGTTCATTATTTGAGCTCCTAGTGTTGACTTCACCAAGACAATAATGAAGATCTCTTTCTCATAGGTTGGGCCTGAGAACTGGTTAGTTATGTGTTACTGTGGTTATAGCTTAAAGGAGTCTCAAAAACATGCAGGGAAATTCAGACTTTGTTGTACAGCTCCACTTTTTAGTTTAGAAAGGACTGCCTTTCCTATACACGTACTTCTTATGAAGTCTTCTCTGAAGCCTTCCTCAGTTCTTTTCAGCTGTGACCTTTCTGTATTCGTTCTTGTTGACAGACTGGGTTCTGCAGGCCTGTTAAGTCTGCCATAGTTTTCTCTTCTACCACAAATACTATATACCATTTTACCTTCTCTCTTCAGTAGACTGTCAGTCCATCTTCTGATCTGTAAAACATTGCTCCCAGTATCTAGAAGCAGAATTGGTAAATAGTTGAGAAGTAGACTTTAGAGCCCTTTGGGAGACAGCCACTCCTAAGCTGTTTTTTATTTTTTTCTGGTTTGAACTGCAGAGCTAGATTTTGCCTTTTTGTATATTTTAATATGCTTTATACTACATTAATGGGGTTTTTTTAAGAATGTGTTGTGTAACTTTCAACTATAAAGCAAATGGAGACTTGGAACCTAACACAATAATGCCCTGTTTTGTCTACAAAGTGGATTCAAAATTCCTACTCTTTTGCAATCAGTGTCTGATACTGACCAGTGTCAAAGGCAAGGCTGAGCTAATTACAGGCATAGTCAAGCCAATATAACATTTCTTGTCTTTCTAGCCTCTTGCTCAATATAGTAAAAATATCATCAGAAAGGCCTGGTTTTGAAGTCTTTGCTCAAGCAGATAACTTAATCCTCTATGTATAAAATATCAGTTGAACAGTATTTAAGTCCTAAGAAATGTAAAAAAAAAAGTTGCAAAGCCACCAGTCACCCTGAATAGATCAAGATAGCATAAGGAAAGAGAGCAACTCCAGTAGTCTTTGGAAAGCCACCATGCATCATTCTCTTTCTCTTTTCAGTTCTGAAATCTATATGCAAATGTATTGGACATAAGTGGTATGTTTTTGTATGAGACTGAAATGACTTTCTTTGCATCACTTGGCCTAATTCTGATCTCTGTGACTATGTTATGGAAATGAGAAAACAACACAAGATAACAAGAATAATTTAATTTCTTCAGTTTTACCAACTAAAGCTCACAAATGTCTACATGTGAGAATGCAAAACTGTTGCAGTTCTTAAGCTTGATTAATTTATGGGTGGAAGGCAAACGTATATTCGATACAGTATCTGACACCAGGATGAAATATAGTAGCAAAGTTACAGACCTCATGATGAAATCTTCCTTGATAAACAGCAAGAAAGCTTTGCTTGACAACAGCCTGAAAATAAGGCAGAAATGAAATTCTTTCTTTTGTCATTCATGTGAACCTTTTTAATCTTTAGATGCTGGGGTTTTTGAGAGGACCCTAACCAGTCCAAATTGAGGTTTGGCTTTTGTTTGCTTTTTGTCAGCCAGAGTAATTTCCAGAAGAGGTTCTGTAGTGGCTCAGCAGTATGTGATTTCCTGGCCTGTAAGTATGTGTAGACAAGCAGATATACTAGCCAGAATTCTGACTGAGCTACAGGAACAGTTTTCTTGAGGTTAATGTTAAAGGATTTTTGTAGATTATTGCAAGTATTCACTAGCCAGAGAGAGCTTAGTTAGGTTTCACAGTAACAGCTTGCCTAAGCTGTCTACTTAGCAGATCAGGACGATATACTTTCACATGTACTAAATATGACCTATTAAAAAGATTTAGTGATCCTACTAGATAGTCTGTGGAATTCACTAATGACTTCTAAAAACATGGATAGCACTACACAGAAATGGGTTTTAGTTTTACTGAAGTACAAGTGGACTATAAAATACAGAAATCAGTAAGAACTCAGGCTGTACTTCCTAGGAAGCTGAAGGCAAAACCCAGCCATCTGTGATGCCAAGTTTCCAACCTGCTGCTGGTCTGACACTGATGCATATGTGGTACTGTGATTGTGCTTTTCAGAAAACTGGTCTTTGGTGAAGATTTAGTTTTCCACTCCCAAATTGGTTAACTGTACATGCCTGTGCTGGTGGAAGGGAGGGGGCTGAAATAAATATCCCTTATAAAAGAGAGATAGCAGGAATGCAGAAGCCCATATTTAGCTCACTTTGAGGGTGCATTCCTCTGTCACTTCAGGGACATTATTGTTCTGTTCAACTTGGCATAAGTGGGTGTTTTTCTTTGTCCAAGTGCTAGGTTTGTTCCAACTGGTTTGGATACTGACAGCTGTTAGGCTGCAGTAGCATGGCATTCTCCTTCAGCTAACACATCCCTAACTTGAAGTACGCTGAAGTAGATGAGACATTTTGGTATGATACTGCATTGGTTTATATAGGTATAATGTTCTTCAAATCCTAGAGGATATCAGAAATCAATCAAGGGGCACAGATAACCTTGGTAGAGCTATACTTTTTTGATGAGCTGGTCTGTTCAGCTGGAATAGATTTCTTGCTTCAGATCTTTTGAAAATGCCGGGTATTTGTTTCAGCAAGGAGTTTATTATGTTCCTGTTTGCTGTGGCAGTATCTCAGGACCAGCTGCTACAGTTTGCCAACCTTGCTCATTCACAGGATTTTGTTAGCTGTTCTGGTAACAGCTGTGATATGATGACATCTTTCTTCTTGTGATATGTGGTCCAATGATTAAAGTAGAAGGGCCAAAGTTCTGCTTAGGTTGTGACATTGAGTAGTTCTAGCTTTTAAAAGAATTTTTGCAATGAAATTAAATGGAGTTTGAGTAGCAACTGCAGTGTCTGTGTTGCACTCAAGGCACCAAAATCTAGCTTGAAACAAACTGGCCTGTGATTAACCACTGCTGAGGAAAGCGTTTCCATGCTACTTTGTAAAATTTTACTTTGGTATGCAAAAGTACTTTTAACTGCTCTGCTTTCTTGTGCTCCTGAGAGTTGTCACCATTCTTGCAATTATGTTGGGTGTTGCCACATAGAAACAAGGTTAAAAGTTTTCCCAAACTATAGAAATTAAAGGCCCGTGACACTAGTTTAAGCCAGTCATACTTTTTGGTTTGTGGCATCTGTGCAGCTAGCAGCTAGCAAGACAGTGTTTAAAATCCTTAATTTCTTGCTCTTGCCTAAGCATTATTTTTCTATTTCTGAATATACTGCCTGTCTGTGTAATAACAGCTAGCACTTCTCATAGTAAAACACTAGAATTACTTTTTAAAGCAAAAATGTTTGCTCTTAATTTATCAAGTTAGCGGGAGTAATTTCAGAGATGGATGTGGTCCAAAACAGCTTTGCTAACTAGTGTATTTTGATCTTCTAATTTAAGCAATAAAGAGTGAAACTGAGGCCACATTGGAGTCTACCATTAGTTTAAGGAGAAGCAAGCCTTGCAATTCTAGCCTTCTGCTATAGATAGACCTGTCATTCAGATCAATTATGAGATCTTTAATTTGGACTCTGCAGTGACTTTTATATAATTATGTTCTCTTTGAACTGCATTGATGTGGGTCACTAGCAAGCATTAAAAAACAAATCTGAAAACTGAGATGCTGTGGTTACAAAGGAAACATTGAGAGCTGCGGTCATGACTGTAATTTCTGTCTCCCTTGATCTCCTGGGAAATCATAACAAATGAACAGAAAGCTTTTGGCTTCTGAAACAAGAGGAAAGAAGAATCATCATCCTTCAGCGAGCAATGAGAAATGAGGAAACTGCACTCTGTTTCACACCATTAAGCTTTCAGTTAATACTTGGTCAACTTCTAGGTTTATGCGTTTTAAAAACAGTTACAGCAGAGGGCTATCAATATTGAGACAAGCAGAAGAGAGCTTACAAATATGACTCTTGTTCTAATGTTGCAGAACCATCGTACTCCTCAGATTTATGTGCCATGTGTTCTGTCTTTCCAACGATATTAGTTCATTGGTGATTTTCCAATTGGTGCCTTTCTCAGAATTAAATCTCAAGAAGGTGCTTTTATAATGATAGTCATTCCAGTTACCTTTCCAGAAAATACAACTGTTTAATGTACTGTTAACTCTAAGATCAGTTCCTTTGATGTGATAATTTCAGATTTGGTCCCAGGTGAGTTAATTATTTCCTTTTTAGTTGAAACTGTTAGAAAGTTGTGTGAAGCCACAGACGTGATTGTTTTTAAGGTCCTACACTTTGCTTTTGTAACAACCAAAAGATCCGTTATCAAAACTCAAGTCTTCCCCTGCTGAGGCTGCTTCACCAGTATAAGATAATCAAGATAGTCTTAGTAGAGCACAAGACAAGTCTCTTTGTGGAAAGCTAGTTAGTTAGTTTTGTAACATCGAAACACTTGCTTTCTGTCTGTCTTCCAGAAGCAATACAGAAAGGTTGGCTGGGATGTGATGCTCTAATGTTCCCTGGAAAAAGTATGGTTCCCTTAGTTTTCTGTGATCAATGTCCAGGTTTGTGTCAGTAGCTGGAAGGTCAGGAAGCACTCCTAGAAATTCCTTTTTCCTGCAGTAAAGGATATAGCTCACCTAGTATTGGGTATTTGCACGTTTTTTCTGTATCTAGATGATACACAGCCAGCTTACGTGTTGTGTAGTTCTTGTGTTCCCTACAGCACACAGAGGCCAACAGCAGGGAGATGATGATGTTCTTTGTGCAGGTACTGAACAAAATGCAAATGAAGGAGTTCTTATAACATTAACTCAGTAATTTGCTGAAATAGATTCTAAGATATCTTAAGGAATTTAAACCATGTGTAACTGAATAAAGTATCTGAGAGCATAGATCACAGCAAAGGGTTGTGCACATTATTCTTTTGTTACAGTAAAGGATGGAAGAAATACAGATTATTTACCCACTGCCACAAGTTGGCAAAAATCACTCAGAGTACACAAGAGACTGGAGTAAATGTTGCCAATTCTAGAGCCATTGCACACAAAATTTTATGAAGGTCTTTGTTTTAACCTGTTGTAAAGCATATGAGGATTGATTCAGTAATTTGGTAAGTGTTAAGGAGATGAATCATTTGAGATGCAGAGATTGCTAGGCAGTGGGAAGTCCCTTAATTGATCAGAATGTGAAAATACATGGTTTTCCAGTATGAAATGACAGCCTATATTAAGGAAAGCATTTTCTAATACTTGTTCTAAGGACAACATTTTTAGAAAACTTAAATCTTTCTAGCTTCAATTCCTTTCTCACCTAGCTGAAAACATGGTCCTGATGAGCAAGGAACAGCTTATGTTCCTTTGGCAAGGTGCTTTTTTTAGTGGTTGGCATTATAGGTATATAATAAAATTATTTTTTGTATTACTGTTCTCTAGAGTGAACTATCCCATACCACAGAAACTGACCAACTCCCCTATCATAGGTCTTTTAGCAGAAACCATTCAATTGTAGCCTGAAGATAAAGTACAGTGAGTCTCTTCAGATAAAAATCCCACTTTGCAAAAATGCTCCAGGTTCTAGGGTCTATGCAAGTTCCAGCTTAAATAAGTGATGCTTTTCTTACTAAAAACAGAAATCCTTTTTTTGTCTTCAGAAAATTTTCTCAGAATTCTGGATATTCAACTGCTAAAAACTTGTGAGGTATTTTAAATGTTTAGGCATCTGCCTTGAAATACAGCAGGATAATGCAGAAATTTTCTAGCTAATACTGGTCACAAGAAGGTTATTTTTCCACAGCAATTTTATGCATTATCAGTTCTTTAATTAGTCTGGAATTTCTACTATCCTTTTAATGCCTTTTAAATTTCATTGGGCTCTGGAAGACTGGTCAAATACCCAAAGGAATGGAATCAGTAGCATATGTTATATTCATGGATTTAAGGACACATTTTCTTTAAGATCGATGTGTGCAGTGGTGGAATAAAATTGCAAAAAGATGTTTTCAGACACTTCAGTCACCTAAATAGGAGCAAGTTCTAAATTCTGATTAGCTAAGATGGAATGATCTTAGAGCTACATTTGGCTCACTCATAACAGCCTACTTCTAACCTAGGATGTAATTTTTATTTCTTCCTCTTTATTTACCTGATCCCCATTTTCTGTGACTGGGTACTTGAGGTAGTACAAGATATTATCTGGGATAAAATTTTCTCTACCTCCTTCCCCTCCCTGCCACCCCCAGCTTGCAAAGCCTGAAGTTTTATGGTATATCTTTAACAGCACTTTAACTGCTTTCTTTTCATTATACTTCTATAAAGTGGGAATGGTTGGAATGATAAATTCAGTATAAGAAGCACGGCTGATGTAGACCTCTTTTCAAAATTTATAGTTGAGCTTTTATGAACTTTGCACAAAGATTGCATGTGATATAAAATGACAGAAGATTGTGTGTGTGTGTGAGGGAGCATTTTAGGATAGACTTGTTAAAATTGCTCAAATCCTGGATCATGCTTAGTTAGAATTCTGGGAAACAAGTGATAAAATAATCAGTCCAGTATTCTGGAGCTTTGTTGTAGAATACCATACTTTCAAAAACAGATGACTAGCCTGTTCAAATTTGAATGTTCTGATGAAATTTTGGAATGCAGCAGCAAAAGCATGTCTGTCTTTGTATTTCATTGCAACCTTTGTAATTGAGGTTCCTACCAAACCTTCAGTTTGGATTCCAAAACCGATACAGATTCAACACAATGACTTTTGAATGCTATATTTAGGTTTTTATTTTCTTTTGTTATAAGAAATACCTCCTTACTCCGTGACTAGTCTCATTGTCTTGAGTAGAACTGCTCAGTACAAATGTTCGATTAATAATATATACATTTGAGGAAATACTTCAGTCTTTTCTATGAAAAAAAAAAAATCATTGAGGATTATGGTAGTGAATACCTATCAGCTGTAATTTTCATAGGCTTGCTAAATGTAGCTGTCAATCTTCGAAATTTAGCCAGGCAAGTAACATTCCTGATCTAAGGTGCTTATGAATAACTCTTTGGGATTTGATTAATGGAGATCTTGGAAAACCTTACTTTACTGCAGCGCATGGCTTCTAGAAGCTGGTTTGTTCTTGTGAGATTTGAGGGAAGAGGGGGGAGAATCCTAAAAAAAACCCCAACACTGTAGTTACTCTAGAAACCATGTAAAAGTTGGTAATGGTAAACTTGCCTACAGTGCACTGATGAGTACATAGCATTGCCTCCCTGTATTAAATGTCCATCTTGTTAAATGGTACTAAATTTATTGTTAGCATAAATGGCAGTTGTAATCTCATTAAGGTTCTTCTTCAACAATTTGAATTATTTTTTTTTTTCATATTTGAAGTCTGGTTATGGGTGAAGTATCTACTTTAAGTAGATAGTATCTACTTTTTTTTAATGGGTAAAGTATCTACAGTGTAATCTCAGAAATACTTTGGTGCTGCAGGTTCTGACAGCAGCGTTTGCTAGAAGGGGGAAAAAACAGGCAGAGTGTCTAAATGTTATCTCTGTGTGCCTTCCAATGCATCAGTTACTTGTATTTGGAATATTGAGAACATAAGGTTATTAAAACTCCCTGTGTGAGTAACTTTCTATTGTACAAGTAATGGATCTCCTGTGTAGGAAAAAAATTAATTTAGTGCCTTAAAAAATAATAATTTTTTTAAAACTTTCTGCATCCTACCCTGAAGACTATGCCATGAAGAGCTGTGAATGTAACTTCAGTACTTCGTTGATTCAGTCTAGCTGAAAACTGAGCTGGATGCTCAGAATTAATTTATGCTGGAATCGCACTGCTTCACAAGTACAATTATTCAGAAGTGGAGATTTCATTACTTTGCTGTTTTCTTCACAGACTGCTGCTGATTAACCAGAGCTTTAAGATTTTCTTTCTGTGTCTGATGAAGCTATTTTTGCTTCTTCAAAGTAAAACCTGCTGAGATGGAGTGCCAAAGGCACTGATGATATAAATGGCACACTGTGTCAGCTCTTACCTCAATCAGCTTTAAATAAACATTTGTTTCAAATGGTGAAACAATTAATGTAAACACAAAGTATCAGGTTCAGCTCTGGAATGAAACAGTGCCTGTCTACTGACTCCAGCTGGTTTATACCACTGTTGAATATGAACACGATTATGTCTCTCATAACTGGTGAGGTTTCCAAATGAACCACCCTTCAGACAGACGTTGGTAGAAGATGATCTAACAACAGGAGAAGGTATAAAATAACAGTAACATGAACCAAAAGTTCAGAATTGGGCAGGAACCATTAGAGACAGAAATAATTTTATAATGCTGAGACCTGTTTCTTGGGAAGAGTGAGGAAAGAGGAGGATCTTTTCAACATGCTGTTTTAGCTAATGCGAAGTTTTGGTAGAAGACATTTTGATAGAGGAACTCTGCAAAGGCAGGTCGATATAAAAGGTGAAGGATTATGCTCTATGTTCTATATATTGCAACGTATTGAAAGTTTCCATCAATTTAAAGTTGGGGGGTGTGTGTGGGTGGGTTAGGAGAGTGTATAACACTTGATCAAATACAGTCTACTCTGACCCTCTGTAATCAAATGGACTTCATATGCTTACTGTGCTGCTCTTGACTCCTTAGATCTTCAGAATTTAGCCATCTCATCTGCATGGACAACTATTTAAAGGCTGGCTTCAGTTTTCTCTTTCAGCTGTGAACAATTTCAGAATTTCAAACAGGGAAAAAGAAGTATCCAGAAATAGAAATATGAGTTAAAAGTGTTTTAAACACTTTGGTGCTAGTGACTTCAGTAATAGATGCTTCAGTACTATTTAATGGTTCTTACTTTACAAAAATGAACGTTACACTTCAATATGGAGTTTCAACCCGAATAGCCCTTTTTCATCAGCAGAAAGATGTTGAACTCAAATATTTTTCACTTCTGTGCAATAGGCAAATCTGGAATTCTGTATTATTTTTGGAGCAGAGCCCTTAAATTCAGTCATTGCGAGGTGGTAGTGTTTATTCTGTAGAAAACTAGCCAGATCTGTGTCCAGTAAGTTTTCACGTCTCCCAGTTGATCTGTGTTTCAGATGTCTGCCGTGCCAGTTTGGGAAAAGAACTATTTCTGTAAAAGAACCACAAAATAAGATCCTTGGGGTGGGGGGGTGGGGGGGGTGGTAATCAGAGAATGCTTTTTTAAAAAAAAATGCAGTCCTTTTACCATTCTACTGGCTGTCTTGCTCAGGCACCTTGTTATTACTGCTGTGTTGAAAGTAAAAGCAATAGTTACTTTTTTTCTGTAACAGATGACTGATTTATGTATAGCCGATCAGAAAAATGTGCACAAAGGGTGGGGAGTTGATTATTTTTTTCTTTGTCTCTGCCCTTGGGTTTTAATACATGTCATTAAGATATACAAAAAAAGGATTTAGTTTTATAAATGAAAGGAAGCTTCCAGATTAGCTCAGTAAATTGGATTCTGGACTAGTCAGAGAAGCATTTTCACAGGAAAGGCTTGCTACTCCATTGAAAGTAACATAAATGTAGTGAGCCATTGTTTGGAACACCTGAATTTTCCTCAGTCCATCCTATATGCGATCTGCTCCAGGCAGAAATGTTTGGCTATATGAATCTTAGAATAAATGGGATAAATTGAGGGTAATCTTTTAAAACATAGGATTTAATACTTTTTCTCCCTGTCTACTGCTAAACTGTTTAGTGTATAGTCAAACAATTTTCACAATAGTCCTTCCCAGCAATCACTCACTATAGCTGAACAGTTTCATCTCACTTAACCCATGACATATGATTAACCAACTTCTTCACGGTAACGATTGAATTGTTTGCTTGATCTGTAGTTCCATATTAAAGGCAAATGCACTTCTAGAAGATATAAATTATATCCATAACAAAGGAAGGTATCCTGAAGCCTGAATGAAAAGCCAAATAAACATATTTAAAATTATAACAAGGCACTAACTTGTTGACCATACCAGTACAGTGAAAACCTAATTGAAAGATCAGCTTGTCATATTATAAATAATAATAACCTGTATTTTGAATCCTTCATCAAAATAGTATGGTTTCATTTTGAAAGACTAGCCAAGGGAACTGAAGTTTTGCATATCTGGTACAAATATCATTGTGTTTTTCAAACTTTTAAAGTGGAAAATTGTCACATATTCTCTATATCCCAAGACATGGCTATATACATGGAGATTGCAGGGCTTGTATAGAGGCCTTTTAAAGACAAGGCCCTGTAAATTCAAGGATGGTTCAGTCATGGAATTAGAGTAAGAATGTATTTATAAATTATTAATACTATGTGCCCTAGAAATACTTTGTTCTGCTTCATAGGATGAACGTATACATTAGCTTTCTCTATACTGTAATATCTGCAGTATGTGATATACCTTCATTGCCACACTTCTTTCTTATTCAGTGACATTTTTCCTTCTTCCATTCAGTTTTATCTCTAGTCATAAAAAGTAATCTATATTTAATATGGCTGTATCCAGCCAGGGGATTAAAAATCTAAAAATATTTTTACTCCAGCATGTGCCTGCAGGCTTATAATTCATTGCATTTGCTGTCAGAGCAGAGAAGGATGTGGTCAGGAGGAAATTGGCTAGTCTTTTGATCAGACAGAATATTACCTGAATCATTTTAAAAGCTGACAGAGAAAGGTTTCTTACCAGACCAAATTTGCTTTGCTGAACAAGGCAGCCTACATTAAAATGTTGTTAATAAGTAATATCCTGTCTCTCAAACCCCTCTGTAATAGCTGTACGTATATCCTAAGGGAGAGTGGCTGGGAAGTATTCCATGTTAGTGTCTAAAAAGTTCTATTAAGTGTACTGTGAGCTCTAGAAATTTACTTATAGAATAGAAATGGGTGAAGGATGTATAGACTATTTATCTCTCATTGAAGTGCGTGTTGAGAAATTAATGATTACTAAGTGCCTATACTCAGCACTGGTGAAGCAGCACCTGGCATACTGTGTCTAATTCTGGGCTGCCCACTACAAGAGAAAAAGAAAGCTGCTGGAGAGAGTCCAACAAACAGCCACAAAGATGGTTAAGGGATTGGAGCGTCTTTCCTGTGAGGAAAGGCAGAGAGAGCTGGGACTGTTTAGCCTAGAAGAGGGAAGGCTCAGGGCGTACCTCATCAATGTGCATAAATCTCTGAAGGGAGGGTGTAAAGAAAGTGAAACTAGGTTCTTTTCCGTGGTGCCCAGTGACATGACAAGAGGTAATGAGTGCAAACTGAAACACAAGGGATTCTGTCTGAACGTAAGGAAACAGTTCATTTTGTGTTGGGTTTTTTTCTTACTGTGTGGGTGACTGAGCACTGGAACAAGTTGTTCAGAGGTGGAGTCTCCACTCATGGAGATGCTCAAAAGCTGTCTGGACATGGTCCTGGGCAACCAGCTATAGGTGATCCTGCATAAGCAGGAGGGTTGAACAAGCTGACTTCCAGAGGTCCCTTCCAACCTCAATCATTCACTAATTCTGTGAGCAGAAAATTTATCTCTGCACTCTCCAGTAGGATTGTTGCAGGTAATGTTGTATGCTCAGTTAAACTGATAGACCGTCAGCTTCAGTACATCAGGCATGCTCGTTTCATTATTATTATTGTGCATGTTGTCTGTCCTAGTGGCAACATGTCTCACTGAGCTTTATGATACACAGGGGACAGAAATTTGGGATAGGAACTGTACAAAAGTGTGATGCAGGAATGCTGTAATCCTGATTAAGTTCTTTGTAAATACTTATTGTAAAAGTTTTATTGTAAGAAAAAAATAAAAAAAAATTACTTGAAATTCTACATCTCCTGCAACAAATGTGTACTCAGTGTTTAATGGGTTTTTTCTTTTCTGCCTTTAGTGATTCCCAAGTTTTGCTTTTCATACCACATAAATTTGTCAGTAGAATTCTGAAAATAATGACTATAACTGAGGCTGCTGTGAATAAACAGAAAATTATGTTTGACCTTGTGAACATGAATTTAGAGATGTAAAATATCATTTTGAAGCAATTACATTTATGGTATAGAAAAATGTCTATTTCTGTTTTGAAGTGTAGACTGTGTAGACCAGCATAGTTGCCATCTCCATCAGTTTTTGCCATCTTAATGGGAAAAGATCCAAATACTCTGCTTTTATTTACTTGAATATCCGTAGGATTCTTTGTTATATTTTACTACGTACGATAGTTTTTAGTGTTTATTCACTAACCATATTAGCAACTAAAACTGAAGACTTGAAATGAGGAGTAAATATTTTTGATGGATCTTGCTGAAAATATGTGTCTGTATAGATTGCTGGTTTTTAGAAATTCATTGTAGGTAAAATACAAAGGGAACAACCTGGTAATTCTGTGCATTATCATGTTTAGTGAAGTAAATGGTTAACTCTCTGTTCTTCATAAATACCACCACCCCCCATCCTTAAATGTATTTGCAAAATGTTTCATTTTTATTTATGCCATGGGCTCATGAAAATCGATCACGCTGTTCATGTAAGTGCAATTTTCTGGATCGGTTTCCAGTTATTGGCAGATTAATGCAGTAACTCTACTGAAGTCACAGGCAATTGCTCCTGCTTGCTCTTGCATGCTTAGTGATAAAGCATAAATATGGTGGTAACCAAAGCTCATCTATTACTAACATTGATAGGAGGATGAGTGAAGAAAGATAACAGCTTGAAAGAAGGTGTCAGAGAGATAAGGGCAGGAGCAGTGCTGTTGTAGCAGATCCTAAATAAAACGCTAGCAGTTTTTCTGGATGGCCGGATGAACTTGATACATGTGAGGCTGTTTCTGTTTGTTGTTGTGTTCCCCACCATGCCACATATAGTGAAATACAATGAAAGCACAAAAGCTATCAAGAAAATTCTCAGCTGTCTACAAAAGACACCTGTAAGAAAGCAAGCTGATTTTCTTATGTGTGCTAAATCTGTCTGGATTTCACAAAGAACTGGATCTTTCCAGTATTGTCTGCATTGTTCTGTGAAAGCTTGCTCTGGAGTTCCAAGAAAGTTCAAGAAAGAATTGTAGTAGTCACTATTCATGAAGTAACTTCTGTGTAAATACCATAAACTTGGTGAATAGTTGTTTGCCTGAATGACAATGATTTTTTAATGATTTTTTGTCTTTCCCAGTCAGGACCTCAAATCACTACTTTGTGCTCTGTAGAGTATAAAAAGTTCTCCCCACCTTTCAGGCATGTTCCACGTAGCAGGAGGGAACCAACAACGTATGTCAGGATAATCTCTCTGAAGGTCCATGTCTCTGTTAATTAAATAATTAACCCTATCAAAGACAGATTCTCTCACCTACTTTCCCTGAAATTGATAAGAGATGCAGCTCATATAAGTAACTAAAAAATGAGCTAATGAAGTATTTTGCAGTGATTTTTTTTTCAAGTGGTTTGTATTGGAGTTCATTCAGCCTTGTATGATTTTATAGTTCAGAAAAAAAACAAACCTGTAATTGCATAGATTACTTGTCTTGAAATGTTACAGGTGTCTTTACACGCTTCAGTTATGCTCCTTTTTGGAGGAAGGGCACTTGTCCTGCTGTTCTTATTGATAGCTGTAAATTATATGTGCATGTGTGGTTATCGGTGTAGCTAGAGTCCTAGGGAAACACAAGGTACTGATCTCACTACTTGATATTAGGAATGTGAAGCGAATGCCACTTTTGATGGACTGTTGCTGTCCAAATTCTAATTGTGCTGCTGTGCTTTATATCACTGTATGTTATCTGTTCTTACCTAGTTTTCATATTTCTTTTTGCCACACAGTGCATTCTGATTAAGTTCAGCTTAGAAAACAGTATATTGTGATATCCTGTAGAATTATTAAAGAAGGTGAAGTATTTAACATCTGTCCATAACCAAGTATTATGGGAGTCAGGTTGACTGCTGAAATATGCCTAAATTACTCTCTTTCTATTATGGTCTACTTTTTTTAGCTATACTTGCTCAAAGCAGACTTGTTAAAAAAAAAAAAAAAACCAAACCAAAACAACACAGCCAACACAACTTCACTGATCATGCTTTGTTTCTGTTCCAACTCACAGCTCAATGCCTGGTCTGAGCAAATGAGCCAGGCTGTGGGCAAATGTGCCAGGGCCCGAAGAACAAGAATCACAGTCACAGTCATTTCCAACTTTATGCAACAAGCCATGTTTGCAGCAAACACTGTTGGTTTTTCTTTCCACTGGGTTCTTTTCAAATGGGTGAGAATTAGAACCTTGTTTTTCCTCTCACATAGTTTTATATGTACTTGCTGGGAAGTGAGTTATTGCCCAATATAGCTTATAGGACTGCAGCAGAATCTTTCCAGTCTGGCTGTCTGCCAAAAAAAAAAAAATGGTTCAGAAAATGTAGGGCTATCGTATTTGCCTGAGATTTACTAGGAAGTTGTACATGTATATGCACTATGGAGCACACATGCAGTAAGCCTAATGTTTCCCCAAAAGACTGTGCTTACTGTGCTACTGATATATTGTTAAAATTGTGATTACTGTATTTCTGAACAAATGTATATGTTCACGGTAGTAGATCAAATACATTTCAGACTGTACACACGGTAAAAAATGTATGTGGAATTTTTGGACATATGGTGACCTGTTTGGTGCTGCTGTGTGTGCGTAGCTGATGTGACCTAAATACAAAGTAAGCAGGGTATGTATGTATGTATATATGAATAACAGAGTGAGGAATCCCAGAGGAACTAGGAAAACCTCAGCAGAGACATGCAGGGATATGCTACATAAAACCTCATAACTAAGAATATGTATTTTACAATTCTTAGGATCTGAGGAGAAATGATTAATGAAAGAACTGTGGAGGAGTTATGTGGCTCAGTGACTATGTATTATCTGTCCAGCAACAGCTAATATCATTATTGGTATTCAGGAATTATACCACCATCAACATTTTGTCTGTTATAATTTGCTGTGTTCACAGATGGGACCTCTAAACAGACGCTTCCAAGTGTAATTCCAGTCATAATTCAGTTTTCGTAGTACTTTGCATAAATGTCTATTTTTGATGATACGCTGCTCTAATTCATTATAGCATTTTTGTCAGTTCTAGATTGGGCAAACTGACAAGAAAAGCTAATTGCTTTTCATATAGTATTATTGGTTTCTGAGAGATTTTCGGAACCAAATTGCACAGACATATGTCAGAGGGAAATACAGTCCTGTGTACAATTTATGTACTTCTTGGTGTTGAGCAAGGAAGGCTAAGTACAGAAAATAGTGCTTTATAGTTACTCTGTAAGCCTATTGATTTGAAGCACCTTAATTTTAAGAAAAACAACTGTCTGCTTGGCTAATCTACATTAAGTATTGCAGTTATCCTTATAAAAAATAAGCTCATTAATATTTAAACTACACATTAGCTGCATCTCTTACAAGGAGATAATATTCCCCATAACTTCCATTAATTATAACCATATTAACATGAACTGCGAATAACTGATTGGGAGTAAATCTTTCGTGGTTCAAGCCAAATCTTAGTAAAAGTGATAAGAATACTTATGTTAAAAGTAGCAGTTATGTTAGTTCTTCTTTATTAACTGTACATTAAGAAAGAGCACTCCACTCATGTTGCTCAGCTCAGCAAATTGTAGAACACACCTGAAGTAAAAGGAAAATAGTACAACGCCAACACTTGTATAATATCCATCCACACGTGTTTTCCTGTTCTTCAAACAATCCTGAAAAGAGCCAGTTTAGAGAATTAATAGAAAGTTGTTATCATAGAATCATAAACCAGTTTAGATTGGAAAAGACCTTTAAGATCATCAAGTCCAATCGTTAACTCAGGACTGCTAAGTCCCTAAGACTGCTATCGCATCTATGTGTTTTTTTTTAAACACCTCCAGGCAGGGATGGTGATCCCACCACCTCCCTGGGCAGCCTGTGCCAATGCTTCACCACCATTTCGGTGAAGAAATTTTTCCTAATACCCAAGAAGAGACCAACCCCAACTGCCTACAACCTCCTTTCAGGTAGTTGTAGAGAGCAATAAGGTCCCCCCTTGAGCCTCCTCCTCTCCAGGCTAAACAACCCCAGTTCCCTCAGCTGCCCCTCAGAAGCCTTGTGCTCCAGACCCTTCCCCAGCCTCGTTGCCCTTCCCTGAACCCGCTCCAGACCCTCTGCATCCCTCCTGAAGTGAGGAGCCCAAAACTGAACCCAGGGTTCAAGATGTGGCCTCACCAGTGCTGAGTACAGGGGGACAACCACTGCCCTTGTCCTGCTGGCCGCACTGTTTCAGATACAAGCCAGAACACTATTGGCCTTCTTGGCCACCTGGGCACACTGCTAGCTCAGGTTCAGTCGGCCGTCAGCCAGCACTCCCAGGTCCTTTTCCTCCAGGCATCTTTCCAGCCACCCTTCCCTAAGCCTGTAGTGTTGTGTGGGGTTGTTGTGACCCAAGGGCAGGACCTGGCCCTAAACCTTGTTGAACCTCATACAATTGGCCTTAGCCGATCGGTCCAGCCAGCCTGGATCCCTCTACAGAGCCTGCCGGCCCTCCAGCAGATCAACATTGCCCCCCAGGTTGGTGTTGTCTGCAAACTTACTGAGGGTGCATTCGATCCCCTCATCCAGATTGTCAATAAAGATATTAAACAGGACTGGCCCCAGTACTCAGCCCTGGGGTGTGCCCCGTGTGACTGGTTACCAGCTGGATGTAACTCCATTTGCTACTACTTTTTAGGCTTGGCTGTCCAGCCAGCTTCTGACCCAGAGTACACCCATCCAAGCCATGAGCAGCCAGTTTCTCCAGGAGAATGCTGGGAAAACATTATATTTTTAAATTATGAAGAACAACATTCTCTCATGCTGTCAGAGAGCACAGTTTAGAGTAGATTTGGTTTTGCTGTTGTTTCACATGATGCTTAGACCTTGCTTGGGCAAAAATTCAGTGTCTTGGGTGAGACTTAGTATTCAGGTGTCCTCTGTTAGAAAAGTTAAACATACAAAGCTTTCTCAGGTTGGATTTGTTCTGACAAACACTGGATCGATCTGAAGTTCTGGTAGAGATGTCAAAGGTGTATAAACTGTTGAAGAATCATAGGATGGTTTTGATTGGAAGGGACTGCTGGAGGTCATCTTCTCCAACCCCCTGTTCAGGCAGGGTCACCTAGATCATATCCAGAAGACTTCTGATTATCTCCATGAATGGAGATTCCACAACACTCCTGGGCAACCTGTACCAGTATTCAGTCACCTTCTCAGTAAAACAACGTTCCTGTTCTACTGTTTTGCCACCTTTGTGCTGAAAAAAACCTATTTTGATCTGGTTGAACCTTTTCATATTCCAAGCTGAGTCTGTTGCCCCTTGTCCTCCAAGAAGAGTCTGGCTCCACTTTCTCTGTACCTTGTCACTGGGTAGTTGAAGTCTCCCCTGAGCCTTCTTTTCTTAAAGCTGGACAAATCCTGTACTCTGAGCTTCTCCTTGTATGTCATGTGCTTCAGCTCCCTGATCATCCTGGTGGTCCACACTGAGCTTCATTCAGTCTGTCGTGTCTTTCAATACTGAGTTGCCAAAAATAAGACACAGTGCTCCAGCAACGGTCTTGGAAGTGGCAAACAAGAGGGAAGTAATCACTTTCTTTAACCTGCTGGCTATGCTTTTGCATAGCATGCAACTGTCGTTCTTCACTGTAAGAACACACTGCTGACTCATGTTCAGCTTACTGTCATCTGAGATATTTACTGCAAAGCTGCTTTCAGTCCAATCATTCCAGTCTGTACTGTTGTATTTGCATTTGTTCAACTTCATGAGGTCCTTGAAAGCCCATTTTTTTTGCCCGTTGAGGTTTCTCTGAACAGTGACTGTCACCTCCATCAAATCAGGCATTCCCCCTGATTTTATATTGTCCAAATTGCATTCTGTCCTATTATCTAGGTCGCTAATAAAGACTTTGAAAAGTATCGTCCCTGTTATTTGCCTCTGAAGGACACGCCTAGTAACTGGCCGCCAGTTGGACTTTGTACTGATCACAACCTTTTTAAGCATGATGGTCAGGCCAGTTTTCCGCTCTGCTCTTAGTCTACTTTACCAGTCCATATCTCACGATTTGGGTTCTAAGGATACAATGGGTGACTATGCCAAAGACCCTCTGCAAGCTTGCAGGTGATACCAAACTGGGAGGAGTGACTGATACGCTGGGGTTTGTGCTGCCACACAGAATGACCTCAACAAGCTGGAGAAATGGGTGGACAGGAACCTCACACAGTTCAGCAAAGGCCAATGCAAAGACCTGCACCTGGGGAGGAATGACCCCAGGCACTGGTCCATACTGGGAGCTGACTGACTGGAAAGCATCTTTATGAAAAGTTCTGGGAGTACTGATGGATGGCAAGTTGACAATGAGCTGGCAATGTGCCCTTGTGGCAAAGAGTGCTAACGGTATCCTGGGCTACATTAGGGGTGTTGCCAGCAGGCTGAGGGAGGTGATCCTTCCCCTCTGTTCAGCACTGGTGAGGCCATACCCGGCGTAATTTGTCCAGTTCTGGGCTGCCCACTACAACAGAGAAAGTAAGCTGCTGGAGAAAGTCCAGCATAAGGGACTGGAGCGTCTTTCCTGTGAGGAAAGGTAGAGAGAGCTGGGGCTGTTTAGCCTAGAAGAGAGAAGGCTTGGGGGGCATCTCTTCAATGTGCATAAATCTCTGAAGGGAGGGTGTAAAGAAGGTGGAGCTAGGCTCTTTTGCATGGTGCCCGGTGACATGACAAGAGGCAATGAGTGCAAATTGAAACACAAGGGGTTCTGTCTGAATGTAAGGAAGCAATTTTTTTACTGTGTGGGTGACTGAGCACTGAAATAGGTTGGTCAGATAACTCAAAAGATGTCTGGACGTGGTCTGCTCTACATGACCCTGCATGAGCAGGAGGGTTGAACAAGCTGACCTCTAGAGGTCCCTTCCAACCTCAACCACTTTGTGATTCTGTGAAGTAAATATCCAGAGGAACTACAAGTGTGGTATGCTTCCTAAATAGAGATGAAGCTCAAGTTTGATATAATGCATGAAAGAAAACTGTCAGTGCTAGCCAGTATGTGTGTTTGTGGATTAGGAAAGATGGCATCCAAAACCTCCAGTGATTCCTACCTGTCATAATCTTCTTTGGGGCCATTAACTGCTTATTTTAGAGTACATCAGTTTTAAAACTGATGCAACCTAATTTTAGGTAGGGATTGGATGACCCTGGAATTTGGACAGTAGTCTTCTTATCCCATATTGGTTTCAGTTATGATTTTGTTTTATGTTACTATCCACTTGTATATTCTAAATGAGCCTAAATTTGATATATATGTAACAGCTGTGATCTTGCAGAACTGCAGTATTTACCTTTACTTAATACCTGTTGATCTGTTTATAATATCAAGGTTAAAATATGCAGTTGCATAGAGACCTGTGTTAATTGTAAGTTTATGATATCTAGCTGTATTTTCTAGAGAAAGCTTGTCCTATGGATAGAATGTCAACTGAACCTTTTCTCAATATAATCCAAATTTTATAAGCTGCCACATAGAAACCAGTTTTTCTGCAATGACCTGAGTGGACAGTCTGAAGCAGTACTCCATGCTCTGCCTTATTTATTTGTTTTTCATGTTAAACATAATTCCTGCAGGGAATTCTGTTTCAGCCACAGAATGAAGGCCTGTGAACAGCCTCTTTCTGCCTGAATGTTCCCCTATGAATTGCTGATGGTTAGGAAAGCTCACAGTGACAGAACAGGAGAGAGCAGCTTTGTACTTAGATGACAATAGTCTGTGTCTGTGCTAACTGCAGCTGGCACCATTAACTACCTAGCCATAGACTGAAATAAAAACAATTATCACTGCATGCATTAGAATGATGAAATCCACTCTGTTTCTATAGTAACAGGAGTGAAAATTTATATTATGACCTTAAGAAAGTAGAATGTGACCATCTCTTTTTTTATTTTTTGCAGTTTTACAAGGTGCAGCAATTCACAGAGAAAATGATGCTTAAGATGATACACATAATTGAAAAAACAAAGGTAAGATGTACTTTACTGGTAAGAAAAAGATGCACAACACACGTTCAAGTTGAAATGTTGGTTTTTTCTTTTAAGTATTCTGTTATGCTGAGACATACCCAATTTAGTGCTGTTTGAAGTAGATTCTTCTCTTTTTGTTTATTACAAATGATCTTTAAGTGGAAACTTTACAAAAAATCAAGAGTGAGAGAGAAAATAAAGTGAGGGCTTTAGCAAGTCAAAAAATTTAAATTGTTTTGCCATCTGGTCTGACTTAATGTATCATATGAAAAAACAGTTGTACATTCTGAGCTTTTGTCTTCAGAAGCACATTAAGGTATCAAAACACTGTAAGAGACTTCTTTGTGGATATGTTTATTATATTGCAGCATTTTCAAGCCTATCCAAGCTATCATCAATCTAGTTATTTTTTTTATTAATAGCAGGAAAGCTGTGGCAAAATGTTTATCACTCTTAGCTAGGATTTGGGGGATGTATCTTTACTGATACTTATGAAGTAGAATTTTATATTATAGACCTATCAAGAGAGCAGAGTTCCTGAGTTCTTTAGACTGATTTCAGCGCTCAGTTTGAATATTGCTTTGTTTCAAAATCACCTCCCTTTACAAAAGATATAGCGTGTTTAACTGTGCAATCAGTTGGTAACAGGCATAATTCTTTAAGCATTTAATAATTTACAACCTTCCCTCTTGCTACTTATTTGTCTTGCCCAAAACATCTTTCCTCATTATGTGCTAAATATATAGAGTGCTTTTATGAGCAACTCTGGAGCTAGGATCATCTCTGCTATGAGTAAAGGATTATGGAATATCTCTTCAAGTTACCTAAAGCTGCAGAAGCGTGACAGTAATCCATGCCTGTTGGTCTTTCCTTGCATGCATTAGAGATGATCAGATAAAGAAAGAACTAATTTCTAACTCTGTGCTAAAATATCCTGTACAGTCACTTGGTTTCTTTCTTTAGATGAAGTGATTAATTATTATCTTGAATTTATAGGATTTTTTTTTTGTAAGGTTAATTATTATCATTGATTGTAATTCCAGGGGTGTCTATAAACATGTGTTTTAAAGAACAGCTCATTTTAAAAATTCATTTCAATGCAGTAGGGCATGAAATACGACATCATATTGCATCTTAACATCCCCTTCTAAGTTCAAGCTTAGATTGCTGATTTAACTTCATTTTTTTAAGTGTATGGATGTTTTAAATTTTTTTATATTATGCATCCCAAACTTAGAAATAGGTCTTTTCTGTACCTGCAGTTGTAGTAATAAACACAGACATTCTTCTTTAAAAACTGCAAATAATTTAATTTTAGGTGATAAACAAGTGTTTTGTTCAAAATCTGAAATATTCAAGTAATATTATTTCCATTTCTAAGAGGATTCAACTAAGCTTATCAGAAAAGCTAAGTAAGAGTAAAAATGATGAATATTTCTAGCATCTAGATTTACACATTAAATATCTAGTCAGTTATACCAAAATAAATCTTGTAGTTTACAAACCAGATCATACATCACACATGAATTAGGAGATTATGTGACTGTCACCAGAGCAAGAAAAGAAACTGCCTAAATAGAACAGGAAGAACGAAGAAGACTGCTTTTGTTCATGTAAAAAAGAGCGATACTTTAAATCCACCTAACACAGTTCCTCTTCTGAAGCACAGATGGAATAAAGAGTTCTATTTAAGGCACATAATGGCACTTCAGTTTCTAACTCGGTGAGATCAAGTGTGGTCTGGAAAATGGAGAAGTCTGGTTACTCTAACTGTACATTCTTCATTCTGATTTTGATGAGTCTTACGTATGTATGTTCTGTACTCCTGTGACAGTTCATCTCTAGATGAAAATATCATGGAAGATTAGCAAGAGAATTTGTGTGGAATGGAGAAAAAAAGAAATGTAGAAATGCTGTTCTTGGAATTTCAGTGGCAGGATTATATTTTCATAGTTACATAGTTATTTCACTTATTTTAGCTTGCTTGTTTGTAGAAAATGTGTAGAAATGTTTGTTTGTACTTCCCTGTATTTCTGTAATTACAAAAGCTGGTATACCTTACTCAAGCTGTGTACTATTTCCCAGTTTGGTGTTTACATGTCTTGAGTTGACTGCTCAAAAAAAGACACATGATTCAAAAGGAGAGTTTTGTGAATGAATACTTAAGGTTACAAATGGCATGCAAGTACTATAGAAATCTTCCAAATTCCAATTAAATTTAGAATTTAGCAAATCAAAGTCCAGCTAATAATATCTTTAGAAGTATACATGAGATCAAATAGTTAAGCTGTGAACACTCATGGGTACACATTGGTTTTTAAGCCAGATATTTTCCTACCATGAAAAGCTGAAGGATCATAACAACGTTAACCAGTAGATTCTGTTCGCACACACAGCTATGCATCAATAAAATATTGTTGTAGAGAGATATATTACTTTACATTAAAGAACAATGTGTTGTAATAAGCAGTAGACTGCAGAAGGGCTATGGTAAGGGCAGGTAATCACTGTGTTTTATCAAGGCAAAATTTATTGCTAAATATGTCTAATTTTAGTTAGCACTTTAGTTAGCATGTACCAGATTGACTTTATATTTTAGTGACAATTTTCTATTTGCTGAGCATCTTTTTGTCCATTCAATTTTTAGAAAATAAAGTCATTCTTTCTTAATCCCTACATCATCACCCATCATTAATAAATATTCCAGGTTTTTCCCCCACATTGATAGATATGCAAATATATGTAATTGTTTACTCACTGATCCTTCAAAAACAAACACCAGTGAGAAAATCAAACTACACCTCTCTTCATGAAAACACCTCAAAGAAGTCTAGTTTTGGAAAATCATAGAGAGGATCAGGGAACAGGATCCTTTTCAAACTAGATGTCCCTTTGGAAATTAAACTGAAAAAAATAGAAGTGAATGAATCACAGGTCATTTTATTCTGCTGGATATGATCATCTCTGATTAACATGCATAATATTTGCAGTTCATTCTTGTTTGCCATCTTGTTTGCCTAAAGAGTTCTGCTTGAGATCCTGAATGTTGACACACACTTTGAACTGCTATTAGTATCCCTGTTTAACCTCTGCTGCTAGAAAGGCTCATAAACAGTTCGGCCTTTTGGCATGGAACTATACAGAGAGAGAGTCTATAATGACAGCCTTCAGTGATGAGCAAGTACAGAAAGTTAAGTAAAGTGCAAGATCGTGGTTCCAGTTTCCAAAAGCATAGAAGGGCAAGGCTATAGGCAAGACAGCTGTGCCAGCTTCTAAAGGTACATGGAAGAGCAGAGATTTACAGCCTCTTTTGAGTCCCAAGAGCCTTTGGATAGCATGGCTTTCAATATAACTGGAAGTTTCCATTTTGCGGTTTTAAACATGAGAATTTAAAATCCATCTAGGGTGACTTTGATCTGGTGGGATTTTATTATACGGAATTTATTTCTAAGTCTTCGTGATACCTTTCTTTAACTGTAATCTTGCCTTCTATTCTTTGTAAGAATTATTCTCAAATTATACAGACCTATAAAAGAGGAAAATATTTTTAAATTTAAGTAATGAGAATGTCAAAGGCTAATCTAATTAATAATCTGATTTTTACCCATGCTCCACCATTTCTTCAACATCCTTTAAAATATTAATTTGATATAAAACCAAAATGTCACACTACTTGCATATGCATATGAATGCAAGTCGCGTCTTCATGGCATATGGTATTCAGTTAAGCCTGGTATAGTTGACATATGTCTAAGTAAAGTCTCTTTCTGGTATTAGATATTTAAATTTATTCATTTGCATTTTGCTGTGGATAAGATGACACTGGGCATTTATGGCACTTCTAGAGATAACAATTTTCTTGAACGAATGGTTCCTATTTATTTAAACCTATGAAGAGAGTTACTGGAAAATTTTTGCTATGCAGAATGGAAGTCCCAAAACTCTACTGTTGGTAATAAATTCAATTTGCGATGAACTAGAGTCCAATCTGACTTACTCTGGTGAGTTTCACTGGACTTTTAAGTTTGTAGGTACTGGTCCACAAATTTATGCTATCTCAAAGAATAGCAGACTTTACAATGTCTCCCTTTTCTGCTGTCATTGCATGCTGTTCTATACTGAGGGAGTTCACTGACATTTTTTCAAAAAAGATATTGGTAGTCTGGTCATTGTAGTCTTAAATGCCTTACCTTTGATTTCTTGTTTGTTTCTAGGCCAGTATTAAATGTGTGAACATCTGCAGTGTCCAGCAGAGCACCTTGCATAGTTCTTTTAATCCTTCATTCTTGATTGTGATAAGCAATGCTGGGTCCCAGAACTGAACTGCTAGCTTGTCATACTGCAAAAAGTCTGGATAACGCAGCTTTTCAGAAATTGTACTCACTTCTCTAACGTTACCATAGCAATATCATTCTGTGAATTCCTAAGTGAAAGTTTTTAACTTAATGTGAATAACTTAATTAGGGAAAGAGCACTTAAAAGTTCTAGATCTATGTGTTCTACTTTCCTAGACATCCATAATAACAAGGTACTTTAATTTTAATTTATTTTAGGAAAACGAATGAGAACAAATAATTCTTTAGTGGGAGAGTATAATGTGTTTTAAATATGTAGTCTGCAATGAATGCAAAAAATGGAGAACGCTATTTGTAAAGTTAAAAAAACACTAGAAGAAAGTACTCAGTAATTTCATAGCTGCATGGACTACACTCTTGAGTGATAAGTCTTCTGCTCTTAGCTTTATTTCCTCAGAAGAGTAAGATAAATTCAGATAGGATAGAGGAGATCTGTTTGAATTAAAACTGCATTGTTCAGCTTAGGCTTAGTAAGAAGCTTGAACTAATACCATGAGTTTGAAATGTTTTGATCTAGACAAAAATCTTTGGGGCCTCAGACTTCAGATTGTACTTCAAGTTGGGGGTACAGGCCCATATCTGACTCATTTTTATTCTCTCCTAAGTCTGATTATTTTGAGGTTGTGTGCAGTATTTGTAGTACTTTATAACCGGGTAGGGAAAAGTTAATTTTCCTTGAAAAGTTAAAGAATTTATGCTGCTTATCCAAATACCAATTGTTCATCTGATGAACATATCTGAGGCATATACCTGCTGAAAATATATTCACCTAAGCTTTACTTTTTGGTTCCATAGCATTTTGAAATGAAGGTTTATTTAAGTTTCTTGTGCAAAGAATGGATGACACATAAGCATCACGTTTGGGTATTTGGGATGTATTCATTGAGAAGTATTCTGTCTTCTCTGTGAACAGATTCCTAATCCAAGCATGTACATTGTCTTCTTTTATTTCCTCCTTAATCAGCTTTGAACTGTGATCAACATTCCAGCTTTTGCTTTTTGCTGATTTATACACTTGGAATGTTAAAAAGAAATATATCCTTTACAATGAAAGACAGAAATCAGTATTGTCAGGATAAATCCGCCAGATCTTTAGCTACCTAGTGTTTATTAAGGATGCAAAGCTAATGAGTGCACCTAATTGGCATGCCACAAATCTCGCTTTTATGTTGGCAAATCTGTAGGGCTTTTGTTGCTGCAAATAAGGTAGTACTGCAGTACAGTCATTGCAACACTGTGGTGCCAGTAAGAGACTAGACAACAACTTGCTTGGGGTAGTTCTAGTTTTTTACAACTATGTTTTAAAGGAAAATGTTTTTCAAATAGCTATTCTCCACACTGCATCAAGGATTATATTTCACAAGAGCTTAATTCATATTTAGAACCAAAATTAAACAGTGATATTTTAAAAAACATAAACTGATTAGAACTTGCTGGTTGATCAGCATTTTAGGAAACTTAGCTACTTCCTTTTCTATCCTAAATGGAAACTGCTGACTTCTTTGAAAAATGCCTCTCTATAATTGTATACTTTGATTGCTAACAGAAGGCTGAAAATCTGGGCTTGAAATGGTAAAGTACAAAGCACACAGTTTCAGTGATTTTTGAAAGAGTGGCTTTTAAATCTGTTTATTGGGTTTCATGTTCTTTGTTCTTCGCTATTTAAAGTGTGCACATATGGTTGTGCTACTGTATGATACTACAGTGACCTTATAATAGTTAGCGGTAGTTATCCTCAAAGCCTAGACTGCTGTCCTTATAGTACAGGAGTATGTCATTAGGCCAGGGCTATGTTATTATCTCTGAATCTTTCTTCATCCTTAGATTTTCTACTTATAAATTTAACACACTAACTAGAGTAACACAAGTAACACGGAGTCTTCCCAAACCAACTGATAATTGTCAGCGTATGTAGGCATATGTATCTGGATGGTGACTAAGATTAGAGATAGATCTCCCTAATGCTTATTATTTGTATTTGATTTGTCCAATACTAGGACATTATGCTACAATTAAAACATAATTTCTATATAAATTATTTAAAAAGCACCCTAGCATTGTGACAACGTAACAGTGAACATGGCTCTTTCATTAATAATCTGTTAGCACCAGTTGCTCATGAGGAAGCTGAGTATCTTCCAACTTCCATTTTGCCTATTAGGTTACAGGGAAAATATGGCATACACTAAACTGTCTGAATAAGAGTGTAATTTTGTTGGAAACAGAACCCCATTCATGGGCAGTACAAGCCAGCATCTTTCTTCAAAAAGAATGGAATTCAAGGGATTATGCTGGTTGTAGCCACAGCAGTATGACAGGAGAAAGGTTATCTTTAGATGACATTATTCTAGCTACTATTTTGTCATTTCAGAGTCCCAACACATTTTACTAAAGGAATATTTTATTTTAAACAGAGAGGAAACTTCCTTCCACCAAAAGGACAACATAAATCAGCACATGTGTACTGGGAAGGAAAAAAAGCCTATATTTTTGGTTTGCCACAGAGTTGTTTGCAATGCAAAACTGCCTGTAATTTCAGCATACAAATGCAAGCCTGATTACTGTGTTTGAGGGAAAGCTATTTTCAACAATTTGACCTCCTTGAATGATACAGTTTTGACCACATTATCTCTGTGGATCCCACATCTTTGTAAGGTGCTGTTGCTACCAAAATAGCTATGGTTAGTATGTTGGCTGCCTAACTGTACTTAGAGCACTGTGGGCTTTTTTTCCTATGTTAGTGGAGAAAACCACTTTACACAGCTAGAGAGTCTTATTCTAGGCTGAGTATCTACACAGAGAGAAGAAAAACCATGCTAAGAAAATCAATAAGGCTGTAACTGTTTAACCACAGCTAATTTTGCATAGCAAAGGAACTGGATGTTAAAGTCTCTTTTCCAGTCTTGTTTTTAACGTTTGAAATGTTTAACAGTGAGATGTATTATCCCAAGGCTGTCTGGCCTTACCAGTTTAAGAGATTAAACAGTGGAATAGGCTTCTGAAGAAAACCAGCTGATACGGCACTAACAGAGATAAATTCAGAGTTAGTTCAGAGTTAAGTTTAAATATAAAGAAAGGAAAGCATATCAAGGCATTTGAAGGCAGCCATGGCAACCATATAACTTCTCTGTCTTGCAATTACATTGTCATTTAAAACATTTTAGGTTTTGGTCTCAGTTTAGATGAAACTGAGTTCTAAAAATTATTTTTCTTGTCTGGAAAAAGATCACGTCTTGTCCTATGTCCTAACTCTCCATTTCCTTGCGTTTATATGAAGGCAACCATAAGCAGCGTTTTCCGCTGACTGATTTCCCTGCAAGATCTTGCTTTATCTCCCATTTTGAAAGGAGAGGCTCTCTTTTATTCTTAGGAATAGAGTTTAAAAGAAGTGCATGCCAGTTCTTACTCAAAGATTATTTTGCGTTTTGTTACAGGATTCATGCATCAGACATCAGCGTAGCTTAAAAATACTCTGCCTGCTACATTCCTACTTAAATGTTTCCAAGCTGTTACAAGGCATATGAAATACAAGTCTAATTTAAAGGTTTTTGCGCAACCATGCATCACAAATACAATACCTAGGTGAATCATAGGTATTTATTTACAGATCTAAAAATACGTTCAGTAGTTGCCTTGTAAATAAAGTATACTGGTTGCCTAGAAAGCTCCAAACTTTGAGCAGTAAAGCTTTCATCATAGGATCCATTGTGGTTAGAAAATGTTACTGTTAAAAATTATGCTTGCAGTGCACAGCCGTGATGTGGGGAGTACAACTACACAAATAATTTTGCATTTTTGGGACTGGAGTCTTGGATCTTTAATGGAGGAGGAAGGTAAAAAAGAGAAAAGACCAATAAGTTAAGGTGTTTTCATCACTTGATAAGTGGGTAGGAGGAATCACTGTGTATTTATTATGGTCCATGTCTGGTGCATTTAATTGGTATGTCTGATCGTAACATTTGTTTATGCAGATAAGTGTTTAAATATCTGAATTGTGTCCTGCACTGCAGATTTAGAAGTACAGTGTACAGAAGTATGAACTGTGTGAAGGATGTATCTCAGTTTTTGGGGTAGATGTTAGTGGATTTGTAGTCCATGAATTCTGAGCTTTCAAAGGATATCGATCTCACGTTTGTTGGACCGATGTTTCAGTTCTATATAATGTTAGTTCAGTGGTACCCTTGTGTCTAGTCCTTATCAGCATTTTTCAGCACAGTAGTTTTGTCTGGAGAGCAAGACAAGCTTGAAAATGATTAGGGACTACTCATGCAAGAGTAAAAACAATGTTTAATATATCCTTAAATGACAGTTTATTGTCGTTATAGTAGTTTTTTGCCATATTAATGAAATCTAACTGTGCTGCCAAGGACTGTGGGGAACCTAATAAATGAAGGCTGTGTGATAGGGTGAAGGCTTATTTTTATTTTTGTGTAAATTCTTTCTTTGGTAACTGAATATCTCACACAAAAGTACATAGGAATTCTACCAGCAGTTGTATTTTAAACAGAAGAAATTCTTGCAGAATCATAAAATTAAGACCAAGGCGTGTAAAACATTATTTAAATAGCTCCAGTGTAATAAAATCCCTCTTAAATAAGAAACAACATCTTTATAAATACTTGTGTTCCTGTAAGAAGCAAGGAAAAATTTGTTTTTTACAGGTTCCTTAAATACAAATAGTTTCTGATATGTTTTCCAATCAATGAAGTGAAAAAATTGAGTTTATGAGAAAAAATAATGTGGTTTTGGTATGTATAATATTTTAGTTAGTTGATAATTCTTTTTGTTTGCATGCCTTTACCTACAGTGTATGTATGAACATTTATATCATGTTGATTGAGGTATCAGTTGAAAATAATGCTTGCTTAACTTCTGAGCTTTGTGGTTTATTTTGTCGGTAAGTGATCTGACATTACTTAGGAAAAAATGAGCTCTGGAGAACTACAGCTTGACTTTATAGACTTACTAATTTTTAATGTGAAAAAACCACTGTGTTGCTACTAGTTCCAAGTTCCAAATTTGGTAATTATATTTGATGCTTTAAATTATGAAATAAAATATTTATTTTACATAGGGATGCATCAGTAGCGAAATTAAAACACAGTATTATTTTGCAAAAAGTTGTGAAAGAAAACCATAATTTAGTACTTATGACTCTTCTGTGGATATTGGACAATTTTAGCATCAGCTAATGTAATAGATGTTTAATATGTAATAAAACCTGGTAGGATTTATTTAGTGGTAAATTGAAGAGAAACATCTACCTATGAATACTCCATGAAATTTATTCTTCAGGGGCCTTTTTCAGAAGTTGACCTAGTGTATTAAATACTGTTACATCACCTCTGTATCCTTCAGCCATCTGTGAAAGTTGAAGCATACCTTATAAAAATAAGAGAAGGAGCTGATATGGAAGTGTTACCCTATTGATTTAAGGAGCTTTTTAAATGACTAGTGTGGTCTAATGCAAGCAATATTTGCTTGCAGTTCATTACACATTTCGTGGTGTGATCTGCCATCTAGCGTACATTCCCCAAAAGGAGCAAAACACTGCAAAATACTGATACTAGCTTCAACAGTCCACTTTGAGAGTTACTGAATTTTCTGAAACGTTAGGTGCTCAGGAATGTACTGTGTATATAAAGTAGAATGAATTACTTCTGGTTTACTGACTTTATTTGAATATTTGCCATCTAGCACTCTATTCAATTACCCTTGTTGTCTGTGGATATATATAGACTCAAAAACTGTTTTCCCAGCAGTATGATGTTTATGTCTCAGGTAATGTTGATACCTGCAGTGTCCTTTGTAAGAATGCACACTTATGTTACATTCACAAAAAAGTTAAATGACAAAGAGTTTTCTGAGGGCTTCTAAATTCATCTGACCGGGTAGGGAAAAATCTAATAATGTCAGCGATTTTGTAAGGTATACTTATAGAATGCATTTTGTAATGCAATGGACTATCCTTGTAATAAGCTGAATATGATAACGTTGACTTACTCTGCTTCTGTCATACAAACAGAGGTGGGATTCCATGCATTCAAGTAGAATGTTGCTTAAAAAGTGTGCTTTTGTGAGGAAAAAAAGGCTTCTGTGTTTGGGGGACAAGGAAGTGGCATCAAAAATTTGAAAAACTAAGGCTAACAGTGCCACAGGGAGCAATTTTCTTTCCTTTCGTTAGTTGAATCATTCAAAACTCAGGAGCAAATTGTGCAGATGAGTTAATTTTCTCTAAGGCAACAAAAACTGGGGCACATGGTTCTGTCCCCCAGTTGAGATTCAAGCAAAAGTAAAATTAAATAAATATTTCCTAAAACCTGTTTCAGTAAGGGTTTTAAATACGTTTCTTTTCTGTGCTGAATCAGAGCCATAACGTGTCTTTTTCATCGGGTGCTATGCTATATCCTCAATGTGTTCAGGAAATAGCCATAACTTACAAATTTAGTCACCAATCCACATCTTGGATTTAACTAAAAAATTGTGATTTGGTGAGCATCCATTTCAAGTTATGTATGAAACTGAATTCTAACAAACAAGGATAATAGGTTGAAGAAATTACATGTTGATATATTCAACCATAGTGATGTTCTGCAGTAGTCTTAGGATTCTGTTTAAACCTGGAAAAGGATTTGTAATACCTCCCCTCTTAACATCCACATTAAAATCATTCTTGCTTTGAAAAGAACTGAACCTTCCTTCTAAAAGCCAACATTTTTGTCTCAAGGGCAGCGCCAGTGTGTAAGTAATGTTAAACTAGAGCTTTTAGGTTAAAAACTTCTTAATTCATATGAGCTTCTGAAATAATACTGTTAAAATGCATAAATTAAAAAGTTTTAAAAAATTGTTATTTTAAGAAAATGAAACAGAATCTTGACATTTTAAAAGGAATGTTTTATTGCTTAGTAAGCCTGATGTTCAAAACAACAACAAAAAATTAATTTTAGCACTTCTTGAAGAATCTGAATTCATTACAGGAATGGATGTTACCTGTTTTGATAAGTAGTTGGGTATGTCAGGCTGTTGTTGGCATCTTTGGTCTTTTACAAAGTTGATTTTATTAACACCTGGTACTTTTATTTTCCTTCCTTATACCATAAGTCACATAAGGATGTGTCATTCTTTTTGATCAAAGGAAGAGGGAGAAATGAAGAAACTCACTGTATCCAAGCTCTTTGTGTTTCTGATACTTATTTTCTGTATTGTGTCAATTTTCTAAATTAGCCTCATTTTTTAACAGTTTCAGGCGAAGCAGTGTAGAAGCAACTTATTCTGTAATCTGGCAGCCATCTAATCTGAAATGGGAACTATTCAAAGTACTTGTCAGACAAATATAACTTTCTCTTGATTCTGGCTGAGGAAGGGAAATGGCTTTTATAGTGAGGGAATGAAGGCTACTATGAAGGCAAACTTCAGAATCACTCTATGTGTTAGCAGCAGTTGAAGTTATAGAGTATAAATGGAGAAGATGAAATAGTATCTCTTACAAAAATGCAATACACAATTCCATTTGAAAGTTAATGCCAGTTGAAATACACTAGAAGACTGCAGATATTGCTTTTTTAATTAATTGGAGACATTAAGTGTAAAGGGTAACTCAGAAATCTATTTGTATATGTATAAGCCAATTATAACACTACTCTTGTTGCATGTTAATTTTTTACAAAACTTGAGTTGGCTCTTCTGTGTTTCTGTAAACTATGCTATGCCCATTAGCAGACCTTTGTCACAGCTGGGTGTGACTCTGTGGGCATCAGTTTTCATTGATCCAGTTTAGGTCTTTCATAATTATAGGCTAAAGGTAGCTCTGACCAACCTTATTGGAAGACATACTTTACCTCCTTACAATAAAATGAATATGACTCTTCCTTTAAAAGGAAGGTAGAGTTTCACTTGTATAGCACGGCAGCCCCGATAGGTGCTGAGAACTCAGTGTCTATAAGTCACTGAAAAGTGAGTTTTACTATCATGTAAGGATCTATTATTTGCTTCTTAGAGCAAAGCCAGAAAGTGAATCATACAGTTCACTATTGCTCAACCAAATTGGTGTTATACACCTGTTCAGTGGATATTCATATAGACATGTCACTCATACTCACAGTTTTTAAATGTTTAAGTATGCACATGAATTTAGAGTTATCTGACTAAAATTCCAGTTCACTGAGATTTAAAAATGTTACCTTACAAAATTAGTTTTTATGGGAATTATAATAAAGTAATAGTAAGAGTGTGAAGGACCACATTGTTCTGTTCATTAGAAAATCTGTCTGCAGAATTCTAATTTCACAATATTTATTGGTAGTGGTGGTGTAAGTATTGTGTGTAGCAGAAGGAGCTCAGCTTGACTGTTCAGATCCCAGATGGAACTTGAGCTGCTGGCAGTTTAAAAATTCTGTATTTGACTTACAAATCCTGCAAATGTTGATGCAGAGAAATAATCATGGAGCAAAAAGAAATCAGAAAACTGGAAAAATAGAACTGATCTGAATATATTACCTTCCACTTCAGATAATGTTTTCTTGACACTGCTGATGTCTGACTAACAGTTTGAAATGTCAAAGAGAGTACAATATGACTTCTGTAGCTAAGGACAGGATGCTATTCATGCAAGTTACTAGTTTATAGAGCTTTTCAATGCATATTAAGTCTTACTGAGACACAAAATACCATTTCTAATGTCAAATCCCACAAAAATCTTTAATAAAATTTCTGTGGACATACGAAAAGAAGCAATTGATGAAATAGATTTCTGGAATACTCCTACATCAGCCCTGTCTTTAGCTATTCTTAACCTGGTTGCCTTTCAGTTTCAAAGCTTTGGGGGATGTAAGCTTTTGAAACACTGTGCTAGGATGTAAAGGTTATATCGTATCAGTTTACAGAAAACATCATATCTGCTACTATACACAGTGGAAAAAAACCCTGCAAAATGGATGTATTGAGGGATTTTGAAAGAACAAATGAAAATATACCTTATTTTGCTACAGTTAGTTTACTACATAAAACAAAAAACACTGATGGTATCTATTTAGAAAAATAATACAGTGTGTGGAATATAGTTTTGTAACATGATTCTAAGAATGCTAAAGCCAAGTCACCACTCTTCAGTAAATGCATGTTTAAGGGTTTGGGATAATATCCAGAGCAAATCTTTACATTAACTTTCACCTGACATGCAGATTAAACTGACAGAACTAGCTTACAAATCATATAAATATATCCCAAACCAAACTTGGGTTAGGCTATCATCTTCAACTACTTAGTTTTACTTTCTCTGTAGATGACCTCAAATTATTTCCATATAATTTTTTAGATGCCAGCTGCTAGTATTGATAAAGTACTGACTCCAGTAATTTGGTCTCCTGGGCAGTCACCTTCCCTCTGCCAGCCATGAAGAAACTGAACCAGGGAGAGCATTAACTCTTATGGGTGCATTTTGCTTGAGGATTCCCTGAGGCCTCTTTCCATGAGAGAAGTAATTCCGTCTCTTATGTTGCCTTTTGAGGAAATAGGAGAAAGAAATACCCATTCAGTTTTGTCGAATGAAAAAATAACACTCCAAGTATTATTACTGTGGCTCTGTATGTATGTAGGCCTCCCTGTTGGAGGAAGTGTGTACAGTGCTGTGTGTTTTGTCAGGGCGTAACACTATGAGAGCAGGTAGACTGCAAAATACACAAAAGAGGGTTGAAAAGCCCTGAAAATACATTGACACAGTAAGAAAGAGAGGCAGAAAGAAAGAGAAAGAGGTGTACAATGGACAGGAAGAAGGCATAGACAAATGAGCATTATGAATACACTTAGGGGAAAACAAAAGAACAAAAGGGGACACCTTGATAACAAGATAGGAAATTACAAATGAAAGGTAAAGAATATAAACACGAGGGAAGAGTTCTTACGCACCTGGAAGGCTGCACCTGGAAGGAAGCAGTGGTTTGTAGAATCCTTACCAAAAAAAAAAAAAAGTGCAATGCAAAATTATCAATGAAACCTCATTATAGGTCAGGGCATAAAAGTTAGCCTTATGCTCTGGTGTGTTTGCTGTCCACCCTGACATAACATGTACAAAACCCATCCAAAAATCTGCTGCCTGTCATGTGTGATCTCCTGCTTTTGTTGAGAACCTGTTCCCATAGCAACATTGCTATTGCATTATAGCCTAGGTACGCAAGTATAGCAAATTAAATTTACAATTGTATGTGTGCACATACTTTTTTTGCCTGAATAAACACACACATATATCGTGTGGGTATTCAGGTGGCATACTGTATGTACCTTTTGGAGCCCAGGACACTTGGTTGAGATCTCTTTTCATCCAGAAACAAATGTGTACTATATCTTTGTGAAGAAATACATTTAAATAATACCACACACCCCGAAGCCAGAAGACCTAAAATTGTAGATTAATTTCATAATTAGCTGCACATTTTGAAATTTTCAGAACATATTTTTGAAGTGAATAAATATTCTGTGGAAGTAGGTTGTGTATCGCAAACCTGAAATTCTGCCTGTTTTAAAGATTTTCATTTAACTTGTGTACATATAAATTATCTCTTGAGTTACAAATGTTGTGATAACCCAGTTGCAGCTTTGTACAGTTCTACATATTGGATTGCTTTAGTGGAAAACTACGCTGTTCTGTGATCACACCTTGTAAACATTATAATTACACTTTCTTCCAAATAATCTAATCAGGGTTCCCTCTATGGTAGGTATAGAAACCATTATCATTTTACTTAGCTGAGAGAGTTACATTGGGTATTTTGAAAGGTAATTACAGTGACTGGGTTGTGGAGCTAGAATTCTAATGAGAGGTTTTGGTGTTACTGAGAATGCAAAGTGTGTTTAACAATTCCTTGTCCAAATACTAGGGTGCAAAACCAGCAAGTGAGAAAGTAAAAAAAATAAAATACACAGTAAGATTAGAGTGCAAAAATTAATTTCATACCAGCTCTCTTCCTTCAGGTATTAGTGGGAAATATAACGGCAGTATGCAGTAGTAGGAACTGTAGGATACTGCAGCCATCTCATACTTTAATTCACTTGAATACAGTGCAGCTGTAGTTCCACATCTTCTTCCAGCTCTTTCAAAAAGCTGAGTGTTTTCACGTAAGTATAGCAGCTGCCAGGACTTAGTCTCAGTTCTACCATGCAGAACTGACAGTTATTTTTCAGCAGCTGCAGCAAAAAGAGTGCATTATTTTCTCACAGGTGAATTTAGTGGAGTAATTAACTAATAGTTATTGTGCCTTCTAGGTGATCTTATGTAACAGCTTTGGATGCTTTAAGTGTCCCATACTTCATACAGTACTTTGAAATATGCTGTGTACTATGTTTGTAGAAAGATAGGATAAAATTACAAAATCACAGAATGTATGAATTTATTTAGGCTTAAAGCTTTCTGCATCTGATCAGTGCTGAGTGTTATGATTGATAGCAGTCATGCTAATATATTTAGCAGATTAAGTGGCTCCCTGACTAGTACTCCTCTTACTCTTTTTCCCCATCATCAGTATCGTTTAAGGAACTGCACTGTCATAAAGAAAGCTAGCAAGAATAGGAAACAATTGTCCTTTGCTTCAAGCTTTAGATGATGTGCTAACATTCTTTTGGTGTGTACAGGCAATAGTGATAGATTGGGTTTATGTATCTGCTGAAGAGAAGATAACTTCTCTGTACTTTTGTAGCAGTTACGGTATAAGTTGGGTATAAGAATTTTTCTTTCATTGTAAGTAAACATTGTAATGGACACTTACAAGAACGGAAACCTCTATTGATAGTCACTTGTAAAAACCAAATCACATAAATAGCTGCTGCAGATAGTTTAGGTGTATGTGATGTAGCTTCATTTAGCTAGGGGAATGTAAATGTGTATAACCTGTCACTTTTCTGGTTTTCTATTACTCTGATGTGTTTCCTGAAATGCAGTTTTAGGCTGTATCCAAACACTATGTTTCAGTGCCAGCCGTAATAGCTGCTGATATAATATTACTCTGTAATTAAGTGCTTTTCTTTGAAGATGGGGAGATAATAACTTTTTCATTAATTTCCTTTTTCTAGAAAGAATTATTATTTGGTCCAAAAGAATTATGTGGTGGTGGGTTTTTATAACTGTATATATAAATTCATTTTTTTTAGCTGTTGACAAAGAAAGAGAAAACATGAGATGGAACATAGAGGAAGAGGGAACTGACTGATGTGTTGCAAAACCTTCTCAAGGTAATTTATCAACATTTGTAAAAAATATTTAATTGTCAAGTATGGTATGAGACTCCTTCCTTAACAGGTTATTTCCAAGTTGGAAATACAATGAACTTACTTTTAGATTCATAAGTCCAACAGAACTTTAGTTATTGCACTTGGGTCACAAATTGAAATATTTGAGGAACTACTATGCTAAATATTAGCATAGATTTTAAAAAGGTAATATAGAGTAAAAAGCATGGCTAGTTTGAATTCTGCTTCTGTCTAGTGCCTGGTTTAAATGAAAAAGGATACAGCTGGCAGATTTTATTGGTGTGATACAGGAAACTGGATGTGGGGAATTACTCTCATCTTACTAAAATCTTTTCTGATGTAACATTGCCCTGGGCAACCAATACTTAGGAGACTGTAAACCACCTGATATGAATAAACTGGCAAATTTTTTAAGTCATTCTAAGTCCAAGCACATCAGGACCCTTATAATGATGATTAAAATACATATAAAGCAAATAGTGCTACTTAATATAAAGTTAAAAGAACCTGTCAGACACTGTGAGGTACTAAATTACCTGCTGTTTGCCATTTATGCAACATGTCTTCAGAGTGCAAGTGTCTCTTAACAAATGTGTACTAGTGGCTCAGAAAAAAATGCTCAGGAGGTGTTTTCTTAACCTACCAAAGATGTCTGACCAAAAGTCCCTTTGTACCTGCATGAAGCAAGGTATATTATTTTATTACATATATTATTAGAAATAAATTGCCCAGTCCTTCGAATAATTTGCTCAACTAATACAGAATCAACAAGTATATGTAAGTTGATTCTAGCAGTTCTTCAAGATATAGTTGTATGTCTGAGGCAGCATCTCCATAGAAATCTCTTAATTTGCCCTGCACTAAGGGAGGCTATCCAACTTTGACAGAAAAAAGTAAAACCAAAAAGCATGGATAATGATTATTGAGTATACCTTGTGGCTACACCTCGGTGTTTTCCAATCCTCAGCTTCTAGGGACATTAACATTTCAGTCTGCATACATTTTTGAATGTAGCAACACTTGATTGATTAAAAATGTACCAAGGTTCTAAACCACAGCATACTGCAGTGGAAATCAGGCTTAGTAGTCTTGTATGATGAATTCCTGGAACCAGGTAAAGTCTGCAACATTAACCGAGATACTTTTTTTTATTGCTTTTTTTTCTTTTATTCAAGTAGTGATGAAAATATAAAAGGTAGCATATGTGATAATAATGTAGTAATAATCGATCCAAAGCTGCAGAACAGTATTTCTCATGCTGACTTTTCATGTAAACTTGCACAAATCACTTAACTCTCTACCCCTCCCTCACTTCATCCAGCTGTGTATGATGATAATACTATTTGAGTGTCTTATGACTGTAAGTCAAAAATGAACAAACCTTTTTGTCTGATGAAAAAAAGTGGGGAGGGGGTCTCTGTTGACTCCAAATGGAATAGGAGTTTGTGTTTGTGTACTCTTATATAAATGCTAAATAGGCATCTAAATTTGATTATTTTCATTTACAATTTCCTACATGTAAAACTTGTAGCCTGCATCATCTACTTCTGTGTCTAGCTGCATTAAATACCTCAGAACTTTGGTTTAGTAAAGAGTAAGTTGCACAGATTCAGATCAGATAGGTTATCTTGAGATGTATACCTTGTATTGTATAACAATATTACTTTTCTAAAAGAAATTACATCCTACTGAATCCTGGAGAAGAATATTTAAGGCTTAGCAGACTGTTTCTGCAGGGAGGTGCCTGCATCAAATCAGCCCTGAGCTGACAAGCATGTGTTGCTATGGCAATGGAGACTATTGACTGTAACGTGCTGCTTCAGCTATTGGAGAAATACAAGGTCTAAGATCTATGATACACATTTTCATTTTTAAAGCATGTGTCTGCTATACTTTTCCCTTAAAAATTTGATAGCAAGGAACCATTTTTTTTTATTTCTAGTATTTTGATTGGTTGCAAGTTCACTATGGCAAGCTTCAAACTTGCCTACAGAGCGTGTTTATAAATGAAACTACTGAATAAAAGCAGCACAGTGTTTTACAGGTTGCAGGTTTATCGATGCTCCTATTAAACACTGGAAGCTTATATACTCTTTCACGTACAATTTTAATACAATACTTTGCATAACTGATGTTAAAAGGCAGCAAAATTGGCTTTACATTAATGATGTTTGGTGTTAAAGGAAAACAAATATCATGCATCTAAGCTGTGTTAACGGTCTATGTGCAGTGACCTGTCTGTTTCAGGTTATAAATTTGCAGGTCATAGATAATTCTCTGCTAAATGACAAAATAGGATTTGAGTGTTTGTAAAAAATGAAAATTACTATAATGTAAATGAGACACATACTTTTGGTTTTTTCACCCTGCCAGTGTTGCTGGACGTGTCTGGAAAGGCAGAGAGTTTTGGGCTCTAAACAGTATCTGTTCCCTGAAAATTGATGTAAATGCTTTCTGAGCATTTGAGTGCATTCTTTCTTAAACATTGTCCTTGAAGATTTATGCTAAAGGGAAAAAATGGATGGCTTTATGGATAGCTTTTGGTGTCTGAATATCGCAGTCCCTTTTACATCCAACAGTCAGCTGCAAATAAATTGGATTTCGGTGGACAGTATTGCTTTGTAGGCATTTCTGCAAGACAGATTTACTTGATTCTGTGCGACGCTTGGCTCTTTGCAGTCTCAGAAATACATGCTCCATTGTTTGCTCTGATAATGAGATTAAACGCTTGTTATTTTTGTCTTTCCTTGCTCTGTTCTTTTCCAATTTCATGACTACTCGTTTCCCAAATGGTATAGAATTCTTTCATTGTATACGCATGAATCTCACCACATGAATCTCACCACACGCTTACTTCCTCACATGGGATCATAGTACAATGAGCACCCACAAATAAAACATCTGCCTGTGCGTGCCCCAGTGAAAGGCCCAAGAGTTCTCACCAGAGCTGTATTTGTATTAACCTCACTTCCTGTCATAAATTTTTGACACGTGGGTTAAAGATCATTTTTCCACATGTGTTTTCAGGGATTGCTTTGTAAACCATCAAGTACAAAGGCCATAATGATATTAGTTGCCATGAGCTTGCTGTCAAAGCTAATCCAGGACAACTGAAGTTTGTAAACAAGGGGTTTTTTGTTGAACATTAATGAAAAAACGTGGTGCTTAAATGTGGAACTTTGTAGCAATTGCCGCAGGTTTTAACATTGCTGTAGTGTAAAGCAGATGGTATACAGTAATTTCATTGTCTAACAAAAGAAGAGAATTTTTGATGTAGGCATACAGATAAGATATGCAATGACTAAAAACAGCATTACTCTCCCCCCCACCAGATTAACTATACTGCACAATTATTATAGAAATGAATGATTTTCTAGATTTCCTTTAGAGCATACTTTTAACAATTTTTATGCAAAAATAATATATTCTTGTATCTCAGAGGACTTTACCACAGTGCACTAATAATGACTAAAAATGTTGTGATATCTCTTAGTGACAGTTTGAAATTCACTTTCATACTACAAAATTATAATTTAATTGATGATTTTTTTTAAAATTACATTTTCTGCTTTCAATGCGTAAACTACTGATTTGGATATTTCTGTGGCTTTGTAAATGAAAGAAAATTTCCCTTCTGATTTAAAATGTTCATAAATATTTTTTGTCTCAGAATTTGGCAGTGTTTTAAGCAGGCATTCTGAAGAGTATTTGCTTAATAGACAAATTAACTGCATGGTATGGAGAACTGACATCTCCCAGATGCAAAAATTCTTGTAGGAACCTACTTTAATTAATTAAAAATTATTTTTTTCACTTACATAGTATTTGTATAGTAATGCTATTACTTAGGAATACAATTTTTCTGAAGGTGAGCCTAGCCTGTATCTGATGAATTTTATGTGGTAATTTGAGTTTGAGTTCAGAGAGAGATCCAGGTGTTTTTTGCTCAGGTCAGTCTCAGATGCTTTACTAGTCATTTTTTATCTTTTGGGACTTTGCTGAGGGGGACAGGAGGAGCAGTTTTTAATTTTTTTCAGAACAAATTATTTTTTATCTTAAAATGAAGGGAAGAATTTGATCATCAGTCAGCCTTAGGAGTTCTATATTAACTTTTAGAGTAAATTAGAACCGAATTAAGAATTTTATAACTGTCTGTTCTGCAGCAAAAGCAGTAAGCTTGGTCAGCATGTTCGTTGTAACAGAAAAAATACGATATATAGATTTCCTGTCTTCGTTTCAACTGCAGAAGATAATAGTAGCACTTAAATATGGAAAATAATTTGTAAAGCAAAGTAGCAAGCATCAATCTTTGTAAATACATTCTTATCTGTACATTCAACCTGTGTTAATCATTGCATTAGCTATGCCAAATCATCTTCTAGCTGGCAGTTACATGAGGAAAAATTAGTCAGTCTGAAAAGGAATACCTTGGTTTCCATGGAGCTGCTCTAGTCTTTATAGACATGTTGGTAGGTTAGAATTGTACTGCAGGTAGAAAAATCAGCGCTGGAATAAGTGGGGAGCAGAAGTGTTGTATAAAAAAATTTTAAAGAAGAAAGAAATTGAACAATACCTGATATTTAGTATTAGGCACATTACAGGTAAATACTTCTAGAAGAATCAAGTTACTGTCAGATCGCTTTTGTCAGGTAGATAAATATTTCTTTTTTCTTATCCTCTCTGGATTTTATTTGTGAAGAGTCAAAGACATTGCATATTATTAGCAACATAGAAATAAAACAACTCCTCAGTCGTCATGTTCTATTTTGTAGTTTTATGTTTAGTTGGTGCTATATTGTGCCCCATTATTTCTGAGCTGCCATCAGGTGTAGGGTAAGAAAGTTTCCATCAGCTCATGGGCTCATATACCTGGTTCTAACAATTCTGAATGAAAGAATAGGAGTAGAAAGATTTAATCTAGTCTCCTCTTGGGCTAAGTATCTTAGTGAGTGATTTTTCTATTAAAGACACCACCTTCCCCCCAGAATCCCAACTGACCAAAAATACTGTTGAGCTCAGCAGCAACACAATTGAGGGACAGCTTGATTTAAAAATAAGTAAATAAAGAAACAAACTTTCCTCTAATAGAGAATCATCATTTTTATAGTGGAGTATGAAAAGTAGCAGTATTCTCGTTAGCTCTGCAGATTTCAGGATGCCAGTTCTCAGTGGTCAATGTTCTTTGTCAAAAGGCAACTGTGTCTGACTGGACATTCGAATCAATTGACCACTTCGGCCAGCATACATGCACCTAACTGTATTTCAGCTAATTGAGTCTCCCCCCTGTAAATCTAATTATAAATATAAACAATATCATCAAGGGCTCATTAAGAGGGTAATTACTAGTTTTGGAAACATCTATAATGAAACCCTGCCATTCTAGAAGTGCAATTTAAATCCACAAGGCAATTTTAAAGCATCATCTAACAAGTCTCTGGAATAAATGTAGTCCTTTCAGGCAGCAGTTTTGCCAGAAATAGAGAATTCAGTAACAAATTGTAAGACATGCTTTCTACTATACTTGGCCTGTAATTTCAGTGACCAGACCTGACAGTAAAGCTAATGAGACTTCTAAATGTAGTCAGCTCAGATTTGAATTTTGTGTAGAAGGAGAAAGGCATAAACACACAAATTCAGAATCAATTGTGACTGCTTAAAAATGCAGTCATTGGTCAAAGGTATAAACACAGTCTGTCCAAACAGCTAGCCTTCATGCTTTTGTTGCTCTAGAATCGTGCAGACACATAGCTGTCTTCCCTTTTATAGCTGTGCAATGTTAGGATTCAAACATTGCTATTTTGTTAGGATAACTTTTTAACAATAAAAAATTCACTTGCCAACTCTTGGGCAGTTCTAACACCTGTATGAACTAAGAAGCAAAGTTGCATTTCTTGCCTCGTCCACTGAAAGCTTATATTGCAATATGTGACTTATAAATTACATTACAAATTAATATGAGTAGCAATTAGTTGGAACAATTAGGCAAAAGTGGCTGCAATAATGCTGGTTGTACAAAGCAGTCTTTTTCATACGTTAGTGAAGATGACAATTTGTTACTGCTGCTCTAAGAGAAAAGTGTGATTTTCAGAGCTCTGCGGTGCATTCATAGGAAGAACTCCCTGATATAATCTAAGTCATTGTTGCCACCTCAAGACTCGCCCTTGCTATAGTGCTTATTTCAACCCTCTTCATCAGAGCTAGAGATTTTTCAACTCGCGTTGTTACAGCTGGTTTTAACACAGGAAAAGCCACGTCCATTTTTCCACCTTTAATTGTATTGTCTGCATTAACCCTTACCTTCTCATTTTTTTCTTGTCTTTCAACTATGAGCCCTTCATGCTCTTCATTTTCTCTCCCATTTTATGTGATCTGTAGCACAACAGTACTTGTTGGTCTGCCATAAAATATGCATGTCTTTAAATTCAACTGTAGCAGAATTGTACATCTTTGTGATTCCTCCTGTATAGTAACTGACAACTGCAAACTAGGTTTGGAACTTGCTTTGGGAGTTGGTTCATCATCTTTCAGTAAAATTTTGCCTATTAAATTTAAAGAGAAGAGGAAGTGGGAGTAAAGACAGGTTTGCATCAAGAATGTGGCACTTCTATTCAGCCTTGAAATAACCCTGTGAAGTAAGAGTGCTTAGGAAGTAAAAACTGGAACAAGTAATTGAATACAGAAATAAAGAGCAAGGAGAATTTTTCAAGTGATTCAGTACCTTCCTCTGTTCTGAAGTTTGCCCACCCACTCCTACATACCACCTCCTGTGGTGCAGGACATTTTAATGCAATGTGGGAGGTTAGCATACAAATTCCTACTGACTGCATTTGTGCATAGCTTCCCACACACCTTTTGAAGTAGGGTCCCTTATTTAGAAAAATTAATGAGTTTTATAGCTGTATCCCAAACTACAAATGCGGTGGGTTGAAAATTACCTGTTACATCCATTTTGAATGACTTGGTGTTGCGTAATTTTTAACTTTGTTACCGAGACAAGTTTGTGCACCTACCATGAGCGGTCAGTAACATGGAGACAGGTGGTATTGTGCTGAGGACTGTGACAAGGAAAGCTACATACTGCATCTTGAAACAAGTACCTTGCAAAGGATGCCGTCCAGTGAAGTTAAACATGCTCTGATGCTGATTCACTGCTTGCATTGATGACACACAGAGCTTAGGGGAAAACAGTGATTTCTTTGCAACTACTTCATAACAGTAATATAGTAAAGATGACCTAAGTCAACACCAAAGAGGTAATTAACAGCTTATCAGTAAAACTTAGTGACAAGTCTCATCAGTTTTCAATGACATGCATGCTTTTGGCTGTTTCAGTCAGTTTTCTGTCTTACAGGAAGCTAACATACTCTACACTTTGCTGAACCAGCCAGAGCTTTCCAGTCTGTTTTGCTGTAATAGGTTCCTGGTTCACAACTGGAGCTCAAGGCGGTTACAGTAAAACAGATGGAATGTAAGGTCAGGTCTAAACCCTACAGCTTTTATTATTTATCACAACTTGACTAATTTAATCAGATAAAATATGGCATTTCCTGTTTTCAACCTGCCGCTTCACTGCAAAAGAGTATTTTATGGGTCATGTGTTTGTATATTTCTGAGAAGTCAATCTGAGCCAGCCCATACCTTCTACTGATTAGTGAAAACAGACAAATCAGTTTAATTTCTTAATTTACTAATTGGGAGTACAAGAAATAGAAACAAACAACAAATGTTAGCAAATTAAATTTTCTTCTATTGATCTGAAACATTCAGAAAAAATAAACTGAACATACGCTTAGCATTTACAAAACCATTTCTGAAAGGAATAAAGCCATAGTATCTTACTCTAGTCCATTAATGTATCTTGCTTCTTAAGGTCCTCATGCTAAATACTTATCCCCAAGAGCAGCCCCACATTAAGTCTTTTCCAGACTTTTTCAAATAGATCAAGACTTTGATCCCAAATTCTGTCTGCTTCATTGTACAGGAATATGGTTATGTTAAACCTTAAGAAGTATTACAAAAACTGTATCTTGCTGAAAAACTAAATACATTTGTGATCTACCTAAGAAGGACTGGAGGTGGAGTATCATGGCAACGGTATTTCTTCTTGTGCACCTGACTGTTTTGTACTTTTGAAAAAACCAAACATGTTGCTACTACTTTGTCATACTTGGACATGCATCTGACAGGTGTTATTACCACCTTGAAAAAAAACAGAATAATTTTATGGATTAACAAAATTTGGGATTTTTTTTTTTAGAAATAGATTAGGTAAAACTATCTCCAACTTTTACTATGGGTCAAATTTCCTCACCTCATCTCTGTGGGATTTCATCTCAAAACATACACATTTTGCAAGTTGAATCCTTGTAAGTTGGTAATAAACGTATGAAGTACAGGGGATAAAACTTGTCTTTTATTCTACTGTTAAGCTGCAACAGAGAAAACTTCTCTAAATTAGGAGGTAATCCTTTTTTAGAGATGTATACTACTGTCATGTATGTTTATGCCCTTATCTCCGATGTGGTCATAAATCAGTGATCATCCTCAGAAAGTTAATAATAAAGACAGCTGAACAAGGAATATAACGTGATGACCTTGAATTTATCGCACAGGCTGGTCTGAACTGGGAGATGAAATAAACTGTGGTCTGTGCTCTTAAAACGGAAGACATGAAAAAATTGGCAAAATACGCTGAGGCATGTGGCCCTTAGGTGAGTCCCAGCTCCTTAGCTAGGAATCTGAGACATCTTCAGAGCTAAAACCTAGAGACTAGAGCTAGGCAAATTACCCACCATGAATACTAGAGGGTCTTGTATTAAAATTACTTTTAGCTAGGTAGAGATAGCAAACATTATATCTCATTAAGTTTCTCTTTCTCCACATGTAAATACAGATTCTTTGCTGCTTCTCACAGGAAACATGCTCTTAAGACACACAATCTATACAAGTGTCTTGCGCAAATATTTGATAACTTCAGGATTCCCAGACAGCTGCAGTCTTTACTGTTCAGCAGTCCAAGATCAGCCTCTGCTGGCCAGGGCTTTCTAGACGAGAGCCCAGGGAGCTTTAAATAAACACTTGCTGAGCAGATTTTGATGGAGGATAGTCAAATACCAGTAACTGCAGTCCAGCTAGCTACTTGTTTTTTCCTCATCTCCTCCAGAGTCAGAATTTTCCTTCTGCTTTGATGAAGTAGATTTTAAAAACAAACACAAATACATCATAGCCTGACAGACATCATTCTACCAGCCTAGCCTCCCACTTCCTCCTGCTGCCTTTCTGACATTTCAGTTATTTCTTTTCTGATTTCTTGACACCCTTAAGCTCTGAGCTAAATTCTGTCTTTGCATAGGCATGCCTGCTAGGAAAACATGGGTTTCTTAATTTCATTTGCCATTATTGAAGCATTTGGTCTCTCTCCAAAAAGAAACTGTGCATAACATTTCATTGTTATGAATTTGCTTCTGTCTGTGTGAAAGATTTTCATGTAGCATTTGGCTTTGAAAGGTTTATTTGAGCTTAAGACGCTGAAATTTTGCTAACCATTTGAGCAGGGGAAAAAAGCTTGCGCTCAGTGACAAGAGCTAGGTCTGGAAGGCTTGAATCAAAGGCAGGAAGGAGAGTGTTTAGGTCACTAGATTAGGAGCCAAAACTAGACTGAGGGATTTTTAATGGAATGTTTTCTGTTTGGTTCATGTTCTGTATTTTATCATATTTTAGTTATGTTTTTCTTTGTCGTATCATAGTCTGGCATAGAAGTGCAAATACATATAATAGAAACATAGAAAATGTGAAGCGACATATACTGCAATACTTACTGGTGGATGAAAAATCAAGGATGCATTATCTTCACATGGGATTAACTGCTTTGAAATTTAGAGTTAGTTCAGCAAGACAAGTTTACTAACAAGGAATGTGTTATGCAAAAAACGCATTCATTTACACACTACATTTTTCTCAAGTATTCTTTCCTCTATCAAAGTGTAGCATGCCTGCATTGCCCTTGCTCATTAGCGAATGATTGTTCTGTAGACTGAAGGTGGTTTAATGACAAAAGCACTCGCTTTGAAGTTAGAGGTACACAATTAGATTCTGCCTAAGGGAATGTGAACAAGTTACCTGTGTTTCTGTGTCAAACAGGGACAACAGTACTGCCTTCGTCTACAAATATGGCAAGAGCTCAAGACTGAAGCAGGTACAACAGAAGCGAGGATTTCACATATGTACTAGAGTTTATTACATTCTTTGCTTTATCATTTTACCCCCACTAAAACTTCTTTTAACACTCCACTACACAATTTTAGCTTCTAAAGATCCTTCCAAACACCTGAACTCTGTAAAGCAGGGTGACTAGTCCATGTTTTGGGACCTACAGGTACATGTTTCAGTTTGGTCTGGGAAAATATTCCCCAGCCATGTTGATAGGCAGGGATCCCTTATTACTGCCCCTTGCCAGCCTTGTCTCCCAGATCTGTTTTGAGATTCCACCATCATCTTTAATCTGCTCTGGTCATGATAGTTTAAGTATTTCTTGAGATTTCCTATATTCTATCTTGCCTTTTTTTATTCAGATACAAATAATCTGCTAACATAGTTAAGATAACAGCAGTGTTCCTGGCTCATCTTAAACTGCTTAGACCTGTACTAGAATCCTTTGACTACCTCAGACACAGCAGTTTCAAAAATAATAATAGTGCTGAAAATACTTAGCCTGTAGGCACAGTATTTTGATACAGCTGAATTTACCATCTGGCATGGTGACTGTAGATACTTACACTTTACTCACATAAGTAACATTTTTAATTACGCATGCAATTGCAGATTGGTCAATAATTCTGCCCTCCCAGAAAGGTCACTAGGTGTGAGTAAATGGTTACAAGCAAATGGAAAACTTTGAAGTACAAGATTCATCCATTGTTCAGCAGTGCACTATGAAAACAGATCCAGAAGCATTTGCAGCATTTTTTTAAATGCATGATCTGTTTTGTACGTCATAGTACCATATACTGGGTATATTTATACATCCACTCCATGTAGCTGTTAGAGAAGAGTGTGTCCAAATGACAGGTTACAGACCTGTAAAATTCAGCAATATAGATACATGCTTCATTGTTGGTGCACAGCCACAACACTTAATACTCAAAATTCTGACAGCAATGTCCTATTTGTGCTTTAATCTGAGCATGTAAAGGGAAGGGGATATATAATTCATGCCTCATTCTTTTACTCAGTTTGAATCAAGCTGAAGTTTCTTGCTTTTTGTGTCAGATAGAACGAACAATTTTTGCTTTACTATTTAAAGTCCCTCCAAAAAAAGAATCTGTATATAGAGAATTGCTTCAGGACAGGAAACATTTTGTGGATATCAAACTTTGGTCTTCGTTTCCTGGTAATCCTGGATTTCTCAGGTGCAGTTAACACAGATGCCATTCAACATTACCAAACAAACCTCTAACTTAGATACTACTGCCCTCTACTGCATTTTTTAGTATAAATCAGAAAGGTATGCATTATATCAACTCACACCATAAAAGTCACAGTTCTTGTCGGGTTTATGAGGATCTGTCGTGTCATCATTCAACCAGCCCATCTGTACAGCAAAACTATAAAATAAAAAGTATTCAAAGTTTTGGAGAAGGAAAATCACAATGTGTCTGAACCACAAGAACAAAAACCCCAAGTATTTGTATAGTTGTATTCAGTAAGTCTCCCAGAATTAAAAGCACCTTCCAGTCAGTTCTAGCTGCTCAAATACAAATTGGGGAAAAAACCAAAACCAAACCCTATAGATGCGAAACACATAATCTGAAGGCATTAATATTGGTTATCTGAGGTTCACAAATCTCTAATGCTACCGATTACTGACACAATGTCTACCAGTACAAAACATGTAAGTCTACACTAATGTATTTCTCTCCCAAGAACTGAGGGTTTTGTGTTATTGAATGTGGCTCATATCCAGGATTCGTCTTGGAATAAATGACATTAGAACAAACTAGGTGTTAAGTCTCTTAATTCAGTTCCCCAGGAACTGATGTTTTGTTTCAGTATAGGAAAGAGATTTCTGCAGGGCATGAGGCACTTGAGATTTAGTTTAGTTCCTCCAATATTTATAAAGCATTCTGCATACTCCTACATCACTCCTTTCTAATGGAGAATGGGCAGGTTGAAGTAGAAAGACAGTGCCACATATTTGTCATTAAAATATATTGGATTAAAGTAAGGTAAATAACTTTCCTTGATGCTATCCTGCTAGGGATTGTTTTTCTTCCACCTTTCACTGCCATGACTAAGCTTTGCCATTCGTTGCCAAGACTCTGCACTGGAGCATTTGTTGGGACACTCCTCCCTCTGGTGGGTACTTGGTTAGTTGTGCTGCAAAGCCAGAGCCAAAGTCTGCATGAAACAGTTCCATTCATCTTTATAAAAAGATGTTTACAATCCCATGGCTGTTCCCCAGAAGTGAAGTAAATACTGATTTTGATAACAAAAAGAGTCCTGGTGCACAGAATTTTAAACCAAGCAGCAGTGTATCCCAGGAGGGAAGCTATGATTTTAGATACTGTTGCCAATCTTTGAATTCCAAACTTCCCAACTATTTCCAGACAAAGCAGATGTAAGCTTTCTAAAAATTTCCATGTGAAATTGATGAAGCAGTTATAGCCTCAAGATCATGACGTCACTGAGTATTCAGTAATTCTTCCTCATCAAAAATCCATTATCTTTCTAAGCCCTCATGTTTAAAACAGAAGATTTAAGTGAACACACACAAAAAGCTCAAAAGCTATTGACCACTGAGAACATCCCATTTTCTTTTGTTACAAATTCATAATTGGTAAGCAAGCTTTACAACTACATGAAGCTGGGGGAAGAAAGGCAGATCAGTGTGATTTTTCGATGTCTAAGACTGAGTATACTAGCATATTCTAAAGCATTGTACAAACATTGACCAAATTTAACGTAGCCCTGGAATTAACAGAAAAAGTAAAACTAATGGTGAAGTTCTGCTCAAGGCAATGCAGCAAATTACCAGACAGACAGGATTACAACTGTTTTGAAAATTGCTAGAAGTAACATCTTACACTTTCTCCCCTCAAGCTTTGATTACAGACAGAAATCAAGGATTATTTTGATTTGGCTTTACTGTTCAAAATAGTTAATTTTTGTCTTGGATAGTTATCGGATTCATGCCTTCAGAGGGTACAGCTGACCTTTGATGTTTACCACTTTTGAGAGAGTGGATAAAACCTGTTTGTCTGGAGCGTTTGTATCTTTGGACCTCCAGTGCATTAGTTACCTCCATATTCACGTTTGCAAAGAGTAGCTTGCTGTCAAGGTACTAGTCAAGGCAGAGTAAGAAATGGAAGTAGCCAAGCATTAAAAAAAAAAAAAGTTTCTTAGGCACAATCACATCGGCTCAACCGTATTAGTTGCATTGCAGGAGTGGGCAGTTCAATAGTGGTTGTGAAGCCTGGGTGAGAAAGTGACTGGCTTTAACACTTTTTCCACTGAGACAGATAGTCTTTGGTACACGTGAGAGGAATGCTGTTGAAGTGTAACAGATAGGAAAACTAACAAATTTATGGTTCTTTTATCAACACATACCAAAAGACATTCAAGACGTGGTCAGATATTGTTAAGGGATGATGGGGGCAGGGTGGGGCATGTTTTATGGTTTTGGGTTTTTTTGTTTGGCTTGTTTTTTTAAATTCAGTTGTCAAACACCAGCAAAATCATCCAGTGTTTTTCGCTACTAGTAAGGCTCAATGCTGTACGCACAAATGCAAGGTAGCTCTGTCAGATGGCTCTGTTTTGTAAAAGCCTAGATTTCTAAGTTGTTCAAGTTACAGTAGTCAAACTCAGGCTGATATGTAAAGTGTGTAACATCTGACTTCCTCGCATTCAAGTCCATCAAAACTAATAGTCATTGCATAAATCGGGCTGTTGAAGAATCATCAGTAAAACAGTTTCTAGTTTGGATTGCTTTGTCAAAGGCATGAAGATGTATTTCTTATTTGCATTTTTAATCTACTGAAGTGACTCAGTTTTCAAATATCATTAGGGACTTCATGTTACTGCTGTTCATCTTATTTTAGCTTACTGTACTTTTCCAATTTATGTAACACAAGTACAAAGGTTCATTAGTTCACCAGCCACTCTGTAACAACTTGCAAAGCTACAGAAATATTTTAGTTATAATTTGGCTTTCCAGTATCCTAACATTTAAAATTATCTGCTCCTTTCCAGATTTTCAGCAGTACCTCTAACAGCCCTGCTAACATGCTATACAGTCAAAACCTAAATTAAAGAATTTGCTCCTGTATACAGAGATCATTCTAGAAATAACAGATTATTGTCTATGATTGTTAGCCAAGAGTGACACTGATCCACATCAAGCACCTTTAAATGCTGAGAAAGTGTAAGCAGTACTGGTAACAAACTGAATAGAACCTGCAGAAGTGCTAGAAGTACTAGTATGCTACCACTATTGCTTCCAAATCTGCTGAGGTGGGGAGAGTAACTTAAGACTTCAACTACTTGAGAACTAATCCCTGAAACCAAAAGTAAAAGTACGTCCCTAAACAATCTCACACAAAATTAGTGATCACCTGATACAAGAGAAGGAAAAGAGTTTGGGTTTGGGACGTTCTGCTCAGATACTACATGGTGTAGAAGAAGCTGGCAAGCATCATCAATACAGACAAACTTCAATATTCTGAATAAAAGTAAAACATTGCATATGAATTTCTTGAATTCCCTGGGCTCATAAGACATTCTGCTTTTGCCTGAAGAATGCCAATTTAGGAACTAAACATTCCACTTAACTCATTTATTGATCTGAATAACCACAAAGTAAATTAGTTTTCAAACAAAGGAAACTATTAAGCTAGAACTTTGGAGGAAAACTATTTCGATCAAAAGAGAAAGTCAACATAAGTTCTCAAAACTATAATCCCATCAAAGCAAGCACTTAGATAACACAGCAAAACAGCATCAGGCAATATGCAACTATAACTTTGTTATATGATGCATGTATGTTGTAACCCACACTAGCACCAGTGTTAGATCAACATTCTAGCATTACACAGGTCACCAGCCTTTCACATGGCTTAGCATCACTCTAGCCAGGCCTCATTATCATTCTGTCCCCCCTTCCCTGTGCTCTCAGCCTTCCTAGATTCATCTGAGAACTGGCCCAGTGATTCAGTGCAGGACTTTCCCAGTTTTAATAGGGAGCTGGAGGAAGGCCATATTCCCCTTTCTCCTGCAATCATATGGGGTCAATGAACCTTGAGGAAGGCACGAACAAGAACTGTACTGGGACAAGATGTCTGATTAACAGGGATCTAAGGCACAGGGAGGAGTAACAATCACTAACATTCATCTTGTATCAGTCTTTATCATATCAAAAAAGCCCCCACAAGGCAAGTTTCAACCTTTTTTTTTTTTCTCTCCTTTCTCAAGAGTTATAAGCAACTATTTGCACTATAGGTCAAGTGAAGCACCCAGGCCAGCCACCAGAGGCTGCTTGCCCGACAGGCTTTTAGATTGCTTTGATAAAGGAGACAGTGCATTGTGGCTCTGAATAAACTTTAATGGTAGACATTGGTAGGGCAAAAAACTCTGGAAACTATTTTAATTGCAAAAAGATGGTTTCATACAACCATGAAACTATGGTCAACATGCATGGGTTTGTGGATGAGTTTGGAAACTAACAGTATAAAGGCAACTGCAAGCATTTAGGACACTTTAGGATTGAAGGACTAATTTCAAAATGATTACCTGAACAGAAGTGTGAGGCACCCCAGGAACTTATTTTCCCCATGTGAGATGAGCAACAAAAAAAACCAACAGAAGATATTGATTAATCTCAGTCCCACATCTCCATAAAGTCAAGAATAATTAACAGGGAACTCCAGATGTACTACAAGATAGTAGGCAACAGATACTGTGAGAAAATGAGACACCAAGAATCCACGGGGAAGAAAAGCAGCAACAAGTTGACATTCCATCTGAGCAGTGAGACAACACATTATTCACAACAGGAGACAAGCCGTATTAGATCAACTTTATTATGTTATCAAAGTTTGACAATAAAATATTCAAAATCTATTGAACGCATTCAATACACAAAAAGAGCATAGAAAATGCTAGGTCTCAGAATATGTTCCATACAAAATACTGTTAAGTGTAGAGCAGCAAAGTCATTGCCCAACATTCCCTGAATTTAAGAGGGCCTTGAACACACTGTGCTCCAAGAACTACCTTAATACCAAACATTCCTTCCTTTAGCCTGCAAGTCCTTTGCAATTATTGCTAGTTATTGAAGCTTTCTGTTTTTAAACAGAATCACACAGTGACTCTGAACCTCTTCAGAAGTATTACAACGACAGCTGAAAGCTTCTTCAGCATTTTCTATACATTTTGTCAAAAATAAGAAACACATTTGGTCCACAAGAGTATTTTTGGTTTCTGAAAGTATCCTGGAAGAATAAAACCAAGGAAAAATTATGGAGATAGATGATCGGTATGTTAGGTATAACACAAAGATGTATCAGTAAATTCAAACATTTCAACTGTGTAGTGTGGCAAAGCACCTCAGTTACTCCTCTTAATGAAGTGCCACATTGTCCTCAAAGATTTATTTCTTCAGACCTCTCTCCCCACAAGAATTTAGAATGCTCAAACGCACATGGCTCTAGCAGGCCTGTAACAGTAATGCTAAATACTCTTGCCTCGTAGAGGAACATGCCATAGTCAGTAAGCACTTCTCAACGTGCTGAGTGAAGTGGTTCAGTTTCATCTACTAGCATAACACAGTCCTACTTGCTGCATTCACTTTTCAATGAGAACTCCATTCTAATATGCAAGAAACTGAAAATGAAAGGGCTGAAGATGATTAGGTAGAAAAATCACAACTTCTGGACATAAAACAGAACTATAGCCTGCAGAACCATGACATCCAAACAAAGTCTTGCCAGAAGCACTGTGCTTGCTCTAACATAGTACTCAGAACTCTGGTACACACACTCTTGCACAACAAGGCTTTATAGTGACAAAAACAAACAAAACAAGCCGTGAAAAACTTTCCACTTCATTTTACCAGGTTAACTAACACAAGTTTATTTAAAGAGACACACTCTAGGACTTCTCTACTAATGGAAAGCTGATTTACAAATGTTTAGGTTAACAGATACAATCAACTGATCTCAGAGACACAGTACTACTAGGTTGCCAAAATTAAAAAGAATAAGAGGTTTCTTGTTGTTTTTTTTTTTTTTTTTCTTCTGGGGCACAAAAAGTAGTATTAAAAATAGTAAAGGAAAAAAGAACAACAACAACAAAAAGCACCTTTTGGAATCCTATATTTTGGAACTTCAAATCACAAAACCTCCTGAAGCTAAACTCTTGGTATAAACTGAAAATGCCACAGGTTAATAGGCAAGGATCTAAATGAAGCTCAGAAACATTCCCTAGATCAGGTTAAGAACTGTTTATCTATGGGGTTTTTCCACTTTTTTCAGCCCTTCATGCCCATGTTGGTATCCTGCAATACAGCTCCACTCTTCCCAGTGCTTATTAACAGGCATTCTACTTCAGCAAGAAATACAGATTGTGATAAGCTGTTTTCTGTAGTTTCTTTCTGTTCTAAACCAGTAACATAACAACGTATTCAAAAATTACATCAGACCACAGGAAGAGCTTTATCATCTTTGAGCAGTCTTGGAACACAAACCTGAAGCTTATCCAGCTGATAGCCCTGCGTAAAATAGAACGCTAAAGGACTTTTGTGTGTGCGAGGGGGGATTGTTACTATTGTTTGGTGTTGGGGTTGTGGTTGGTTGTTGATTGTTTTTTATTTCAACATTTACCAATTACAAATGACTTGGGGTAACTCAGTAATTACTCTGGAAAAGTTTAGGCAATATTGCTGCTGAACTGTAGGTTCCTGGGCAACTGAGAAGATAAACATTCCATTTTAAAAATCAGGAAAACTGTACTCTCCCTCAACAAAAGTAATAGGGAAAATGCAAGGGGGAAAGTTAAGCTACATAAGGAAGATAAAACCTAGGAAGATATTTAGCTTATCTGTGACCCTAGTTCAAGTTGTTCTGGATTTACAAGTCATTTCTGAATTAAACCTTAAAGCCTTAAACCTACCTCCTGTGCCAAAATGTTTGCATTCTATAGTAACAAGAGTTCAAGCCTGTCAATTCAACACATCTTACTTAAACATTTAATGGCAGCAAACATTTTATGCATGCTACCAAAACAGTTAAAAACTTTACCCTTTAGACAACTTAAGTTTCTTAAGAAATGAATCCTTAATAGTTCTGATGAGTTTCTAAAACTCTTAAAACATTTTTCCTGGAGGACCTAGCATTTTGAAAGCATTTAAAATTGTGTTTTCAGAAAACTTAAGTGCAGTCTAACAGGGTGACTGGTCTTAAAGCAAGCAAGAGAGTATTTTTGAGTGAAACTCTCTCCAACAGGACTTCTGTAATCAAGGCTGTAAATATGATGGCCTTTAGGCTACCATTTCTGTGGAGTTGAGAGTTGAATTACTATTTTTTTTTAAACATTGAGTAAAACAATACTGTAGGAAATTAACAGAGCTGCATGTTCAGCAATTTATAGAAACATTTAAGGAACAGTGTATCCCAACTTGTTGAAACAGCAATAATGAAACCTGTAATCTATGGGAAATTAATTTTAGTGTTAAAACAGAGTTCCTTTTCAGCTGAATGCAATGTTGATCCAATCACTAGTTGGTCAGTGACTGGATCAGAGCCTCAGCATTTGACTGAGAACAAGGTTTACACTTGTATTACGCTGCCTTCCATTCCTCACCCCGTTTCAGGAAGTTGACTTTTCTTCTTGAATTAATGCCTACCGTCCCTTATAATTTCCACTACAGGAGATTGTTTTTCACCCAAAAATGCAATTCTGCACTGTATGGATTGATTACCAATATTCAATTAGCTTTAATTTATGTGCTACTCCACACAGCTACAGTTATTGCAAGCACCAACCACTGTTTAGCTTCTTTCCCTCATTAATAGATAAAGCATAAGGTATTCCTCAGATTCCGAATTATATGTAATCAGGTTCTAGAAGTTGACGAGCAATTTCTCCTTCTTTAAGAAAAGAAAACAAAAAAGGTACCTAGTAAGAAGCTTCAAGTAATTCACACATCTATCTTTTTTTCCCCAAAAGCTGTAATAAAAGAAAGGCTGGATTATGACAAAGGTAGTACAGTACCAGGCAGACCTCTTCGCTATCTTACCTAGTAGACATGCACATTTGCAAACTAAGGTACTGGGAACTGTGGATCAGAATATGCAATAACCTTTAAGAAGTTTACTGTGCTTCCCAAATTGTTAATATCGTTCCCTTGTTTAATGGACATCTGAAATTGCAATCCATCCTACCCCTCCCACTCCACACCCTGCAAAGACCACATGAAGGAACTCTGGTATCTATGATTCTATGTAGCATGTGCAAGGGGCTGCACAATCTCCAAATGAAAATCTGTATGAATATAGGACACAACACCAGAGGCACCAAAATGCATATTTGACCAAATTTGCAGAATATGAAAATACTATATAAGCATCATAAACACAGATCAGAGACAAACAATCATTTAGGACACCAAACAACTTCTTGAACACAGCCTTAAAAAAACCACAAAATAAATAATTCAAATATCTAAATATCAAGGGATTAAAAGGCATTTTCCCATATTTAAGGGAAGGCATCACAGGTGAGGAAAATAACTGTCGACACAAGGTATCACAAATCAAAAAGCAGCTTTTTCACATAGGAGATTGTAGTATCATTAGATAGCATCTGAATATGCTCATTTCCTGAAAGCTCAAGTATCACCACTTCCTGTTTTTGCATGTCCACCCACTTCTGACATTGCAAGGCACTCTGTAAGTTTACAGTACCATCCCCATCACTGTAAAGAATCTTGGGTTCTTTGTCAGGAAAGCTTTCATAATGGAAGGAATCAGGTGTTTCCACACCAGTACCATAAAGACAGTGTATACGCACACCAGGTGGTGTCATCTGGTAGACCAAGGGTTCAGTGTCTTGTCTCATGAGCCAGCCATCTTCAAAATTGATGTCCCTGTAGAATTTTCTGTAATCCCGAAGAGTATAGTTAGCTGTAGGTGTGCTTACAAAGACCTTATCTGGAGGCCATGTGTAGTTATAGGGGAGCATCCAATTTGTGGAAACCGCTGATCTCTGCTGGTCTCTAATCTTGAGCGAACTGATAACAGGTATTCTATTGTTGTCCCCTTAAAAAAAAAGTGGAATTTCATTATACACAAAGCAAAGCATGAATCTTAACCAGCAGCAATTACTACCACTCACAGTGATAACATGAATAAAAAGATTATTCCCTTTGCTTACAGTGACAATTTCAGGTTTTCCTCATTTATGATTCTTTAATTTCTGCAAACTAACTTCTGATTACTTACAAATTTAAATACAAGTTGATGAATGACAAACCAAGAACACTGCTGCCCTTTCAATATGCTCCTTTTTAAAGGAGAACATATTTCCTATATAAGCCATGTAAGAAACCAGCTTTTATTACGCATTATTTATACCATTTGCAAGTTCTGTCTTGAATGCTCTTCTGGAAATGTGTTTTACAGCAATTCTGGTACATAGATCATGTTTTTGCTGAAAGAACACATAAATACAACTATCCACACACATGTAAAAACTCATGAAAAGACTTTATAGACTTAACAAAATGTTTAAGTTTTTGCATATTCAAAACAAGTAGAGTAGCAGTATTTCATTCAGGATAGCTATAAGAATTACTATATGGCTTATTTACCACTTGGCCTAGTGTTTTACCCAGTTCATACACTCCCTTCATAACAAAACCTACCAGACATGCCTACAATTGGAAGAAAATGGCAGATTCTTAATAGTTACCTCAAAAGGTAACTATCATAAAAGGAAACAGAAGCGAAGCAAGTATTACGGTCTCTGCTTATGCTATCGAGTAAGAATGCTGCACTCAATGACCAGTTCAGTCTCTATGTGTAATACTTCGGCAGAAGAAGAGTTAGAGCTTGTTAGCTTCTGGTGGAAACCATGGAAAACTGCCAGTATCAGCACCTTCCCTTCCAGTCAGAATTTCAAGACTGCTAAAATACTTGCCTTGCTCAGAACACAGTTTTTCTCTAATTTAGCACTAATATTTTCTAGCAACTCTGGCAACCTAAACTATATCTTTGCCAGGCAGGGACAGAGAAAACCGAAGTTCTTAAAAGACCAGCTGATAGTTACTATACTTGGGAAATGTTTTCTGCTGGCCAAGCTTTTTTTCCAAGGCATTATACTTTCTTAATATAAATATCTAGAGAGCTAGACCTTATTATCAATAAAGATCTTAAGTTATCCAATACCAAATAAACCACAAAATTGTTACATTTTACAAAATTTAGACTTACTCTTATTACAGAACTAGTGTTTGACTAAAACATTTCAAGAATTTTTGTAGACATCAAGTCCATTGTTTTCTTTGCAGTTCGTACCAAAGATGGCTCAAACTAACACGGCTAAGTTATAAATTATATGATCTCTTCATATTTTAACTATTATTCTTGCATCTTCACAAAATTAAAAGCTACTTAGGAAGTGGCAGATGCAGTGACTACTAGAAACAATTTTATTTTTTATTTTTAAAGAAAAAGTTCTCTGAGACAGATCTGAGTTTATTTTCACGGTGACTGTCTGGTCAGATCTATCTTCCATTATCACTATGGCTGGTACACCTCAATTCTTTTGTCAGTGGAACCTTGAATCAGATTTTCCATTATTAGATCCAGGTGGTTACAGCTTATAGTGATCCAGGTCAACTACACCATAAAACCTGAAATACTGAAACTGAAACTGCTATTCCTGAAATAACACCAAGATGTATTTTTCAATTCCATAAGGTGGCACTATTACTTCAGCAAGGAGACCTAAAGCACAGTCTTCAACGCCATCCTTAGGAGGACTATGTGGAGACATTGCTAGTGTAACTGTGAAACAGATAAAAAGGAAACTCAAAAGATCACAGCAAGAATTACAGAGGTCCTGCAAAACATGTTTCATATTGCTGTGTGGTATACACACTTAACTGTGCACACTCACCACTAAGATACAGAATGCTACTTTGCAGTTTTCAGCAAAGAAAGACCAAGTTCTGAATTGAATAGTGGAAGGAATGTGTGCAAAATTTATTTCCAGTAGAATAATCAAACACAGACCCTGATTATTCCTGCCTTCTCTTACAGAACTGTTAGAAAATGCTTATCCAATCCTTTACTTTTCTCTGAAGTGCAGAAGTACTGTATGGCCAATACCATGCTCAAGGCAGCAGACACAACATTTAGTCAACAAGTGACATTTAGTGAACAAAACATTAGGTCTAAGGAAGACACTGCTAGGATCTTAAGCTGAGGAAAAAAAACCAAACCACCACCAAAAAACCAAGCCAAACACCAAACCAACAAACCAGCCACCACAGCAAACTGTGTCTGCTCACTGTAGTGGGAAGAACATCCTAACTTTATTGGCACTTGAATTGTAATGATATAAGTATTGATCCTGCAAAACACATGAGCAAGTAGCAGAAAGTATCACAGAAGATAGGGAAAGTAATTCCACCTATGTACCGTTTACCAGTTTTGATAACAGAACTGTGGATTTGGCATGAAGTTCCTAGCCATTACCATATTATACGCAGGAATGGGAGCAGAAAGAATGCATTCATAGCTTGCCTTATCTTTCCTGAAGCAGTGCAGTATTTTTCTTTAAAGCAATAATTCTTCTGCATACTAACACCCCAATAAGGTCAATTTTAGAAATTCTTTAATAGACTAGTGTAATCCAAGTGTTAATGCCTGGTTGAGACAGAACTAGCCTGAAAATATGCATTCTGATTTAAACTTTGCTACATGATTAAGTTTCTGCTCTAAAACACAGAGTTCAGTACAACAGACATACAGATTAAAAAACGACTACATTTTAGTAGAAATTTAACTATTCATTATGTATTTGTATAGCTAGCCACTTTGGATGAGATGCATTATAAAGGATAAATAAGACATGAAGCACAAAAGTTTAATCCAACAGAAATCAGACTGTGGAATTTTATATAATCATGTGGAAATTTATGAAGGTGATATTAACATTGCTCACTTCCTGCCATTTCTGTAGCATGCAAAGTTGTCAGATGAAGCCTGTGGGAAAAGGGAAATCAATTTTTACAGCGCCATTGGAATAGATTTAACAAGGTACAACTCAATACAAACATCCAATTTAAGTTTTCAGTTAGTAACTGAGCTGTGCACTGCTATTCAGAATCAAATGCCTTTGCTAAGCAAAGTATTCTTTGATCTGTCCATGCATGGCTGGTGGCCGCTGCGTGTTCTGCATTTTGATGAAGTCCAGTTTCTGGTTTCAACTTTGTTTAGGAATAAGGTAGTGATATCCAAAGCTAACAAGTCAGAAAAACTAAAAAAACCAAGCCAGAAACATCATAAACTAAGTGCCAAAGCTCATGAAATAATTATGTTATCACATGATGGGTTAAGTAAACTTTTTCTGGTCATTTGCTGTTACCTAGTGAAATAAATTGTGCTTCTTTATTCAATTTTTTTTTTTTTTTTCTGGTAGTCTCAGGCATGTCCAGTAAGCCAAACCCAAGACCTCAAAGATTCATTTTCATTATCTGTAGAGTTATAACGTTTGACAGGCATCTGTGCTGTGGGCACCATGTCTACAAGTTTCCCTTAACATCAACCTCAAGCAGCTGCATGATCTTTAATGAAAGAAAACTACTAAATGCTCTGGAGTCCTTGTTAGCTTTGCAATTCTGAACAGGGAGCAATTAGGCAGGAGGCAGAAGTGGCAGAAATAGAAGACACCAGGCCAAACAGCAGATGACAATCTGCTGAGAAGAGGCTAGGAGATGTCAAGAGGGGATGCAGCTCCTGGTTAAGGGATGTAAAAAAATTCAGTCCACTCCCATGAACATAAAAAAAATGACTGGTCACAGGGCTTAAAACACCAAGTTGCCATCGCTTATGAAAAAATTATTTTTAACTTCATAGTACCTTAAATTCTTATCCTCCAGTCTTACAAGTAACAGTCTAGTTCATATCTTGCACTGCTAACGAAATACATTGTAAACCTTCAAGCCACCTACCTGAAGCAAGCACACGGAGAGTTTTAGCCACTCCTCCCCACGGAGCGCCTAATGACACGTAATCCTTTATGTACTTGTCTTTCCAATCCTGAGTCTGATGGTTGAGGAAGTAGAGGGTGTACATATTACCCATACTGTGGGCAATTAAAACAACAGGACTTCCATACTGCTCATACATTAACTCTATCATCTTGCGAAGGGCCACAAAATAGTCTCCGTTCTCATCTAAAGTAAATATACACAGGTTACACAGTTAATTATTAATTGTGAATGCTGAACTTTTTTAAAAACACAATTCTTTAGAAGGCTATTTAACTGTCTGTGGAATTAATAACACAGAGCTTAGAAATTCCAGCATTAAGTGAAAGGAGTGGGTGTTTTTGTGGGGATGCGTTTTGGTGGCATGGGTTTTTTGTTTTGTTTTTAAGTAAGTCTTTAAGTCGCAGCTTGTTTAAAGCAAAAAAAGAAACCATACCACAGAGTTTTCATCTGGTCCAGGGGTACACAGGCCCCAGGAACCAGCCAAAATTAAGTAAGTATTATAGTACAGGTGGGATGGGAGAAGAGACCCAAAACATTATTTGCTGGCTGGGAGGGTCAAAATTTCAGTCAAGTAACGGTATATTATTTACTTGGTGCCTTTCGCCAGTCATAAGGTGCTCCTCTTACATCTTCATCACGTTTGTAGCCCCAATCTACTAAACTCTGCACCAGCATATAGAAGTAACTGCCTGTAGACATCAGACGAGAAAAACAAAACAGTGAAAAGATTAGCAGCCATCAGACCATCTCAAAACAAAGTTCTGGAGGCATTATCTCTGATACCATATATACAGACGTTAAAACTGTAGTCTTAGTCTTTGACAATCTAGAAAGCTGCATATTAAACAGAATGAATTATACTCGCTGTTCCCCAAAAGTGAGAGAATATAATTACTCAAACTTCTTACTAATTGGCTGATCTATCAATCAAATGTGGCAGCAAAGTGTAGCACAGAACGGATAAATCTTCCTCAGCAGAAATATGTCTTAGTCTTGAACTGTGAAGAAGTTGTAGCCTTTGTTGATTGCAAATTAACTTCAGGCAGGGTATATAATACATTCATAAAGGTTGGCATGGACTTCACCAGCATTTATTCTCAGAGACAAATGCTTACAGCATACCCCAGGGCAAAATTCTGAAAACTACCCCAAAACTATTTTTCTCTGTCTCAGGTAGTGGACTAAGACTTAAATGACTGAACATACTGCTTTAATAGCAAAGAAACAGTTGCAGACTGCCTGATGTTTTATATTGAAAGTTGTTACATATTACAAGCTTTGACACATAGGATTTTAGTATTACCACAATTATATGCTCTAGTAACAGTTTAAAAAAATTGTCAAAACATCCTATTGAACATCACTGCCATATTTAAATTTTGAGCAGAACCTCACTCCTTAGTCTTAAATGCTTATCATATAGTCCCTGAAGCGAACAGAGGCAATTTTAAATATGGCCCTGTTCTAGTTAAGTGCCATCTAGTGAAGATCATTAAGCACACTACTGTCCTTTTGGCAGTTGCTCCCTAAAGAAATCCATGCTATGAAGCATGTGAAGCTTGGCACATTACTGACTATTAAATTACTTAAGTTTTTAGCCCCAGCTAACAACACCTCACAAAAGCTTATCAGATTCAGTGTTTTCTGAAAGATGACTACTACAAAAAAAAACACTAAACAAAAAAACTCTGCAAACACATTAATGCAGAAATCTTCTGCAGCACAAATATAACTATATAATTACTCTGACACCAAGAAAAGACAGGGAACTACGGGTGTGGTACTGTATCTCCCAAGTCCATTAGCTCATTTCTAAGGCCAAAGAACATCTTCCTCAGAACCAAGCTGAAGCGTGCTTTAGTTTTGCTTGTCAAGCTTCAGTCACAGAATTTTCTACTCAACCCATCTCATTTTCCAAAAGAATCTGTCTTCAAAGTGCCTACTCAAGTTACATTCAGAGAACTGAAATTTGGCACAGGACTAAATAACATGGAATCTTCTTGTCTCAATCTATCAGGCGAAACAACAGGCAAAATACAATGCAATGAAAACATTTAAAAGCAAAGTGAACCATGCACTACCCTACTACACACACACACACAAAAAATAATCAGTTTTTCTACTTTAAACAGAACAGTAATTTGAAGTCACATTTCAGTAGCTTGTTGTATAAGACGCACTAGAAAAATCCTACAGGTAACAAAGCACTTCAGACACAGATTGTACATACCAACACTCCTTTTACTTGGGTCGAGGAATTCCAAGGAAAATGTCTGCCCAAACCCTGGGACTCTGATATCCACTCCATCTGGTGGTTCTGTAATCTTACTTGTTCGATTATATACCAGCCTTGGGGTAAAAAAAAAAAAAAAGAGGAAAAACATGAAACATGTCATACTACCACATGACAACTCTCATCTACATTGAGTCTCACATTCTGAGTGCAGTAACAAGAACTTTAAGTGCTATTACCCAGAAGGGAAAAAAACCCAGGCAGATATTATAAGCCAATAATGGCTAAGAGGTTATACAATGTAAACAATTATTTCAGCTAATTTAATGTTTTACATTTAGAATCTGAGACTTTTCTATAAAACTCAGTATGGAGAATTGTGGCTCAACTTCAACATTACTATATAAGCTACTTCATATAGTTCTATACCATTTCATTTTGCATGAAGCCTCAAAATGGAGAAAACTTGTCAAGAACATAAGAATGTGGCCATAAAAGATAAAATACCTGTAAAATCAGATATGAGAAAAATTCTTCTAGATAAAAGTAATTCATTTCTGTTTAACTAGAACACCCATACCAGTCTAAGGGAGTACTTGACATTTCTTGATTAATAACAATTGGTACCCTCAGGAAACACATAGAGGTATTGAGTGTTTTGTAGATACTTTTCAAATCAATTTGAGATATGAAAAATCTGGAGCATTGTGCCAGGCTTGGGGGGTTTTTTTGTTATTGCTGTTGGTGGTTTGTTTGTTTTTAATACCATATCAATACAATTGCCATTTCTGAATGCAAGTTTTTACCCCTAGATGGAGTCTTAAAATCTGAATTGATACTCAAATCTTCATACACCAAAACTCTCTCTAACCTGTAAGGCATACAGCAAGACTTAGAGCAGAGGTACAACTACACAACAGCTTGGTATAGTCACATAAAAGAGTAACAAGGCAATACAATATTTTTAAATTGCAAAAGCTAAGCATTTCTTGTTTTCATAGAGATATTTATATGGTTTTTATCGGAACATTAATGAAGCAGATTGAACAATGAAATAGTCTGGAAGCTTTAAATCAGGCAATGTTTTAAACCAAAAGAATTCTGGAAAGATACTTCTAGACTACCCTTGAAGGACTGACCCTGTGTGCCTCCACTGCCCATAAGACTGCTCTCTAATGACACGCTGCCAGCAAAAGCGCAAGCTCATGTTCCTCCTGCCTGTCCCCTCTGAGCTGCCCAATGTACCTCCTTCTCCCTTGCCTCATCAAAAAAGCAGAAAATGTTCTGCTTTAGATAAGCCTACAGAAGTGTCTGATAACTGCCCAAACAAACACTGGGTAACTGGTAGGAGATAAAGTGGAAGAAACTAAGAGAACCTCTGCTTTTCATCAGTGATGAAGCTACCTCATACAAAGCATATCTTCTGATTCATCCTATTACTCTACCTAGCAGAATTCCAAGTCATTTCTCTCATGGGCCTTGAATCAGAAAAGAAACTTCAAGGCAGCCATCCTGTACAAAGCATGTCAGTCTAAGGAAAAGGAGATAACTGCAAAGAGCATCATTTCTGGTCTTACCTGATATTATCAATCCAGCAGTCAATGATGACTGGCAGAAGCAATTCTAAATTCAGCCAGAGCGTAAAATAACTGTCTGTCTTCTTAGAGCAGAGATAATGTACTACTGATGGCTTATCTAACTTTGCTTCCAACTGATTACCTAAGTCTCCTGGAACTGAAAGATATAAAAAGGAGACACTTTAAAATTAAAGTGTATAACATTCTACATTATAATATACACATCTTAATACTGTCGCCTTCATATGCACTATCGCTGCATCCAGAGATACCATTAAGTTTTATAACTGGATAAAAAAATATTAGAGAAGAACAAAGTACTGCATGCACATTTTCCACTGAAAATACCTGGATTTTCAAAAGCCAGTAGCTGGGGAACCACCATGTAGAATAATTCTGGATCAATAGTTTATAACTTCAAAGAGCAGACTATATAGGAACAGGTCATGTGAGGCCATGGGTATGAAAAACAGATGGTCTCTGACATTATCAATATTATCTGTGTTTTAAACTGCAAACTGAATCTTTCTGAAAGACTTTTTTCTTCAGAATATTACAACTGCACATGTAAGTTTTTTTGTTCTCTTTAAACAGCTGCCCACAAAGTAGCGATTTGACATGAAAATGTGAAAAGCGAAAGCAGCTCTGTATTTTTTTTTGCTTTCACTTCACCTCCAAGCACACTTTTGCTACATAAGATTTAGTTGGCTAACATAATAATCCAAATACATAGTTTCATCTCTTTTACATTCAGGTTTGGATGCAACAACAGTTTTGATCTTCACTTTTTTTTTCCCTGATACATTACATCAGTAATACTTGGAGGGAAGGGTCTTGTATTTGCATGTTCTCTGAAGTGCACTGTTCTTAAGGCATATACTAAATACCGGTACTCCTTTGATGAAGTTTTCTTTTCCTTTATTTTAAACACTAGATGGAGATAGGAATATTATTTCTAAATTAGAACTAAGCTTAAAAAACGCTCTTACAATTTTCAGCAGCAAGTTTCAAGAGAAACTTCTTAACATTCTGTTATGTTTAACCATCTTTTTTCCTCAAGAACAGAAAGGCAAAGATACTTCAGTAACTGAAAAGTTACTCTGTATTACAAAAAAAAAAAAAAAAAAAAAAAAAAAAAATCAGGAGTTAGGTACTTAAGGGTTCCCCCACCCCTTTCAGCCCCACATATCCCCATGTTTTTGGGGAGTGCACAACTGTATCCTATTTTACTTGGCAATGTTTAATTTTGAAGTTTTTTAATGCAGACCTACCCATACAGTTGCTTCCCACTTCAGTAAATTACTTAATTAAAACAGTTAAAGTTCTCTAGAACACTCATACTTAGCAATGGTTTAAAGAAAGAGATAATAAAGAGATAATACCTTTTAGTGGAACACCCAATTTAACTGGAAAGACAGATTTGCTCTCAGAGAAACACTTATTGCAGAACTGAAAAAAGGACAGAACTTCAAACTATAGACCTGGACAGCCACACTGTTACAACCTTCAGCCACTGCAGGTTATGCCCCCACCATGAGAGATACACCTCAGGATTTCTTTATTAACTACCCCTACTTTCTCATTAGGTTTTTAGTGTTTTTATTTTTGTAGTCTTAAGTGAAACGTTAAAAGACCCAGTAGCTGACCGCAGTTTATTTTAGGTCATATTTCAAGGACTCTGATACACTGGAAAGCATAGTAAGGGAGATTATAGTATTGCATCAGACCCTAGAAAGTTTACTGAAGTTCAGTCTTGTAACCTCACAAAATGCTGTTTAGTTATTGCTTACAGAACTATAAGGCAACAGCTTGTTCCACAGTCTTGTGCCTGTGCTGTATCAGTGCTTTTAATTAGAAAAGGAGCAGAATGCAATTCTATTTATATCAATCATTCATGGCTGGCCAGTCTCAGCAGCAGACCTGCCAAGGACAGAACAGGTTGATTTTGTCTTCAGTTTCAATGCAAAACAAAGTCAAAAAGTGACATTCTGTTCTACCCTGGAATCTCATTTCCTTGGGTAAAAATCAAGTTCTTCCAGCAAAGGTACCTTTCAAAGACTTAGACAAACATGTGGAGTATCACAGTTTTAAGAACTTGCTGAGGTTTCCAAACAGCACTCAAATAATCATAAGCATGCCTGCTCAGAGTAAGACAACTCACAACTGACGAAGTTTAAAATTATAATGAAGATACATTTATCAACAAGAGTACTGAAAACAGGAAACCACACACTTTGACTTAATGGAGTCATCTTAGATTAGCTGCAAGTTCAATTTGGTTAAGATATTTTATCCTCAAGCTTCTTGACGATAGAGGCTGTGCTCCTGTGTCCAATTCAGAGCAGAAGATGAGAAACATTACATACTAATTTTTACTGAAGAGATAAGGAACAAGTTGAAAAGTAGTACTTTTATGTAATTCTAAACAAAAGATAATGGGCTAGTTCCACCTTTACTGAGATACAATCCTGGAGTTTAAAAAAGTAGTGTCTCATATACCTGTACAGGTGTGATGCCTGTTTGTTTATAAAGCAGGGATTAAAAAAAAAAAAAAAAAAAAAAAGGGTTTTTTCAGGTTTAACATTTCCTTATTAGCAGTGGAACTGCTAATCACTGTAATTCACAACTCTTGTTTTATTTTCTAAATTATTTTCTGCAAGCTAAAGAATTCATGATGAAACTATAGGGAATAAAATGCAAATTTTCATTTTTCAGAGTATGGAAAGAAACATGCAAGATCTTCAGTCCTCACCCCGCACAATTAAACATTGTTAATGATTTACATTTTGGCTGGAGAACTACTTAGTGGCTTTTTGATAAGTAACAAGTTAAAAAAGATCACACTGAAGATTAATTCTGTAGGGTAAGGACATACCTCTGAATTTTCTGTGATGGAATTTGAGAGCAGTAGAAAAAACACATTTCCCTTTGCTTTCAGACCATATAAAGAAAGCATCTGTGGGCAGAGTAATCTGTAAGCAGTTTTTCTCCTCATCCTCTCATCTACCAATATCTGTAGTTTCCAAGCCTTTTATGCTTGAAATGTTATAGCAAGTTCTTACTTTTAAGAACTTGCAGACTCGCCCCGTAAACGTACAAAATAACTGGTGAGTGAAGTTCTGCAAAATACATCAGCACTAGTTAAAACTGGATGTCCAAGAAAAGATCTCAAGCAGTACCCTTGCTTCCCTAATTTGCAGTTGTGTAATATGGGTATTGACTTCTGAACTGCAACATGTAGAAATATAATGAGATTTCACATTTAGCAGAAAAAAGTGTTTCCATCGGATCTGATGATTTATCAGTTCTAGCATATCCTCATTTTTCACAAAGACTGCAATCTCAACAGAACTCATTCTAATACATCAATGAGCCTGATTCACTTCCAGTATTATAGTATCCTTTGCTGGTTTTTTTTGTCTCTATTTCCCTGTCAAAACTAGTAGATCTCCTTCTGGGATCTGTGCCTGTTTAATTAAACCTTATAGAAAGCACATTTACAAGTTTCATTTGAGAATTTTAAAGATGCTAGCGACTTTTCCAAGCCTTGGAACTACAATAACTAGCTTTAAGATATACTGATACTCCTGCCTATCACTATCCTTAAGTCTCAATGACTGATTCACAGTTCTCAGCAGAAGACAGTAAGCAAATTGCACCTTGGAAAGTGACTTGCCTTAATACCACTCAGGAAACTAAGAAAAAAAAAGGACATTCAACAAAAGCCATGAATAGCAGGATCTTAAATTTCATTTGGAAAAAGAGAAAATAGTACCTGTATAATAACAGCAGGGTGGTGAGCTATTCTTTTTGTGGCAAAGAGGCCATCAATTGATACTTTTTTTTTACTATTCTTTGAAATGCAAATGCCTTTGGATGTATGTCAACTATCATAACTTTTTAACTGGTATGATTTTCTCAACTAACTGTCATCTTTTTGGTTCTATAATTTAACCTTCCTTCAAAATGAACCAAGTTTTCTGGAAAATTAATTTTAAACTCTGACCACAGTTCTCTAAGGAGAATGTCTCAAAGTAGCTCACAGACTCAGCAACAGACTGCCACAGAAAATGCTTGTGTTTAAAATTAGGAACAAGAAAGCAAACAACATCTCACATGATACTTCCAGATACCTCAGATCACATGAGGCATAAACATTTAAATCACTCCTGACATCTAGCCAGCTGACCATACAAACGCACACACCTCAATTAGTAGTCAGCAGGAATTCACAGGCAAGCCTCCTTTGCATGTAAATCAATTATTAACAAACTTCATTTAGGTGTCTTTCTAGAAAACTTTAGCCAAGTACCTAACAAATTGTTTGCAGAAGGTATCAGAACATTGATATAGTAATTGTGTTGAGTCAGCTCTAAAAGGTAAAGAGTTCAGTGAATCCGCTGCTGATCTTATAAGGTTATCAGCTCCCAAAATTGATAAGACATGAGATAGTATGCAGTGACTATCGACAGACTATATGAGAAAATGAAGGAGGAAGAACAGCCACAAAATAAAGAAACTTACTGTGAGCATTAGAAGGCAAGCATGTTGAATATATAACCAAACTGATAAGAGAAGTGCAAAAATATTATAATTGCATGTAAACATGAAGCAGATATCCAGAAGTACTTGCACAGAATATATATATACCTATTTTTAGTAGACATTGTCAGTAGAGCAGAGGTATTCAGTAGGTTACCCTGGTTCTTAAGTGAGATCTTCCTGTGTGAATATATTGTGCTGGCTGAATAGGAAACTCAAAAAAAAAAAAAAAAAAAAA
>JAVJGI010000036.1:3200510-3231114 GCA_035590275.1 Ibycter americanus
TTATCCACATCAGCCAACCCACCACCCCAGAAGCAAGCCCACAACCATATATTATCAATGTTGATTAACCCTCTACATCATGTATGTGTCATTTTTGCAACCACTGCCTTTTTGATTCTACTCAAGATATCACACAGACATCTCCATACGCAATTCAAACAAATCTTAATATTTCTTTTACAAATCTTTGTGCTGTTCTGGCAGCTGGGAGTATCTTCACACTTCACTACAAACCTTTCCATCTTACTCTTCTCTAGGGAAAGCCTGCTAAGCGTGTAATTGCTATTCCTCCTGCTCTGCAAGCCCAGACTCTAGATAACGGTCTTTCAGCTGATGAATCAAATAGTGTATGTTAGTTATTTCTTTTGTTGTCTCCTTGTGGGAGATCAGGATCATTCACATTAAAAAACGAAGTACATTAAGCTCTTTCCCTTCATAAGGTTGTTCAAATATGCACAGCAAATTTCTGTTTTCACATTGAGTGCCTGGTTCTATTGTCACATGAAGAACACTAAGAACCTTGACACACTGAAGAGTCCCTTAGCAGTGCTTTACAGTTGATGATACCTTGCTATTAATCGAGTTAGTGTAACTATTTCTAAGAGCCATTAGAAGGGCAGTCCTTGCCAGCAGGGCATTTGTAGATTAACAGCAATTTGGGAACATGACAGAATTCTACTAGTCATCATCATCCAAGGCAAATTCAAGAAATAACAGAACCAACTACAAGTCTGAACTGTCAGTAAAATGCCAGCAAGCTTATTATTATACAAAGCACATGCTGTATACTGCTTCCTTCACATGTTTTGTATCCAAAGCTGACTAGAAATGAAAAAAGAAGTTGTTACAGTTGAAACTACTGACAAAAGCAGTACTGTGCCATTTTCACTTACATATGAGGTGGAAAAAGTCATTATCCATACTCTAGAGGCCAGTTTATTACCACTGTTGAGATTTTTTTAATGTGCATAACCAGTCTTCTAAGAAAATATATTCTTTACTTCTTTCAAAAAACCCCACCAGAAACAAGCTACGTTAAACACCAGAAACTACAATATCATTAGCGTTATCTTTGTTTAAGACTGCTTGAGGGCTTGCACTGGCAACTTAACAAAAACCGTGAATTGGATGTGAGTGTGCACGCTGGTTATTTAGAAGAAACAATCCTTGCTGGAAAACTAATATTTGCTTAAACATCTTTTATTTGATTGAACAGAATTCTCTGTTTGCTTCTGATCTTTGCCATTTAAGTAGTGTTTGTATTGGCTCAAATACCCCCAGACACGATTGCGCTGAGCTAGACACACTAGTAGAAAACCAGCAAGTTTCAAAGGAAGATGTGAAGTCAAGCAAAGTGTTGGCACAGATTTACACTGTAGGCAGAAGCCCATGTCATCACTGTCCCCATTTTAATGTGTTTCATTCAGGATTTTACCAAGTTCAGAATATGTTAACACAACCATTATCAGTCATATCTTTCAGAAATGTGCTGTGTTAACTTTACCACCTCACAGGATTTTACCAGCCATCGGAATTTTTGCATTTGACTTTACACCAATACAAATTATCCCTGAGACCCAGAATCCAACCTTAAGGAAAATGAGAATTGTGAAATAGACACTTGCAGAAGCCTCTGAGACAAGAAAGATGGCAAAAGATTTAACAAGATGCTTATTATCATGTATACAAAAGATATTTGGGTCAATTTGCAGTGATTTCCTTTAATCATCTTCATTGTTACTGAGTGTATAGACAGTATCTGCTGCCCATCTCATTTTTTCCTGCAGATATCACTATGACATCTCTTCTTGAATTCCCCTAAATTCTCTTTGTCTTTGGAAAATATTATAATACAGAGCTGTGATATTTCTTTCCTTCCAACATCACAGACCAGCCCAAGTATTCAGCTTTAAATAAGTTATGTTCATATGCACAATTTTGAACTCGTGCCCAAGGCCAGGAAGGAATCAACTGGTGCGAAGAAGTCAGGCCTACCCAGAAACCTCCGTAAGTCTGTGCATTGATAAAAACTAACATATACAGGGGTATAAGGAGCTTAGGAAGACAAGAGCAATGCGTTTTGTTTTCGTTTGCCACAAGTAGTCCAATTCCTTAAAGTTCACATTCAGAACAGCAGACTTGTTCAGTTGTAAGCTTTATTAGAGAATACAGATTCTTTTAAAGAAGCTGGGAATTCCCCCACCCCCCTAATAATTCTTCTGTCTGTACCACAAGGATTTCCAGTGCTCCTTGACACAACAGATTTACCCTTGTAAGTTTTCCTACATCAGTAGGCATCCTGGCATTGTTTACACGTGACTTTATTTTGAAAAAGCAGCGCTAAAATAAAAGCGCACACCAGTATGATCTTTCTTCACTGTCCACAGATCAAGATAATTGTTTAGTTTTTTTAAAACAAAGACCATCCCTAGCAATTCAGAAGGCAAAAACGAGTTTAATCCCTTCTTTCTCAAAAATGGTTTGAGGCCCAGTTGAAGTCAGTCATACTTGTACAATGTATTTTGGGTTTAGTACAATTGTGACAGACCTGTAATAATACTTACGTGTTGCAGCTGACCTGAAAGGTGGACAGTCATAAACAAGTATTTTTCTTAAGGGCTGAGTGTACTTTTTTTTTTTTTAATAGCAACACTGGCTTATGTAATAATATTTCTTCAGAGTAAAACTTTAAATATAGACGATCCCATAAATATACCAGACATTCAGTTCAATTTATAGCCTGGTTTTGTTAAATTAGCCAGAGGAGGGTTCCACTTCTGGACTGCCTGAAGAGTATACTGACTTCTTACCTTTAGCAAAGATACTTTTTTTCGAATGTTGGATGGGTTAGAAGACTTTCTAGAAAGTCACTGGTCTTGTTAAAAAACACTTGTTAAACTCGGGCTGTAGTTGCATATAAATGCAGTGGTGTAGTCCCAGAACACAATCTGACATGCGTTTGAACCAGGGCTGCAAAGATACTTCCCCTTCCTTTTCCTTCTCCCTGCCTCCTCAGCACTTTATGTACTGTTCCCCATGCTGCCATCTAGCATTAGGACAGTAAACAAGACTTGAAATAGGTTCCTCAGTGTCTTTCAGGCTAAATTTGGTTACAGTGGAGAACAGGGCCAGAAAGAAGGGAAGAGGGCAACTGGACAGTGGGAGTACAGAAATGCAGGCTTGCATGAACATCAACCTAGAACATCAGAGCCTAGCCGTTTGCCAAGGTAGAATAGCCACAATTAATAGATCCCATCACTGTCATCTCTCCTATCTTCAAACCTTTAATCTGTATCAAAGAGATCTTATTACTCTTTTGGCTCACATTTTGCCAAAGCAAATCAATTCGTCCTTGTAAACCATCCATGTAATAGGGCTTCACAGTAAATTGTGAGGATCTAATGGCTAACAAGCTGAATTGCAGAATTCCTCCTCAGTCAAAGATAATTTTGTTAGAATCTGGGAGTGAGAAATTCTTAGCAAGATTGCTGGGACTTAAGGTACTGGGAGTTTTACTCAAGATTTACTCAGAGTTGGTGTTCTGGGTTGGACCTCTGAAGAATTTTGAAATTGAAGCTAGACAAAATGTGGAATTAAAAAAATAATAATAAAAAGCAGCACAGGAAGGTGGGAAAGGGAGATACGATTTTGTGTAGGATGAATATATGGGGAAAAGGATTGGAAATTATGTTGTGTTGAAAACTGAGTAGGTTGAACCCTCAGGGACAGCTTATGTTTTGCACAAGTTCCCATGAATTACAACAACTTCCCAGCATGTTGCGTGAGTGATAGAACCTGGCATTTTCTGCTGTGCAGAGAAACTGTTTGCACCCTCTGAGGCAGACAGCTAACAAGGTGGTTTTGATCTGCAGGCAAGATACTTTTCAGGTGAAGAGAAGATCTGGAGAAAAAGCAGAATTCAGCATGCTGTTGTTGTAAGGCTAACATGTCTTAGAAGACTGTAATAGTGGCTAGGGCACAGTGACATACTTGTCCAGGAAACCAAAAGAAATCTTGTTTGTCATGTGGCATGAATCAATTAGCAGCGTTTCAGGATTCTAGCTCACATATAATGAAAAGGCAAGGAGACCACTATTCTTCCGTTTAATAAGCAATTTCATTCAGTGTCACACCTTGTTCGGTATCCCAGTTGGGCAGGGTGTCAGGGGAGTTGCTGAGAAATACAGGGCTTCAGAAAATTTGCTAGTTCAAACTGAAAAGACGCAACACTGCTACTGCTAGATCCAAGTGTTTACTGACAAAAGTGAATCCATTTCTGGAAACACAAGTGTGTCCAGAAGAACTGAAACTGATGTCAGTCATTTAGTAATTTATTGAGGGAAATGTTGCTCTTTATCTAGTCTCATTAAGGTTTCACTCACTCATTTTCAGTGCTGAATTGTTCAAACACCAAAGGACGGAAAAAAGATCTGACTCTGATCATATTTCTTGAAAGACTTCACTCCAGCCTATAAGAAACAACCTGAGAGTTCCTCTTTAGTGGGTGCATTAAAAAATGAACTGATGAGAGTGTAACTGAGTTTAAGGGATGTGTAAAGTTGGGGGTTTTTTCTTCATTTTATAATTATGGCTCTTTGGATCTGAAACATGTATGTAATCCCACTAACAGATGCATCTATAAAGCGAATGGTCTTCTTAGATGTGGAGATGTAATGTACATAGACCACCCATTTATTTTCTATCCTTTAAATCCAGATGATCACATTAAAAACTGGACATGAGTAGGGAAACTGACTACAGTTAAGAACCAAATAAGAAAGACCCACATTTTACCACATTTCTTTCATTAAAAAACAAACAAAATTAACAAGATTAACAAAATTAATTGTTAAGATCTGAGCTTCAACTGTCAGTGCATGTAAAAATAAGCGCCTGGTCTGCTGTTTGGCTGATATCACTTCCCAATGAAAGAGATAGGTAGCCTACAAATGCATCTAAATTGTGTACATACACTTACTGTCCCATCCTTTGGGCAAGTTAAGTATTGCTTGATGATTCCTGGAAGGACATAGCTCCCTTCTAGGTCCAGGGACACAGGCAGTTGGGAATGGTTAATCATGGGAAAATGGTTTAATCAGCAGCATCGTGAGTAGCATTGTGTCAGGCTGTGACAAACATGTCAATGCAAAAATATAATTATAGGAAAATCAAAGTTGGAACGGACTTTTGAAGGTCATTATTCTAATCCTTTTGTTCAAATCATAGCTAAGATCAAACTTAGATCAGGACAGTTATTCTGATAGTTCTAGTGGGCAAATAATACAAGGAGGATAAAAAATGACAATTGTAATAAAATTCCACCATTTCATTTAGCTAATTTCTGGGATTAACACTGAGTGAAGGGCATTTTGAACAGGGGGCAGTGAACTAACCTGTCATGTTTTAAACTGCAAAATTATGTTTTAGAGACATCTGTGGACACATTAGAAAGGGGAAGCTTCCCAAAGACAGTCTGGACATAGTACTTTAGGAAAGTGGATTTAGTGGGAAAACTTTTTGGTTTTTAATTAATATGCTATAAACAGCTTAAGATGCTTTAAATATGGCTACCACACTACATTGCCAATACATTACTAGACTAATACTCCTAAGAGCTTCATGGTATGGGGAAAGTGATTTGGGTGTCAGTGTTTGGCAGCTGGAAGTGAAGCTACTCAGATTACAAGCCAAAGAAGCAGTAGAAAAAATATACTGCTATCATGTGACATGACAGCAAATTTTCTGCTGAAAGCAAGAAATATATATGAGCTTTCTTGTGGCAGATAAATTGGTCTCACGATTTCCTGTCAGAGATTATACCATTACGAGGCAATTTCACTCTTCTGCTTAGGCCTCATCCTAACATAACTTGTGAAGAGTTTTGCTGTGTTTGTGGGCTGCAAAGATGCCTTGCTTAGTTGGAGAAAAAATTCTCTCAAAGAGTCTATCTTACTCTGTTTTATTGGATATTTCCCAATTTTGGCAAGCTTACAGAAGATGACTGTTCTCAGATAATGTAGAAAGGCTAACAGTTTTCAAAATCTAAGTTCTGTTTGAATGTCTGTTTAAATTCTGAGTTTATATGCTTTGGAGTTGTCTTCTTGATGTCTGTATAACCTTGTATAGAAGATAGTACCACATGATGATAAGCAATAACCTAGCAATCCTCCTAAACTATAGATTCAGCCTAACATTATTCAAAACCTGAATCAGAGAACTAGAACTTGGATAAAGTTTGTGACTGAATCTATGATTTATCGGAGGGAGGGAGCTCATAATTTGAGCAACTGATACTCAGCAGCAGTGTCGAGCCCTGTTTTCTCTACTATATAGTCTGTTTTTCACTCAGTAACAGTAATATGCCCAAAACCAGCACTCTGTATCAGGATATATTGCGCATAGCAAACATTTTGCTATGCCAACATGAACTACATCCAGCTAATACGAAGGGGAACCAAGGCAGCAGAGCTATAGCAATAGTTGCAGTAGTTTTGTGGTCGGATACCACACAAATTGGTTAATTCGTAGCAATTCAAAAGACAGGAAACCAGCAATCGTGAAAAAAGTAGTCACACAGTTGCTGTGTAGGGAAAGAACAGATATTAAAGACATACCATTCAGTACCATTGAGGACTAAAAGCTTCTCACACAGGTAGGCATAAGAAGGCACAAAGCTACCAAGAAAAATAACACACAGTTAAAACTGCCTTTCATACAATACCAAATAATGGCATGTTTAAATGATACTTGACTTTTAATGGTTTAAGCACAAAATTGGACACAGCAAACAGAGATACAAAGCTCTACCAGACGGAGGACAACCTGTGGTTTAAGGATTACAAGGTAATTGCATCACATGAGGATTTCTATGATTGTGAAGCATCTGGTGTAAATGAAGGAAGAATGACCCAGTGACCTTTGGAACAATGTCTCCTAAATGCTACAGCACAGACTGGCATCGAGGGAAAAAAATGCAAATTATTATTTTTGTGGTTTGAACGTAAACTAAACTAATGCCCAATTTTCAAAAAAAAAAGAATATTTTTGGCAGTAGTTGAAGTATAGACATCCAAGCTATCCTCCTTTTTACGCGGTGGCAGGGTGAAACAGACAGACTTGAAATGAGGGATTTTACACCTCCATGAAACTTAAGTTTCTTTCATTCTCCCTCTGTGGAACACTGCAGTTTAATTGAACTCTTGAACTTCAGAACTAGTCTGTTTCTCTGTTTCAAAGAGAATATAGAAGAACTGAATTAAGAGAGAAGGCAACAGGGATGATGAAAAGTGTGGAATCGTTTCTATATAGGGATTGATGATGTATGCAAGATCTCTTCAGTCTGGAAATAAGGAATCGCTGATAGTTGTAGGGTTTAATCAAATAAGGACTGTGGAAAGGATGAACAGGGATCAACTATTCACTGTTTCTTCCAACATATGAACTGTGAGGGTCAGATAAAGCTAACAGGAGACCAGCAAACAAAAAAATAGGAGGTGGTTCTTCACATAGCATGCATCAAAGCTGCACTGCTAAAAGTTTACACCAATTCAAGGATAGACTTAGGAAGCCTACAGAGTAAATGTCCACAAAGCTTTATCAAACATGCAGAAACCATACCTGGATTAGGAAACTCCTCAGCTGTAATTGGCTAAATGGCAGAGAATATGTGGGGCAAGTATAGTCACACGTGGCTTGTCCTTATTTTCTTCCCATGGCAGCTGTTTTTGGCTGCTAAAAGGACTTTTTGGTCTGACTCAACACTAGAACATAAGAAATAAGCATGCCTAAACCCAGATCATGTTACTAGACTCAAGAGTGAAATGTAAGAATAATACGAGATTGAATGACTTTAGAATCTATTAGCCTTACAGTCTATTAAAATCCATGAATAATTAGATTTATAACTAAGAAAATGGTGCTAGGAACATCTGCCAGTGAAAACATTTGCCTCATTTAATGGAGAAGTTATCATTATTCACAGCCATTTCTAATATTAAATACAAATTCTGTAGAAGCAATAAATCACATTACAGAATGATAGAAAATTACCTGTGCCTGAAGATTGCTTATCTTACACTCTTTCTGTACAACGTATTATGTGTGTTTTTAGTAAGTAGCTGTTACCGTAGCTGTGTGTGGCATCTCAGAATCAATCCTGACTACTTTTTATTTCAAATTAAGGATGCTTGGACAAGATCATTCTGAAGAACAGCATGGTACAGTGTGCTAGCTTCTCTAGCTATGCAGAGCAACATACCAGGTATGCTAATTACTAAGTGACTGAGGGCGTAAGCATTCCTCTCCCAGTTTCTTTGGCTAACACACCCGTGGTGGCTGCTACAGAGCAGGAGAAAATCCTTATATTCCTCATAAAATTAGTACAGTCTTTCTGCTTTCAGCACAGTTAACAAGCCTCCTGATGTAAGTCCACAAAACCAAGACTTCATGTCACACTAGGGCCCAAGGCAGTGGCTCAATGCTTGTGTATTAAAGGAATTCAATAAAACTCAGAAGCTGCTTATATCTGCTGATTTGATCATGTTGCTTCACAGCATGAGAGATAGCAATTTGATCTGCTTTTCAAAGAGACTACAAGAACATGCTAATGGAAACTACACTGAAGGACCAATTGTTAATATAATTGCCAAACTTTCCAAACTTTGTTACTTCAGACGCATAGAAAATTAAATCAGATTCCAAGTTATTTTTGTTGTGGAGGTGCTGCCCTTATTGTATTAGCAACAGCAGAATATAACATTAGAAATGCACGTATATCAACACAGAACTAAGAGAGCTATAAATACGAGTATTTAGAAAATAGCATGATATGCAAGACAGAAAAGACATTGTGATTTTTATCTATGAAGTTATCAATAAATGAGAAACAATACTGAAATTTAAGTCGCAACCATCTAACCTCCTTATGTGACAGAATGAGTTCTATGGGTCTCAGCCTTGAACATGGTGCACCACGTGCAGAGAAAGGCTACGCTGCCGTGGGCTGCAGTCTTAGCCAAAAAACCGACAGATGGTTGCCCAGTGCCTCCCTGTGTTGGAAATAAATAACTACATGGACAGATCCTTTTGCCTACGAGTATGCCATAGCAAATAGTGTATGCCTGGTTTACATGCAAAACAACAGCTACCTTCTGTTGCTGCAGCACATGCACAGCAAAGTATGGGTTTGGGTTTTTTTAATCACAGCTTCTTCACTAAAACATCCACTGCTAAAGACTTTCTTTCATTACATTGCTGAATAACAGAAAGAGTCATTGATCCTATAATAATATAATATTTATATGCAATCCCAGCAAACGAGATGGGAATGGCAGTAGGTCTAGCTAAACAGTAAAGAAAAATCAAGTAACATTTGGCAGCAAATCATCCAAGCAGTATCTGTCATCAGTAATTTATTACTCAAAAGGAAGAGTATGTAAACAATGGATTTGATTAACCCAGTAGCAATTGTGGTGCCAGATATGCTTGTATGCGTGAGGGTTTTGGCTAGCAACAGTTTGTGTACGTACAAATAGCAACTTAGTGACAGCTGATTTAGAACAGGCCAAAGTCTCACCTTAAATTGTAACAAATCTATGTTTACTGCTTGAAAGCTTGTACTATGAATAACAGAAAGTTAAAACTATATATTTTCATCGTAATGTTGAGAAAAGATATTTTAAAGTTTTTCCGTAATTGCTGTATAATTGTTGTTCATATTCCTGCTTACAGTCAGAATTATAGTTTGCCACTGTCTTAATTAGCAACTCTACTCTTCTGAACCTAGTCTGTCTGTAGAAGGAAAATATTTCACCATATATTTGAATAATTTCACAACTGCTGGAAACATGTTTTGATTGTCTGTGATCATTCTGTTAGGGTAAGAAAGATACCAATATGTAAGCATGTGTTGATGCATGTAGAACAGGTGCCTTGTAAGCACCTGTTCTTGTAAGCTCCTTCTATCACAAGTTCTAAAACAGTTTTCCCTGAACATAACAGGAAGTCTTTTCTGTGGCTGGTTGTATGAAACTGTCATTATTTGCTACTGAGCTGGGTAAGGGGTATCATTTTGTAATATGATTAGAAGGCTGATTAACAACAATGCACATGGCACATAATGTTTCAGACTTTCTATTTGTAGTGCAAGGTACACATCTTTTATTACGTTCTGGGACTGATCCCAGGGTAACTCTTCACCAAGTTATTTTCTCTGGTGATAAAGAAGCACTGAGAGTGTTCCCATTTGTACTGGCTACCTCATGGGCTGCTGTCACAAACAGTGTTTGCAAGAGCTTAGAAATGTCTGGTATGTGTCTTTTCCTGCACTGCACTTTCCTTTGCAGTAGTTGCAGAGCAGAGACATTATTAGCTGCTGTGCACCACCATGAGATCCCATTTATATCGGAGACCCTCCTGTAATCAAGAAGGCAACATTTACATCAGCTATGAACTAGTTCATAATTCTCTGATCAAGGCAAAGTGTGCCACTTTCACACTGTCATTAATAGCACCATTCAGTTGAGTTTGTTGTGAGATAGCTATACCAAGCCTGCTTCAATGGCTGAAGAACTAAGGGGTTTAGACCAGTAACTTCCTCCCTTCAGCTTTAGCAGGCAAACAAGGTTACTAACATCAGCTTCCAGCACCTCAGCAGATACTTGATACTTTGTGATCATTATTGTACAATCACTTACCACATAAATATCCAGGGGATCCTTCTGAAGGCGAATATTAGAGAGGATTTTAAAAGTCTTTTTGGTACAGCTAGTCATACAAGTTACGTGATACACATTTCCAATGCATCAGCTACTCTGTAAATTGTTACAGGCATGTTCTCACTGCATGGAGGAGTGGATGCAATTTGAGCAGAGGCTGTTAGCCCAAAGGCTCTCAGCATCTTGAAGTGAAATTCTGATTCTCAGAATAAATATGCAAAAGCTGGAAATATCAGTTGTAATTTACATTTAATGGTCCAAAAACAGCTGTCTGAAAATGCTTAGTAGTAGTGTAAATTACAAACCATCCAGCAGAGGGAGGCTGATGCATGAAAAATAAATAATTTGAAGGATGAATGAACCAACCCCCCCTAATATTTAAGACAAAGCAAATTCTGTTCAAAGTGTTTCTTTTGCAGTAGCATAGACTTTTGGAGCTTGGAAATTTTTCCGAAGTTATTTGCCAATCTAAAGGTAACAGACTTAACAGACAGTTTTTCATGTTAATGACTGAATTGTTGCAGTATGTATAATGTGCATGCACACAAAAATCTTTACAGATTTAGACCTCTTTTCTGTTTTTTTAACACTGAAATACAGCCTAATTTCACTGCTGTTAATAGAATTAGACTAGAGCCTATGTGGTCAGAAGTCCAACTACATGTTCATATATTAAAAGCCCCACCCACATCTGGTCACTAGAATGAGTAAAATACCGGTTGTTTAGCCACTGTAGTGTTTAGCATGTTGTTGAATATACTACACTGCTCCCCATGTTAATGGAAATATTTGTCAAATTTCCTATAAAGCTTGTGTACTACTAGTGTACATTTGACAAGTCAGACACTTTTAGAGACTATAAAAGACAGCTTACAAACACTGTGAAGTTTTCATAGTGATCCAACAGTCACATAGATCTCTTCAGAAACATTCTCCCTAGCTAATGTTAATTCTAATATCTATGATATTAAGTCTAATAGCCTGTCTTCAGAGTCTTAGTCAAGGAAGTCTTAGCATTTCAACACCTGCCTGGGATCTTTTGTGAAGGAGAAATCTCAGGCTGTTGCTGCAATTCTGAGATTCATTTGTTTTCTCGTTTAAATGAAAGATACAACCAGAGGCAGAGGCCATCTAGCAAGCACACTTCAACTGGAGAAACATGTTTCCAAAAAATGTAAGGACAGATGCCTCAGAAGACCAGCCAGATCCGTACACCACCGGATTAGAACTATACTAATACTGGTAGCAATAGTTGTACACACAACTGCTCTTTGCCACCAAAAGTGAAGTTTGATAGAGGAAAATCTTACACAGATTTCACCCAATGCTACAGAAACATACAAGTTCTTTCAGGGATCCTTGGTAGAATGAGGACTGGCCACAGGGTTGTAGTTACAATTAGAGCTTTATTATGACATAAGAATTTTAATTATCAGCATAGCTTATGGTTATCGACAATTTCTAGCAGTTAGCATAGCTTATTGTTACACAGTATTTATAGCAATTATCATAACTTTCAGTTAAGCAGAATTTCTAGTAATCAGTATATCTTCCATACTATCTAGAGTCTCTAGTTACCTAGGCTTTTAGTCACCTGGGCCCTCTGCAGATCAGGTCAAATGCCTAATAATTGGTGTGTGATATAAGAATCACAATCTAGTTTCAGACTTTACCTAAAAGAACCTGCCTGTCCCTGTAGCATTGGGCAACAGGAGGTACCAGACATCTCTCCTTGAATAATTTTTTTTTTTCCAATAAAAATCTGCAACTTAGTTCAATCTAGATATGCCACTGGCAATAAATTAATAAAGACCCCTTCCAAAGTTGCTTCAGGAGAAATAATGATTTCTGTATAGACGATAATGGTGATTTCATTAGAAGAAGAGACATTGCCCCACTTCCTCTCATTACTTGCTTTTGTCAAGTGGTTTTCAGAAATTCCCCTTAGAATACAAACAACTGGTTTGGGTTTTTCCTTTCCCCAATCTGTACTAAATGTAGTTAAAAATAAAAGCAACTTCAATTATCAGATTAAATCCAAATTAAAATTTTTATTACACAAATAGTATTTTGAAGTTATAATACTTGACTTCAGTGGAGTTATTCTGGATTTGCTTTCGATCTGATTATACTCTTACGAGATCAAAAGCAGCTAAGCAAACTAATTTGAGGGTGATGGTGTTGCAATCCTTTTTCCATGGTGAAAGATACTTTTCAACTTAATATTCTGCACTACATTTGCCAGGTTTGTAAAATTCTGCCTCAATACTTAGGGAACTAATCTGTATCACAGTCTTAAATTTAAGAGAGCAAGCTATGCATAACTCCTTTTTTCTGTGCATCTTTTTATGGAAAATACCCTTCCAGTTTCACTTCTGTGACTTAAATATTTTTGTTGGTGCTGCTGTTTTAGTTCCTCCTGTAACTTTTTAGAAATGAACTTCAAAAGATGTTTTGACATCAGGATAACAAAATATTTTCATATTCTTTGGCTGGACACTGAAGAATATAGGAGTCACAAAGGAATTGAATACAGCACTGACTACCAAATTTCCTAGGAGATAAAGTCATAGCTCATTGCTGGCGCAGCATGAGGACAACATAATAATGTATTTTCTCTCTGACATGGAGCATTTCCTCCTATAACTCTGTATTTGATGGTTATTGTTAGGCTAAAGGCCTGCAATTTCCCAGAGCATTAGAAATACAACTCCCACCCACTTTATTGTAGCAGTACAGTCTCACTATAGGACAAATGTTGATCTCCTTTATGCCAGCATATTTCTAAAGCATGACTGACTGTTTTCTGCTGAACTAAAAAAGACGACTTGAAGGCAGTAAGCACAGGTTTTTTATGCTTTAGAATGGAATTTCACATCAAACATATAATGCACATTTGTGGTTTATCTGCCACCTCTCCTTTTTTAGCTTTTAATAAAATAAAATGGGGAGTTAATCATAAAACAAGTAGAATAGCATAAAGAGGGTTTCTTTCTGCTCATAGTTATTGATTAGATCAGTAACTTTAACAAAGTAGCAAGCTTCTTTAAATAGGGACACTTATGAAAGACCACCGACATGCTTTAAAATCTGCTGAAGTCTGATGGATGTATAACTAAAAGCAAAGTCAGGTGCTGCACTGTATTTTTATTTTTGCTTTGTATGCAAAAATGCACAGTCTTCGTAAACAACAGGAACTGCCGTATGTGGTCAGATGTTTGTAAAAGTGAGCATTAGGATGTGAGCTCATATGCCGTATTAGTCTGCAGAATATCAGTTAGAGAACTTTCTCTTGAGTAGTTCACTAACACCTTCAGAATAAAAGCAGAGTGTAACGCACTGAGGATATTGGCAACTGAGAAGAACTGAAGAATTTCCAGAATGAGTCAAGCTGAAGAAAGCAGTATCAGCTCAACATGGAATATCGTGCGGTCAGTAGTCTGCATAATACTGAGCTTGTCGTTTATTATTGGGACCCCTGGAAATTGCATCGTCATCTGGACTGTTTGTACAAAAATGAAGCAAGTATCTCCTTCGGTCCTGCTGATCTTGAATCTGGCCATTGCGGATGTCCTCGTGCTGATTACTTTACCAATTTGGATTTACTCCTTTGCTGACTCATGGGTTTTTGGAGTCATCTTCTGCAAAATACTGGTTTTCATTATTTACTGCAGCATGTATGCTAGTATATTTCTGATTACAGCACTGAGCTTGGAGCGGTTAATGGCTGTGTTTTACCCTTTCACAATTCAAAGATACAAAACAAAAGAAAAAATTTCTTTAATCATGTTCCTCATTTGGTTCCTGTCTATTACTTTCGGCATTTCTGTCATTCCATTTCAAGAGACAGAAGAAACGAACGGTCGACTACTATGCACATGTCGTAACTACTCTTCTAACAGACAGAAAGTGTCATATCTTTTGCTGGAGACTCTTGCAGGTTTTGTAATCCCTTTTTTAATTATTTGCACTTGTTACGTGTGTGTTGCAAGAAGAATAAGCAGAATGACTTATCAATCTAAGCAACGATCGGAACGGCTCATTGCCAGCATTGTGGTGGCATTCATTTTATGCTGGTTCCCTCATCATCTCTTTAACATCCTAGACATTATTTCAATTCAGATAGAACTGTCTAACAAGGAAATATCTTTGGCACTGGATGAAATTGTAGGCAGAGGAGTGTACATCTCTGGTGCACTTGTATTCATCAGTAGCTGTATTAACCCTCTACTTTATGCTTTTGCTGCCCAAAAATTTCAGAACCACCTGAGATTCGCCAAGATATCAAAGCTGTTCGAGCAGATGAGTCAGACTGTAACAGAGGAAGACAAGAAAAAAAGTTTTGTTGTAACCAAACAAGAAGATACTTTAGTAAGCACAGAAAATCTCTAACAGGGAACACAGACTTAGTGAATAATGTGATTCTGTGTCATTCCTTCATTAGTCCTTTTTCCTCATACTCTCAGTTTTGTTTACTAAGCAGTCTGGCTAAAGCTAGAGCCAGGTAAAAGTTTTTAGAGTTTGTTTTGTGTGTTACAAAACAATTGGCATTGACAACCTAGTTCAGTTCCTAAGTTAATACGCACATCATGAAACTAGCACTTGTACTTTCCATTAAAATTATTTGTGATTTCTAGAACGTCTGTGTGCAGAAAACAGAAAAGGACCGTACGTGGACAACAGAAGCTTTGAAAGTTTAAAACTAAGTTTTCCTTCAGAAAAAAATGTGAGATGTTCAAAAATCCTTATGTAATCTAAGGTTTTAAGAGAACATACTTAACTTCTTGATATGGGTAAGAATGGTTTTAAAATATATTAATAACACATAAAACGTTTGGGTAGATGGAAAATATAAAGCTATTTTTATTCATTGCTTTATTTAGATTTGGAAGTAATAAGGGTTGTTTACACAGTCAGGCTCATTTACTGAATTCTCTTTTGCTAATAGGTTTTAACAAGTAAAATGTGAAGTGTGACATGCCTCTTCAGAAAAAAACAGGAGGTACAAGAATTCTATGTTGTACGGCAAACATAGTTACAGCCTTCATGCTATATTTGATGTCACATACATTGCATACTTCAGTGGCAATTAAACTATTGATATGTTAAATATGCATACTATGGGTATCCTCAAAAAGTTTGATTTGGTTAAGTTTCCAAGATGTCTATTACATTATGGAGGAATTGGATTAGGCTCTGGTGGGAGGGAAGGAGAGATCCTTGATACTATTTTTATGTGTAAGAAAATCATGGTAGCGGTACAAAGCATCTAATATCATAAGAACTTCACCTTGCAAATAAAAGCATTAATTTTTTTTTCTTCTCTTGTAGAATAAATGGACTTTGTCATAAGAAACCAATAAATTTAGCATTTGCAAGGACTTTATTTTAGTTTTATGCATGTGTGCCAACTTACTGTGGAAAAACTGCATGGCATCAAGTGTTTGCTTTTGAAGTTTTTTTTTCAATTATACCTAACATTTTTTATGCTTCTTCTTGCTTATTTTTAAGTCAATAATTTGTAATAAGATCAAAATAACTACTGATTACTAAGAAACATACTGTGATTTCCTGTATGTTGTTCTGGAGAGCTGCTAAATAGCCATGTTACTAATCTTTAAAAAGCAATTACAAATACTAGCTAGAACTTAATTTTCAAAATCCAATTATGTAACAGCTAAGGATATTTGAGTTGTATTAATTTAGCTTGTAAATGGAAATAAACACGGGGCAGTAAAATCCTTACCTGCTGATGGAAGAATATTTCTCTAAAATTTGCATATGTATTTGCTATTCCTGCTTATTATTAAAAAGTATTTTTTTTCTTCTTAATGGCAAGAAAGTCCACACCACAGAAGGCTTTCCATCAATAGGACTCCTTCACTAAAGTTGAAGTAAATAAAACTTTAGCCAGACCTTGTTTGCAGCAAAGAGTAAGCAGCAGATGAAATCTCTTAGACTTCACCCCATCCACCTACTGCTCTTTTTTCACCCCACAAATGGCTCTGTAATTGCTATTAGCATATTTGCTATAGCAGTGTGGCATTACCTCACAATAAAAGCAGAAACTTTAGTTATCTACAGCATAAAAAAGTGAAGCTGTATTTCCCAATATGTTCTTGAGATAGGAGCCACTCACTGTTCAACCACATAGAACAGATGAGGAGACAGTAAGCATATGAGCACTGCAACTGAAGCAGAGTTCTAGGCCACAAAGAGCGAAACATTTCACAACTTACAGGTTGGAAAAAGACCCAGACAAACTTTAGTACAAGCTACCTGACCAGAATTTTCCTTTCTGTCAGTCTGTGCCCTATGCCTAGGTATAATCAACCTTCTTATCAGGAATTGGGTTAAACCCCTAACCATCTCTGTGTGCGTATCACTTATCTCATGAATGAAGCCATCGGGTTTTGTGCCATTTGCTACTCAACAAGCCTTTTGGGAGCACTGACTGCATGTTAAGTGCCTTATGCATGCTCAGCTATGCCTAACCCTGGACAGACTGTAAAGGGATCAGTGGCCAGATATATAGTCTGTACAATACTGCCTACTGCAGTGGTGTTTGGGTTTTGTTTGCTTTTTAGATCAACGGGTAAGGAATAGTGAGTCAGACCGTTTTTCTTTTGATCTTGTCACTCACAGACAAGGAACTTTGCTGCTGAGGCTGCATCCTGCCCAGGATTCAGCAGTGTTAAAAACGGAACTAGTAACATCCATAGATCAGTAAATACATTCTAGAGAATAATGAAATATTAGTTAAGGCAGTTTTGAATTGAAAGCTGTTACTCCAAGGATTCCGAATCATTTACTACCAGGTGCTGCTCTCCCACTGGAATTACAGTACTTAGTATAGAGACCTAAACTAAGTTAACTAAACAATGAGAATGTTTCTTATGGTCAACAGACTAAAAAGCAGCACATTAGCTGTTTTCAACTTCTGTGCTTTGACAGTAGATAGCATGAATTTTCTGCCTCAGTATTCAGTTCTCACATTTTCTCCACTGCTTTTTACCCACAACTGCAGTACTGAAGTACTTGTAAAACATTAATTCCATCAAGGAGCTAGGAACTGTCTTCTTATGTCCATATTCATGGCCTTGGATGGCTGCCTGCAGTAGTCAGTCATCTTTAAGAACTATGCTTTTGAAGACTGTTTGAGGAGTGGTAAAAGATGCTAAAACAGCAGCCTTAACTAATTTCACTTTTCTACAGAGCAAATACAGTTAATTCTTGCAAACATTGGTATGCAGAGATAAAAACCCACTGATTTGATATTCTTGGCAGCACAGCCGTGATGTGACTGGGTTCATAAGAGTCAGTGTAGAAGTATAAGCTGGTGACATGGTTGACTGCTTCTTCCTTTGACAGGTATACATCAGGCCTATCAATGTAGTGAGATTTACCACTGCATCTATGCTAACATGCTCTATCATAAAACTACGGGGCCTCCAAAGGGCCCATTCAGCCAATGGACAGTGGATATTCTCATCTCCTAAAGCACTGAACCCCAGCCAAACCTAAGACCTAGCATAGATTTGGTCCAAAATGCTGCATCTTATGATAGTGATACTTCATGCTTCTTGTTGACTACATTACATATCCATCTTATAGATTATATTGGAAGATCGATAGAAAGCAAAGACTTTCCTTGATTGTTCAGGGTAGTTCAAAGCAGTGACTTGGAGGTCAGAGCAGTCTTACTAGTAACTCCTGAGACACTTGGACCCTTCTGAAGAAAATGAGGTTTCGTCTCATTTGAGTTCCTGTTATTTTTCTTAGTTCCTAACTTTTCTGTACTTGTTTATGAAGTCTGTCTATGGTTTCAGTGTCTGGCTATTTCTCATGACACAGCATGGAGGAAGGCTGAGCTAAGAGAGGGCTGCTTCAGTCAGCTGAGTCAAATCACCTCAGATTACACTGAAGTACAGGGAACATTATGTCGAATCAGTGCAACATTTCTTAGAACACCGAGTACTAGGAGGTGATCAGATGGTTTGAATTTCTCATGTTTATAAAAATTAATAATCTTCTAACATTAAATTCTTACCCAGCCTGAAACTTGCTGTGAACATTCCATGGGTATACATCAGGAATTTATCCTATGTACTGCTGTAGAATCATGCAGCATCAAGTGAATTCATGCTGTATTAACAGGATTGAAGGAGACCCTGAAGTATTTTTAGTTCATACGTAGCCAATATACAAGAAGGATAAAAGAAGAACACAAAGAAAAAGTATCAGTCTTATTGTTGCCTGCTGACATCAAACGTTTCCTGTAAGCATCATGGCAAAATAGTTGTTACAGAAGTCTGGAATAAAACAGTGGAGCTTTGTGGATATTTAGAGGCAACTTGAAATTTAAGAGGTAACACAAGGGAAATCACAGAGATCCTTATTTGCAGGCAGAAACAGGGCAACTGCATTATACTAAAGAAAATTTATTATTTGTTTTCTGTAACAAAACCAACAGAACATTGTCTAGGAACAAGTAGAGCAAAAGTTAATAGACATTTTAAAGACAGGTAAGGCTACAGTTATGGAACCCTTAGGGTTCCTATTAACAGGATTAAAAAAAAGATTTGCATGCAGGACACAGGTGAAAGGAGTAAAAGAACCTGGAAGCTAACAGATGGCATGGACACTACATAGGCACACAAATTCTTAAGAATCTGATCCATAATAAATATTTTAGAAGATGTGGAATTAGCAAATACTAACAATGGTGAAGTTTTTCTCTGGTTTTATATGCTACAGCTCTTATATTACTCCCTTTTCTGCAAGTATCAGGAAAAGGGGAGAGTAAAGGAAAATTGATATTGGATTAGAGTGGAAGAGCAAGTGAGAAACAAGTCATTTAAGATTATTAAGAATATGACCTTAGTATGAAATTGAGAAGTTCAGCTGTGAAAATGGAATATACAAGGGGAACAGAGAGGGAAGTGAGAATTATTCTGTTGCAAGGCAGTTTCAGGTTTTTGTAAATTATTTCTTGTGAGAAGAGTTCTTTATTAGAAAACTTCCCAGCTAGATCTCCACTGGTTGTTAATAAGTTAAAGAAAAAAATCCAATAAAACACAGTTTAGAGAGACACAATCCTGTACTCTGGGAGGATAAGTGTCTTATGCTGCTCCTGTTAGCATTAGGAGTTGGGTGTGACCAGGACTATGATGATGGCCACTGAGATTTCATAAACTTTACAACACTGTTTACAGTACTAAGAAAATTCTTGCACTGGTAGGTAGGGAGATAATAGAATCATATGTTGTTTGATGCTTTGGTGTCTTCTTTCCCCTTAAATCAATTATTTTAAAAGTCATGCTGATGGTTTTTAGTAAGGATTCATTTAAGTTTTAAACTAGATTCATTTAAGTTGAAAAAAGGTTCAGAATAGAAGAAAATTATTTTTATGGAATGTGTGAAGTCAGTGATTTAAGTGATGGAATTAATGGAGAGGATGCTATAAAGTCTTTTAGTACAGGTTAAACAGTCACAACTCTTAAGTTAGGAAGATTATACATCTGCTACAGCTGCAAAATCCATTTATTCTTAATTTAACAGAAAGCAGCTACCTGAACTGCATCTTGATTGCAAAGCTTACACTCCAGTTTTGGCTGCAACTGTGTAAGTACTAACAGTGTCTACAACAAAGTGCATTACTATTTCCTTTGGCTATTTACTAGAAAACAGTGCTAACTGTACTGAGATGTCTAGAAACATTAGTGTGCTGTAATTATGTATGTCTATAAAGTGAAGTGTATGTCCAGGTGGTCTTAAATCAGAGGATTAGTAGTTTGGACTGCTCTTAGTAGATCTTAAAGTGAAAAATCTGACTTTTCATTTTTGTACAGCAGACCTATTCATAGTGTGGCATATTACATAAGAAAAGAAGGGCTAAATATTTCATTTTCAGAGAATTATGAATTTGAAGTACCATTTATGGCCTGTTACTAACCTGGTAGTGTCACCATTAAAGTGACAATAGGAAAATAGCTATGTGAAGATCACTTCTAGTCATTGACACCTCATGCTATGGTAAGATGTGGCAGTGTAGACAATCTCAAAACATGTTCCAAATTCCATGTCTTAACTGTACTACATAACTGCAACAATTTTTGTAATATTAACGTTCACTGTGTAATTCCCTATTGAACTTGGTGAGTAGTGTCAGAAACTTAAGTCACAGACTTTTTTTTTTACACATTATAACTAATGAATTATGTTTGTGCCATTAGACTTCAAAATATAGCAACAAACCTTTAGTTATGCTGTAGGAGAGAGTGTTATATAGTTAAAACTGAAGGAAGTGTTTAGCAGAGCAATTTTTTTACATGCCTTGTTCTCTCCTGCCACCATGTGGCTCTTCCATTTTAAAAAGTTAGGCCTAATTATTATACTCTTACAGTCACTGAAACAATCATGGAAGTACTTTGTTTATTGTTTCAGTTGTGAACCGTATTTTAAGGTTCAGGTCACTGGGACAGAAAGATACACAAAAAGCCACAACAGTATGTTAAGTATCCAAGTTCTGTTCATTTCAGAGTGATCTAGTTGGTTTTTTCCCTACTCTCCAGGAACCCAAGCCCACCTTATTTAAAACATTGTGTAAATTAGGCAGGCTGAGAATTTGTGAGAGAGGATAATTACCTCATGCCAATTTGTGAAAAGCCTATGCTGAAAACAACTTTTTCTTCCCCCCGCCAACCATTTATTAATTATTAGCGTGTTAAGCCAGACTCTGACTCTTGAACTTGAGTAGCTCACATCTCATCCCAGGTGATAGTATTGATTTCTAGACTCTTGGTAGTTTTGATGTGCTCTCAAACAGTTTCCAAAGGTCTTGAATTCATTGTGGTAAAATTAGGAATAGTTTTTTGCAGTCTTGAAGATGCCCATGATAAGAAAATTACGAAAGCTTTGTCTGTAAGAAAAAAGGAGAAATGTTAAGATTAAAGCAGAAAACAGCGATTTCATTCCAAATTCCCTTTTCTCTATTGCAATGTTTAGTTTCTGTATGTAATGCTTTTAGACTCTATCTATGAACATGGCTTGGCTTAATTCTCTTACAATTGTCACGTTGACTAGCATTATACTAATTGATTAATCCTACTTTTAAAAAGCTGACTTCTGATCAGAATCAGAAGAAACTACTTTTGCTGAAGAACTGCTTGTAGGCATTTCTAGGAAGAAGAGCTCAAGAACTGAAGGGTTCTACCCACATCTTTCCATAAATATCCATTCTACCCCAAGCCTTGCATTGTATATTACACTAAAACCCAGCCATTTCACATTACACACCTTATTGTTCTGTGATGAGTGAAGTAACATGAAAACTGAAGATTTGCTTTCTCTGTGGATTCACTTAGGGCTCCTGTTGTTTGTTGTTATGCAGATAGGGCTGGTCCAGTTCTCAAGCCAGGAAGTCAGTCTGTACGTCAGGGTCAGGATCAGGTCCATCGAGAATAACCAGCATCAGATACAGCCCAGTGACCACCAGGCAGGACCACAGTGGTTAGTCAGGGCTGAGGTCAAGCTGAGAAGTCAGTCCATAGGTCAGGGCCTGTAGCAACAAGGTACATGGCGAAGCACAAGCATGGCTGTGGCAGAATTCAAAACAGGCACTCCAGCATCGTGGCTCAGGTAGGGGCTGAACTCCAGGACCTATAGGCAGGGTCTGTGCCATGGAGACCTCAGGGGTAGCTAATCAGGGTCAATAAAGGTTATTAGTGCACTCAGGGACCTGATAGCTTCTCATCAGCAATGCAAACACCAAAGAACAAGAACAGGATAATGCAAATTATTTGAGGAATAATGCCCGCAAGCCTCAATTGCCATTTTATGTAATGGTTTAAGTTGAGCAACTTTGTATGAAGAGGGGGAGCCTCAAATCAAAAATTACATTGGTTTTGCTTTTTAACATTTCACTTTTTCACTGATATTTACATTCCTTGTAAATTAATATTGCATCTGAAGAAGAAGTTTAATATAAGAACTTCAAAGGTTTTTTTCTACATCTAACCCTTTTCCTTTAAGTTTTCAAGACTTACCAAGAGTTTCTCTGTGTTTGAAAAACAGCAAGATACTTTGCTTCCTCTGAGATACAGAAAATTAAGTCTTAACTTTTCACCATTGGAAATACATGGAAATTCTATGAGCGAAGTAGCTAGGAAAGCATACACTGTTCTGATCACAAAGATGTTATCACAAACTGCACTGAGAATTTCACCTGCTTTGGATCACTGAACTTAAACTGGAGTTAACCAGATGATTAAATAGCCCAGTGTAACTGTCAGATTGGCCATGTGATACGATCTTTCATTTCATTTGGGTGAATGCCATTGGTTGAATAAAGTTAAATATTTAGCATCCAGAGCACAACAGCAAAACAGAAAAAATGCTTGGTATGTGTTTAAAACATAATGATGCATTTCTCAAGCATCAAATTCATATTGCATTAGCTATAAAATACTTGTTTCCTTGTTGCTATATAATTTTACACACATAAATAGTTTTAGGCACACTGATAGTTTCACAGAGATGTAGTGATGTTATTTTAATGTTTTAAATTACTGGTGTTAGCCACAAGTATTAAGCTATATCAAAGGAAATTAAACAGTTTAAGATCCCACAGAGCATTTTCCTGCCTTTTTCACCAGTAGATGAGGGAGCTGCAAGAGATGAGCAGACCTCTAGCCCCAGCTGACCTGACAGCATGGTCTGTTTTACACTTTCCTCACACAGACATTCCTCCTTACATTAGGGGAGATAACACCCCTTTCTGTGCTTCAGCTGCTCTTGTAGTTGCTTAATTCCTAAATCTTTATGGCAGCTTAGAAACACCATTTCTGAAGGAGGTGGGACCCTGCTACCCCAGGCCAGGGAGCTGCCCATGTGGCTTCACCCTCTGCCAGACCTCCCAACTCTGCAGCAGTGCATTTGATTTCAAGTGCGCTCGTTTCCAGCTCTTTTTCAGCATGTTGGAGTAGCATAGGGAGTCAACGGCAAACAGATACACCTCCAAACTACTTTGCCATTACTTTTTGTATGCTGAAGAAATCCCTTCTCATTTTCTAAATTTACAGGCAAATGAAACACACAGAGCATGGCATTGATAAGCTTAGGAAGTGAAGTTTCATACTTTCAGGCAATTACTTTTCACCTTAGCTGCTTTAGCCAAAACCACTTCCTTTTCTTTCTACTTAGTCCCCTTTCCACATGAAAAGTGGCTCACCATCATTCCTGTTTCAGGACAAGTGTGATGGTGTCTCTGATCGCTGGTATATGTTGGAACTGTGCCATGAAAACATGCCCCGGATCAGTATTTTTCTGTAAAGTGGACCACAAAAAGAAAAAAGAAAAAAAAAAGGGAAACCCAATCTGATTTGTCTGAATCAGGAGATAAAGATTAGCCTCTTAAACTAGCAACTTCCCATATTTTGATTAATATTATAATTTATTCAATTTTTCAAAGAGCTGTATTACAGGAATAGTAATTACTAAAATATCCAATGGCAGGAAAACCAAAGGATTTACCTCTTTTTCTATAACATCATGAACTGTTTTGAACAGTTAATTATCCATCTCTAAAATCTGTTGTTTAAATGCTAACTCTGGATGTGTAATTAATGATTACACAATAGCAAATAAGCCAATACAGCATTAATTTTTTTTTTTTTTTTTTTTTTGTAAGGAAGAAGGATTTCAACTTGTAGAAAAAGAAGCTCAGGAAATGGCAAATTCCCTCTTTGCAGTGGTTAACAGAACTGAAGAGATTCCATTCAATCAACAAGAAAATAGAGGGAAGCCATAGTAAGAAAGGCAGTGAAAGTAAAGAACTATTTCTCTACTAAATTTGTAACTGGCCTATGGAAACCAGGGCTGCAGGTGTTCGTGGAAACAAGTAGTGTTGCAGGAATTTTAAAACTCTATAATTTTGTGACCAGTCATAGAAGCTAAGGCAATGATATGAAGTAACGCTGTCTGCTGCCTCAGGATATAAGCTGGGGGTCAGGAGGGCACTTCTTTTAATGCCCCAACATCACCTGTATCTTGGAAGAAGAATTCTGTTTGTGTTTTTTCTGAGTAGAATTCACATTCCTAAAAACTTCAGATGGTTGATGATGCTGGACAAAGAGTTCGGTTTTGTATATAATATAAAACATTTCTGTAGAAATTCCATCATGCTTCAAAATGTAAGCCAGAGGTAAGAATGGATTACAGCTGCTGCCATGATGACCTGCATGCAAGCAAAAACCCTCTGCACAACTGACGGAGGCTGTGCTGTTGGTGACACCAGTGTGTGCTATTATTACTCCCAGTTTACAGAGAGGAAAATGGAAGTGAAGGGAGGTTCCTAAGGCTACACAAGTGTCAGGGTAAGAGAAAACTGTAATGGTGTATTACCATGGAGAAGTATAGGTCTAACAAAATTATCAACGTACAGCACAGGTAATTTTATTATTGAAAGAATTCGCTGGCTTTTTCTAGAATTGGTATTTCAGAAAGGACTTCTTAAACTAGTATGGAATTAAACTTAGTAGGGTTTTGCAAGTGGCTTCCTGGATTGAGAATAATGGAGAAATAATAACAGAGAAAGTTACATTAAAATAATACCTTGAAATTTTAAGATTAACATTTTCTCACAGTATAGTTAGAATGAACAAAGAGTTGTGTATATAAAGTATATATGAAGTATATAAGTATATATTAAGTATATACATAATTGCCTTTACAGGCAAAGCTTGCCACATCTTAATTAAAGAAGAAGTTTTAGCTTTTGATTGCAAGAGTATCTAAATAATTTTTAAACAAAAGCAAGGAATATATAGTCACAAAGCAATTTTAGCAACTTTTATCTGGAAAAATTATTTTGCAGAAACTAAAAAACAACAAGTCTTCAGAGTGAACACCTACTCTTCAGGTATTTGATTTCAACATGTCTCAGAGGTCAGACTGGAATCCCAGGTTATTACTCCTTACATTTACAGAGATCATACGTAAGCAGTTAAGTCCATCACATATAACCCCTCCTTGTAGAAATGAGCCCAGAGGCTACCTTAAGATGCCTTAGAGGCCCACAGAACAAAAGGAGTGATTTTTATTCTAGTTTCAGGCTGGAACAAAAAAAACATTGCAGACCCAGACTTGTAACACATTAGAAATACGCTCCAAAGCCTAGCATTTTTCACTGATAATATAAGCTTTAATTTTTAAAATTGCTAATATATTAAAGACCTCTGTTGTATCATCCCTGATTTTTACTTTCTGAAAGTATATTTTCTGATATGCTGTGTCATGAATTGTTGTTTTAACATCAGACCTCTAAAATTATGTTTCAAACTGATCGTGTATTTTCCATTTAAATGTAATGAGGGCAATAGTACAGGGCAAATTTTTTGTAGGTGGTTTTAATTTTGGGCAGTTTGTACTTCAGAGAAGCCAAAGAAGGTGAAGGCTACATCTCTTATAATTCCATCCAAAATGGATTTCCTTCTCAGTCTACAGTGTATTAATCTCAGGTATTACCTCAGTTTCAGGTATTTATCATGGACAGTTTTCTTCAGGAGTTTAAACATCGTCTCCAAGTCTGACTGCCCATTATGAATCATTGCATTTAGAAAAAACAATCCAGTGGGAATCTAGTTTTGCTGATGTTTTATTCATGCCTTTGCAGCTCTCCATTTTTCACCCCGCTGCTCAGTATGTTGAACTGGGCGGATGCTGCAAATGACACACAACTCTCACTTAGCTTTCAGTTTTATGTAATGCCCCTATCTCATTGCCTCTGGCATTTATTTATTTTATAACTTCCAATATTTGCATATTCACTAGAATGTGGAGAAGATGATACATGTTTAGAAAAGATTTAATGAGCTAATGAATCATCTCAATCAATACAAACCAAGGGCAATAACAGTTTGTGTTTGTGTGCACACATCTGTATGCATGCACGTACACTGTTGTATATAGGGAGAGATTGCATATATAGTGTCATGTTTTTTCACAGGATAAACAGATTGTTTTTACTAGTTTTAAGTCAATCAAATACATATGTTATAAAAGCAAGGAAAATCCCTGATTGTGCAAGGAGTTTGTTCCTGCATAATTGTTGTGTGCCGCATTATTATTCTCACTGACTTTAATGTGACCACTCCCAAGCTTAAAATTAAATATGCACTGAATGTTTAGATTTTCAGAGGAACCAGAGTATAAAAATCTTCCTAAACAGAAAGCTAGTTCCAAGGATTTTTTTCTTTTGGAAGAATTTCGTAAGATGTATTTTGCTCTGCCTGATGGTATTTCTAATATCTACAACAGTGTCTTCACGTGTGTAGTCTATTGCCATGTGCATGTCTTTGAAATACGAGATGCATCTACTATCTAAAGAGATATATAAAAGCTCTAACTCCCAGAAAGAAATTATTTTGTATATTAAGAAAGAAGGGCCCGACATAGTCACCTAGCCTGAATATGTATCTATTGTACACAAGTACCTGTTGGCTAGCAAAGTATCATAAAGTCCGCTTTTGTGTAGTAATAGCATGTAATAAACTAGAGAAAGAACAGGTTGCAGACAGCTTCTGCAGAGCATGTGATGTGCTACATGTTCACACCCTAGCACACCCTGTAGTAGCTTGTTTGTACATCTGTACCTATAGGCAGTAGAATCCTTGTTTCACCTTTTGCTCAAATTTCATTTAATGAGTACAAGAAGCCAGGATAGTAGAAATAGGAAAAAATTAGTATTATGTTGGCCAAATTTAGTCTGAATACCATACAAAGCCTTCCTGACTAAGGTATATAAAAGTATATATAAGGTATGTCAAAGAATCAGGAAAATTTTTAATATATAACCAAAGTCTCCTATAAAGAAGAAAATGGTGAACGCTACTGAGAAATGAAAATTTGAAAATGCAGATTCTAGTCTATTTGCATAATGTAAGAGTTTGAGGCTAAAAATAAAACCCAACAGGCATAATGAGATTTGCAATAAAAACCATAAGTGTGCAAATCTAGTGCTAGCTTCCTCTTGAAAGCATGTAATACTTCAAGTACTGTAATAAAAAAGCAGTGCTGTGGAGCAAAATAGGAAATGAGAGGTTGGCAGTTTAGGATGCTACTAATTCTACTTTACTCAAAGTTTTGTGGCCATGATTTGGTTAACATGAATAGAAAAGACATGAGAATCTGAGGGTATAATTTTGAAAAGTGTTTAAGAACTCTAATAGCCCCTCTTCTATGTGCATAAATGATGGCAGTGTCACAGTTCTCACCATCTAACTTAAGGTATTGAACTAAGGTGGTTAAGATAAAAAACTGGGTCCCTATGAGTTCAGGAGATGAGTTAAATTAAATTAAAGGCTTGGTGCTGCCAAAAAGGACTTCTTTCTTCTCTCCACCCTTCTGTAACCCTCTCTGCTCTTGGCTACGTGATCCCAATGCTTACCTTGAGCCACTTCTGGAATTCATCTGACTGCAGGTTGTTGAATCTGATAAAACAGGAAAAATTTACCCTTGCACACCTTCCAAAGGTGCACATTTTTGCCAGGTTAGTGAGTTTTGTTGCCTGACCTTGAAATCAATCAGATAAACTCCAGAGGCAACACAAGAAAGATGGGGGAGAAAAGAAATAGAAGCCAGAAAGGGGGGACAGGACTGGATGCCCTCCTTCCAAGAACTGTTAGTTTGGCTCAGCCACTTGTCACCCTCCAGACTCCTTGTTTAACCTGTAGGAAGAAGTAAGCAGCTCCTGAAGCAATTTAGAGGAATATCTTACTCATCTGTCAACTATGTTAAAAAATAAGGAGATTACTTTCCCAATTGACCTTCTTAAAAGTTTAACTTTATGTGGTATGAATACCCCACCTTCATCTTCCATATTCCAATCCAGCCTCCAGAGCAATATGGAAAATATTCTATGGCCCTCAATTACTTTTTTCCATCGTTAATCTTTTCTGTTCGATATCTCATCTTTCTGGTGACATTTTCTCCTCTCAGTATTCCTTTTGTTTACATTTCCAGGTGCAGCGCTTTATTTATTTATTTTTTATTGAACTCATTCACTCAATATTTATTTTTTACTTCAGTGTGTGACTTCCATTTTTATTAACAATGTATCTTTTGTTCTCATTATTACTCTTCTAGGTATATAATTGTGTTTGCATTCTTCTCTAGTTGCTTTGCCTACACCTGTTTGAATTTTCTGCTGTGAATACTGTTTGCTATTGGGCAACATAGTGCTGTCTACAATTGCTTACTTTCTGCATAGCATTTAATTTACAGTATTTTTCCAATTATATATTTTTTTTCTATTTCAGTCCTTTTTTTTCCCAGCAAAAAAACATAGGAGGTTTTAACTGAGCAAAACATCACTAGCAAATAGGAAAAAAGCCTCAGGAAAAGTAAGAGACAACACTTTTTATCAAGCCAAACTTGTTCACTCATTTGTTTAATCCCTGTCAAATAGGCTGAGTCAGAGATTTTACTTTGTCCTGGTGTTATGGATCTAGCCAAATATTTGGTTCAAAAGATGCTTCCATCATCCTAGAGATTTGAATTTCTCCAGTTCCGTAGCGTATTACATCTGTAGCTCTATAAAACAGGAGACCCCCTCAAATGAACAGCAGCATGTCCTCATGCCATAGATCACATAGCGCAGGTGCCTCGGTTCAGATGATGTAGGGAAGTGCTGGGGCTGTAGGCTGGAGGGTTTTGGGTTGGGACTGTGACTGTGAGGTGTCTGCCAGTGAGATGAGGGGAGAAAAGGGAAGCTGCAGTACTGGTCAGCAGCTGTATGGAGGGCTGGCTGTATGGGAACATGTGTTTGGAAGCAACTGTGTAAATCTCATTTTCAGTACATGAAGCTTAATAGGTTTGAAGATTACTTTTTAATATATTTATTTATTACATATATATAAGATTTTTCTATTCCTGTATTTGCCTATCAGATAAGTATTTTTTCTGATTTTACAGACAGAAAATGTAGTAGATTAAGTAACCTCTTTAGGATTTTTCAGAACCATGGTAGGTAATTTGGAAATAGAATCAAGACTTTCTGATTCTATAGCAGCTCTTTTCCCATTAGATTGTCTTTCTCACGTACATCATCATACTCCACTGATATTTTTGGTGTACTTGTTCTTTGTATCAACGTGTTCTCTTTATGTATCTCTCCTGACAGTTATAACATACATAATTTTTTAAACTTTTATTTTCTCCTGTGTCCATCTTCTTGTTTCTCCCTCATTTCCTTAGCCACATCTTTCAGTCATTCAAGTCCCCCGATGAGAGGTTTTACAGCACCTTTGTCATATTGGTGCTAAAAGAAGGAAGCTCACAATCTAAAATATTGGAAGAGGGATAAAAAAAGATGGGTTAGAGCTACTGTATCAGTGAGGCATTAGTGCAAGTCCTGCTAAGCCTGTGTTTTGTACAACTGTCTCATAAATTTTCCTTCTGTCATAGCTTGACCTTGCAAATGAAAACAGACTCGCATAGCATTTGACAACAGAGGCTGTACTATGACACAGAACTGATTAATTCTGCTCAGCATTTTGTATGTCTACTTTCTTGCCTTTTGTCCTCATAAATGCATGACATCATGCATAAATTGAATAGTCTTTCTAACTACAAAAGAAATCTGCTTTGTGGCTGTAGCTACTACTGCAATAATAAAGGTTGTTATCTGTAAACTATGTCTCAACCTACTGCTGGGTAGGCCATAACATATGCTTTTGGAAAAGTTGTGGAAGCTTTCATGTCTATTGACCCTTGTGCTGGTTTAAAAGTAAACCGGCAGGAGAAATGAACCCAACTCAAAAGAGTTTAGAAGTCAGAACTACAATTTGATAAAAAGATTACAATAGATACACTGATACACAGGAAAATTG
>JAVJGI010000036.1:3231214-3242891 GCA_035590275.1 Ibycter americanus
GAGGGTATAGAATACACAGTTCCAGTTACACCCACACAGTGATAAACTGGTCCCAGCCACTATAACTAGGACAACCCTGTACATCCCTGGCATACTAAGATGGGAATTCCAAAGAGTCTCCTAACAAGCTATTTATCAAGGTGTTATTCACAGAACAAGCCATAAAGAGTTACGTTCTCTTCTGGGCCAGTGTTTCCTGGGCCAGTGTGCATAGGTAATGCTTCCATTGTTAATCATTAACTTAGTAGTGCTAATAGAATTGTTTTGATCTATTAACATTTGGAAGAGTTTGAATTTGCTAACATGCTAGATTCTGCAGGTCTATACATTCCCCTGAAAATATGCAAAAATGGTGTACATTCACAGGATGAGGAACATTCCTTTTCCAGATTGTGTGTATATGTGTATGCACAGAAAATACATTAGAAATCAGGAATAAACTGAGTTTCGGCTTATAAAATTCAGGTATTAGTGATTTTCTTTTTTGTACAGTATAATGTAGCATCAGATTATTTTATTATGGTGAAGTTTAGTTGATCTGATAGAGTTTGGTCTATTACATTTCCTTTCCTGTTTTACAGATGACTGAATTTTTCCCTTGGGATATGGAGTGAGGATTGAAGTAAGAGAGCAAGCTTTGGTCCTTCAACTCCTTTCCCAAAGTAAGGCAGGTAAAAGTAAAATTTACTATATCTCACTAAGAGCTGTAAGGAAAGAACAACTTTGCTTCTAAATTTAGTTAAAATCGGTATGGATCTAAAAAAAAAAAAGTGAATTGTGCACAACGCTACCACGAGTATAAATATAAATTAAGCAGTTTTGATTCTGGCACATGGATATGACTTAATACAACCACAGTATCAAACAGAAGAGACAGCAATAGCCAACTTTCTGTCTCATTTCTTAATACAGTGCACAGAGATTTATTCCTTTTAGTATATTGCAGTAGCTGTAGCAAACTAATTTTAATGGAAGAAACACAAAACAACACAAAGCAACAAGTCTAGTCATTTGCATACTTAGTAGACTTCCTGAAGCTGAAAGTAAACAGTGTTTATGGTATCAAAATTCCCTGCATGCAATCTTCCTCTCAGCTGTTAACTGGCAGTTTACTGTAAGCATCAAAGTAAAAACATGTCTTAAGGTTGGATTTTAAGTTGAGTACTAATTAATTTGAGCAGGGTTTTCTAGGTTTAAGGGATAGTGTGAAAGGCAGCTTTTGGCATAAATAAATAAACAAGCAGCAAAAACTGGCATCTAGCTGGAAATGTTGGGATAGCAGGTGAAAACGACCGTGGAAGACCAACCTGATAGAGGCCTGTAAATGTAAGGGTGAGGTAAGGGCAAAAAAGAAAGATGTTAGCAGAACCTCTGACTGATTTTAACAGCATTTTTGAAAGGTTTAAAATCTAATATGGGTATGACTAGTGTAGAAATTTGTTTTGCATGTATTCTGATTAGTTTTATGATTAGTCCATGAGGTTTTGATTAGTCCATGTATTTAATCATTTCATTTCCCAGATCTTGGATGACAGACTTCCCTAGCACTTCCTACCTGTGAGAATATCCCAGCCTAATAGCCTGGGATATCAAGAAATAAGAAGAACAAAACAATGACAACAGAAATATTATTTAATTTAGCACAAACAATACTTCTGAAATTATTTAATGATTCTGGTTTTATGAGGGATTATTTCAGAGCATTATGAAATGATCTAAAAACATGAAGCTTGTGTCACGTGAAAACAATTTTGCATTTTGGATGAGAATGAGTTAACAGCCTGAGGCTGCACTAGGTTTCAGAAGCTCAAAAAAGATTCTTTTTTTACTAGGGGTTCTCCATATCTTTCATAGAATTGGAAAATTTTGCAGATTTGGTTTCCCACTTTTAGAGTATCTCTTTGTTTCACTGTTTTGATCTCTTGAAAATGTGTCTCAAAGTAATAAGAAGCTTTCATCTTTTTGTTAGTGGGATCACAAGCTTTCCAGTGAATGTGACTGAACATACCAACCATATTTGCATGCTGACAGGTGGGGTAGCTATTCTTCCCTTGGGGCAGTGTTGGTGGATCTGAGGTTGTAAGTAAAAACATGTCTTTTGCAGTGAGTAATTGCTGTTGGGAAGAGCTTGCTTCAACAGCAGTTTTAGCCAGGCTAGCAATGAAGCTGGCTCTTCCCTTTGTGTTAATTTTGGATGCAAATTAAGAGAATCAGCTGAAATATCTTTTGTCAGAATCCTAACTAGGCTGAACAAAATGGTTGGTGATTTTGAGGATTTAAAGTTTCAGGTCGCCAGAGGAATTATTAAGTAGGTACTTTAAATAACACTTCCTTTCCTCACTGTGATGATCACTAGTTTTTACATGTGAACTAGTGCATGCAGGCATAAAATGAGAAGAAAATAACTTGGTTCTGTTCTTAGCTTTGCTTCAGGCCTTGCTTTAATGGTCTGGTCCAGCCTAGCTTCGGCTGGCTCACAAGATCTCTAGACCTGTGTATCTGCTACTGTCTCTACTCAGAGGATGACTGACAGCTCGAATTCACAAGCAGGGACACGTCTTTGGATGATTGCAGTTATTCACACCCATTCTCTCCACCTTACTGGTCTTCAGGGATGCTGCAGCTATTTACACAGTGGTTGCTTAATTTTTGCTTATTTTTGGACATATTTTTCTGTATTTTACAGCCTGCCATGTTAAAGAACACCAAAATCTGTGATATTTATCTTCAGTGTGTTAGACTGTAAATTGCAACAGTACAGCTACTGCTTCACAGGCTTCACAGCTGCTTCACAAGCAGCTGTGCTGAACCTCTGGAAAGAACACAGAGGCAGGTTACGCATCTAGCTTAGCTTCTTTGTTAGCTAGAACTGCAAAGCCACTCTCGGATCACCTCCTAGATTGCAGTTTCTAGCAAGGTGTTCTGAAACTATGGTAGGTCGGGGGCTGATCCATAGCCAGCTGAGCCATTATGCAGCAGAAATGAGGTATATACCTAGGAACAGTGTTTTCATCAGCATCCTAAGCTCATGCATCCCTGTGACTATTTGGTTGCCTTCTGGTCATTCAGTTAACTTCAGGTGTCTCATCTGTGACATGGGCATAGGAAAGAAACACACCTGAAGTATTTTGATTAGAAAATAACACCAGTTCTGCATATTCACATTAAAAAGTATGTGGGTCCCAATAAATTTAATAGCAGGTATAAAGATAGTAACATAAAAACATCTGAATGGTCAGAGCTTATAAGTGATATTATTTTTATCTCAGTTTAGAAGAGAAAACTAGACAGGCAATCCTGATTCTGTGATGATGCTGAGTTTCATTGTCTCATTGTCACACTAATATAGTACTGGAAAAAACTGATGCTAAAAGTTGAGTCATATTCATTTGTATCGGTTATCATCACAAAATAATCAGACATCATGGTTTTGTAAGTTTCAGAAACCAAAATTTCTGTGTAAACCTGAAGTCCTTTATGTTAAGTTTCTAAGTTAATATAACAAAAAAGAGCATCAAGTTTACGTTTGTAAACATAAACAGTGGCAACAATTTAAAGGCTCTTGTAATTAATTTTATAAACAGAAACAGCGACAAAAGGCCCTTATAATTAATATTTTAATTATATTTTTATATGGTTAATATATATTCAGTCTTTCATATGCTGAGTATCTTTTGTAAGTTAATAACTGTGCTGTATGAAGTGTATGACTTAGTTTTTTATAAGACATTAATTTAGATCCCTATTTTCCTGAGGTCATTATTTACCCTGGGTCAGGGTGCAGACCTCTCAGGTAGCCTGCACTATCCTTAGTCAGGGTCTGGGTCCACAGCAATTTAAGATGACCAGGATGATTTCTGTCAGCACAGTGATAGCTCCATCCCTCCCATCGCATGCCATACGCATCCTCTTCTCATCAACCACAGCCTTTCACTAGCTTATTTTTATAAGTCTATATTTGCTTGTATTTGCTCTTATCTGACCCTGTCAGATTCAACTGAGTCAGATTTTCCCACATTTTCATCATTGACTTGGCCATTCTTACTATAAATATCCAAGTCATCTTTTTATATAACAGTAGTTTTCTGGAGAAGGAAAAGCTTCAGTGATTGGTATTAAAGCAGTTTTCAGTCATGAGCAATCTGCTAAGTGGAAAGGGAACTTTCAGGAGCTGTCCAGATGTTGGAGCTTCCTACAGGGAGGCTCGGGGACCAGTTGGTGAGTCTTTTCTTGTAATATACAAGAAATACGTGAATTTCTCTAACTTTAAGTGTTGACCTCTGTTAAAGCAAATCAATTCTTACAAGCTTTTTAAAAGAATCTTAGTGAAAATTATTTTTTTGCTACAACATATTTGTAGAAAGAAATGTTCTAAACTAACTTTACGTAAAAGCAAAATAAAAAATAAACGATAGAAGGCTTGTAGATTTTTGAACAATGGCTTTGATAGAATTACATAGACTTATTTTTTTTAATTTTTATTTTAAGGATAAAACCTCAATTGTTTTGTTTTTCGGTTTCATGTAAATTTTAGTTTGGAGAAAAAAAGCTTTCTGACAATATTGGATTCGGCTTTCTGATGAAAGTGGCAGCTTTTTGGAAAAAAGGCAAACCCAAGATTTTTCTTGCCTGCAGTCATCAAAAATCCTTCATTCCCTATGAAAGTAGTATGTCAATCCAGGTGTCATTGCCAAATTCCAGTATGATAATTACATTTCCTATCTAAATTCTCCCCTCTGATTTCAATTAGACAAGGTTTTCTCCACTTTCTATGTTCAGATGTCTGTGTTTCTGGTTCCCTCCCTTCAGGCACCTGACTTACACTTCAAGGGTGACCACATTTCAGTGTGGCAGAGGCAGATCCTGTAAACAGTGTGTGCCATGTAATTGCTCTGTAAAACTTCCTCTGTGTCTGGACTGTAGAAATGAAAAGCAATGGAAAGGTGAGATCATGCTATTATGAACAGACAGTAGCATGGGAGTAGGGGCTAGTAAGGCGTCATTTCACACGATAATATTCAATATTCAGTAGTATGATAGTATTCAGTATTCCAAACATGACAAGGTAACAGAGATAAACTGAAAGGAAACAAAAAAGTAATAAAGAGCTGCTAATATGCAGACACCTTAATTTGCAGGAGATTGACCATCAAAACCTAAAAGTCAGTTCCAGCAAGTTTTGGCTGGTGAAATATCTGGCTAGCTGGGGAAGAGATAATAAAATCGAGACAGCTCAATCTTCTCTGTCCCTATCCAAAGGCTTGCCTGCTGATGGGAAATGTCAGTTTTGTTACAAAGCTATTGCAATCCAGAATCCTTGAACAGAACAAAGATCATGGCATATACTTGGTAAAATTAAAGATGTTTTGCCACAGATCCCTTTGATCCACTCTGATGATCAGCGTTTGCTGTCATATGAGGCTGTAATCTGAATTTGGGCTTTGCCTCTGCATTTTTGTCAAGCTGCTCTCCTTGATCCAGCAAACTATGTACCTACTTCCCTGTAATATGATGTTCATGAGGAAAGCTGCAGTCTTACGTGAAGGAATAGAAAAGAATTTTTTTGTCCCCCTGAATTCTAGCATTGTGTGTCAAGAATAGCACAGCATTTCAAAAGTGTTTTATGTCCTCTCCTTCCTGTTTTCACTTCCTTCATATTCTTGCAGTCACTAGGAAAAAGCTCTTAATGTCTAGGTACGTTGGACCTGAGCATTTTTCTGATTAGTACATTCCTGGTAAGCTTGTCATGTTTGATACTGTGTCTGTAACTCCTCTGCCATTGTCAGCATACCATTAGCTGGTCATCTTGCACAGCAGGTTTGCAGCAGGTATCAGTTATTTGTGCACAGAAGCAGAACATTATGCTTGCCTTTACTGGCTAAACCAAATCTGGGGAGAGTTGTAGGCTAACTCACAGTGCTGCTGCCCGATTAGTATTGCTTTTATGTATAAAAAAGATTTTGTCATCCTAAGCAGGAATCTTTCAGTAATAGGAAGGTTTATTTCAATTGTTGGTTTCTAATGAAGATTCTTCATTGCTAGAAGAATTCCTTTGTTGAACTGAAGATGGCTAAAGAAAGGCTCTCCAGTTTTTTCAATATCCTAGGCAAGATGCCAATTTCAGAGCGTTTCTCTGAACTACTTATTCATGCTTACAAAACTGGTCTTAGTGAAAGAAAACAAAACCTGTTTTTCAGGTGGAGAAGACCGAGGCACAGATGTTTACTGCTCTACCCAAAGTTCCATGTAAAAATTAAGTGGCAGAGGAAATGAAACAGAGATTTCTTGACAGCTCTTAAATTTTAATGGTTCAAGGATCTTTTCTTATTGTATCTTTCTGTTAGTTTATGGTTGATTCTTAAGGAAACATGACCAATAGCAGAGGTTGAATCTCAACCGCTTTATCAGCTTTCCAGAATGTATTGTGGCAGCTGACCTTTGCAAAACTCACTAAAGGGAAGCAGCTGAGGGAAGACCTCAGAACTGAGAGAACATGCTCTATGTTCCAGGTTTCCAGCCTTACCAGATGTTTAAATGTAAAACTTCTATGTGCAACATAAGATCTTGGGGAGAAAAGCAGTCATATTATAACTTAGAGAGAGTTCCAATGGTGGGAAGAGTCCCGTTTTCATTTTTATTGTTTTCTATGAGTCATGAATTTTCAGCTTTGACTTTTCTGACACAAGTTTAAAAACCAAAAATGGAAACTGGTATTCCTGTCAGAAGGAAAATTTGGAGAATAACATTTTTGGAATGTGATGAACCATTAGTTGAGAGATTAACCAGAACAAAAAGGCAAAATGTAAGATACACTGAGATAGTAGAGTATGGTTTCCAACTTTGTTGAAGTGTGAATGAACATACAGACTGGGTTATGGGGAATTTTGAAAAGCAATCTATATTATACTCAGCTGTACTGAGAAGAAAGAGTTTATTTCTTTTTACATCACGGACTTCATATGGAAGAATGTCAGAAGAAGATCAGGACCAAATAAATAAACGTAATTCCAATTAGCATAACAGAAGGCCTATCTATGTGTACACACAGCTGCTCTGTCACGATTCAGGGTTCTAAACTATCAACAGGAAGGCCACAAGGCTAATTACAAAGTAATTCAGTTCTTACCCATAACAAAGGACCAAATATCACACTTGATTGCACTAATCTTACTATACTCAAAAAGATATATAGAAGAGTACTTCAGATTGTGAATGTCTCTGTTCTTCTGTATTTACCAGCATTGTCTGGACAATCTGAAATCACCTGGAAGCTTTTTTTCCTATACAGCTCAATTAAAACCTAGAGATTAGCTGAGATGGATGACTGTCAAGCTTGGAGAGTGCTGTTATCAATGCAGTGAGCTGCAATGCCTTCCTATTGAATGGCCTTGTCTCTGATTACTGCACCATCACCTGTCTGGATGCCCAGAGGGCTTATTCCCTTACCACCAGTACAGGAAATAGCTCTGGCCTTAAGCCGATGAAGGAAAAGGTAAAGGGGTCTTACTATCCTTTGTAAGAAAAGAGAACAGTAAGACAGGAAGAAAGGTAAAAGTAGTTACGATGCAGTTTTGGTTTGGGAAGCTCCAAGGCAAACTGAGTGATCCCTGTAGCGGTACCGGGGGTGTATGCAGATTGTTTTGTTGTTTCCTGTCCTAGTCAGATAAGGGCAATTTGTATTAATCCTTCCTGTAATTTCACTGAGCTTCAAGAAACTTTAGATGAAGACTCTCATATGAAACACATGCCCCCATACAGCTTGCTCAGAATTGCACAGTATAAATACGATATAGTAACACATTTATAGTAGCAGGTTTTTTATAGTAGCAAGAGATTTAGAGAGTCTGAGGATTCCTTTCTAGGATATAAAAAGTATTGGTCGTTCATGACATGTTTGACATACAGAAATAAAATAAGAATTTTGCTGGCCTCATCGTGAGAACTAAGTTTGGGTCTGAAGGAACTGATGCATTTAATGATGTCCCCCTCTTTCCTTCCAGTGCAAAAAAAAAGGATTTTTTTTCTTTTGTTTGTACATTCCAAACATGTAAACAAAAGCCAAGATTTATAAAGTACAAAAGTTACTGACTTTGTGCTTCCAAGGTTGGCCTCAACTACAAGCAAGGTCAGTGGCTGCTTTTGATTCCCTGTGTGGCATCTGTAGGAGCAGCAGCCTAAAATTCAGTAAACTAACAGATACACTCTCAGTGAAAGCTCATCCCTATGAAGCCTTCATTTTAACTTTTTTTATGGCTTATTATTTATTTCAGTATCTGAGTGCCTGTGACAGAAGTTCTGCAAGACTTATCCTGAAATTTACCTGGCTTCCTCACAGAAGAGAAGACACAAAACTAATGTGATGTTTTCACCACAAAATGCAAAAGTCATCTTTAAATTTCCTCAACAAATTTTATTCTCATATGACAACATGATCAAGTCATTTGAGCCTGCTGGAAGTAATCAGATTGATTGTTACTCTTGACCTCGGAGAGTTCCTAAAAATTATCCTGAGCAGTGCTACCTATGAACTAAAACCAGAAATACTGGGTAAACCAGTTACGCTGGTACAACTGGAGCCAGGTGATGAGTTCTGGTAATCTCCTACCTCACAAAAGAACAGCACTAATTGTACATCTGAAGATACTTTTTTCTGCACTTTGTAAGTACAAGTTTCAGTTTAATTCCTAATCCAGAAGATTATACTTATAAATTACAGTTCTGTTATATTTTGAAAGAAAGAAATACTTCAGGAAAATAGATATGCATGTTAATTTCTCTTTGAAATAAATATGAGTTGATGTTATTGCATATAATTATTCTTATGGATTTTACTAATAGAAAAATTATAGAATATATAGTTTGGGAGGGACTTCTGGAGGCCTGTGATGTACAACCAAGTTATGCAGGTCTTGTCTGATAAAGTCTTGTGTGATGAATATCTCCAACATAGAGATTTCACAACCTCTCTGGGTCCATGTTTGGACATTTGACCACCACATGGTGAAAAATACGTCTCCTAGTATGTCATCAGAATGTCCTTTTCTGCAATCTGTGCCTCTGTCCTTTCACTCATCCTCCAAGAAGTGTCTCATTCTGTCTTCTCTGTACTTTTTACCCTTTACAGTTTAATTTATTTACAAAAATTAAACATCCTCAGAGGTTGACGTGAGGAATATCTCAGACAAGTTTCATTCAAATGGTGAGTGTACATTTCTGATAATCTGATTCTACCTGTAACCATTAAGATTAATACGTATTGTAAATGTTTTCTGTTTTCAACAATAAGAAGCCAGTGGTAATGTCTCAGATAAGATGATAATTTCTTGCTTTCCAAAACTGAAGAGCGTGATTATTGTAATATTTATTTTTAAAGAAGAGCATTGCCCCCAGGCTGTAACCACAAATGACTTAGTATTTTTCTATTTTATTTTAAAATACAGTATTCAGTGCTACTGGGGAAGATACCAACTGGGTAGAATGAAGTTATACGTGGAACCTATGTTCAGAGCGTTAGGGTACCTACTGCACTGACAGGCCATTATTGCTCTGGCCAGCAGCACGCGGGGCCTCCACCACAGCCCTTGCCAGTTGGTCCAGGAGCCCTATTTCAGCTCAGGCCTGAGAAGCTGTTCCTGGCCTGAGCTCCCTGTCAAGGAGCAGTATGAGTGGGGCTGCTCTGTGGGTCTGGGAGTGGGCAGCAGCCCTGGAGGTATGGGTGGCTGTTGTGCAAGGGCTAGTCCTGCAATACCTGACTTGGGTGTGCACTGATCCTTCAGCAGCACCAGCTGAAGCAAGTTAACAAGCCAGGGTCTGTTCTGGGAGTTCCAGTCAACAGCAGGAGGAGATGGGGACAGGGATCACACTGGAAGGAGACAAGCTACCTATGGCACAGATACGTGTACAGCACGGCTAAGGAAAGCGCTCAGGGCTGAGCTGAAATGGGCTCTTGATCTGTTATGTGGATGGAAGCTCCAGCTGAGCTGAGTCTAGTCACCTAAGGCCTACTAGTGTACATGGGGTGCTGACAGTGAATATAGTATACGCAGAAAGGAAAAAAGCCTTTCTGAAGTACCTTGCCATAGTTAATTTCCTGAATGGGTAAAATGATGGCTAAATCAAACTGTTCTGATGAAAGTGGAGTCTATATGGTAAGAACCAGATTGGGATTGTTATCTGTGAAATCTGTGTACTTGGTTTTGGTCTTCTTTCTGGTACAATGTTCTCTATGGGTCATCTATTAAATGAGAAAGGATTACTGTGTGAATAGCTCAGCGCTGTAGTTTTTGCAGTAAGAGGCAGTAATAGAGATGCTGATTTGAAACGTAAGATTTCTTTCACTGGCTGCTTTCCTGTGTGCTGACTCATCCTGCTCACATATGTAATATTCTTCCTTCAGGGAAGCATCAGCCGCTCCAGTGAAGATGAATATGTAGAAGAATAGCAACAGGACTATTTTACTACCCAGTCTCTGAATGTGCATAGCAGAGAGGTCAGTTACTACCCTTGCAATTTCGTTCTCTACAAGATGTCGTTCCACAGCGTGTAGCCTGCCTCACATGGGTCAGATACTGTTTCACTAATGAGTTCTGACACCGTGTCACAATTAACTCCTAATAGCGTGTAATTAGAAGGCAAGCAACTGGGACTTACCAGTCCCCAATAAGCTTAATTTTGATCTTCAAGGCATACCTTAAGCTTCCATCTTTTCACCTAATGTCTCCTAAAGATTTCAAAAGGAGTCTAGCTAGTCTGTGACTCTAACATCTCCAATACCTAGCTATTCTGACTAAATGAAAGGACAGCTAAAAAGGCTTTCATAGTGCACTAGTTTTCTGGTGAACAATTGCTATATGTACTAGATTGTTGTTGTAGGTTCACAAATTGTAGATTTTTGAAGTTGTGAATGGAATAGGAATTCCTAGAAGACTTTCACATTAGCGTATGAGATATCTTGGAAATCTTGCATCTGTTTAGTATGGGAAATTTGTAGCATCTTTGAAGAATGAATACATAAAGTCCAAGATAAATATTACTGTCAGAAATTTATTTTTTTTCTTCCCCTCACTGCACTTGGAACAAATCACACCCCCTGTGGCTATTTCTTCTTTCTTTGCTTTGGTTTTATGCATTTCCTGTAAGCCATTACTAGAATGTAAATGTTTCAGAATCAAATCAACTTTTATGGCACAGAGGTTAATGTTATTGGCATATTATCTTTCTACTGTCTTTCTCCATCCTTGTTGGTGGGCCAGCATGTGGTCAAGAGCATCCTGGACAGCACTGTGCACGGTATGAGCAGGTACCTGCTGCAGCATGTGCAGTGACAATCTAGGGTAGCTCCTATGGTGAACCACTAGAGGCTGCTCAATAAACGCAGCCCACAGCCTCACTCCTCGAGGAGGGCAGATGAGATCATGTGCACACCCGAAGAAAAACATTACTACAGCAGATGCCTAAAAGACATGTTCTTCCTGGTTGGGATAGTGAGGAATTACAAGAATAGAAGTAAAAAAAAAAAAAAGTTGAGATTTCCTTTTCTGATTTCTGGGTCATTTTATTCGCTGGTTATAAGCGTTAACAGTTGAAGACAAGATCTTGCTGACTGACGCTATTTCTATTACACATAGGTCATTCTGGTTGATGAAATTGGGAACTGGGGGGGGGGGGGGGCGGCCAG
>JAVJGI010000036.1:3242991-3261633 GCA_035590275.1 Ibycter americanus
TATGCACGGTAACAAGGTAGAACTCCAGCAAAAACATCAACGGATTTCATCCTTGGCCATTCTTTTGAATAACTGCTTGGGAAAAGAAGTCTGTGTATAGGTACTTATATAATACACATTTTAAATATATGTGTGTGTATATATGTAAATACATATGCATGTTGTTGAGGAAAGGGTTCCTAACAAATCTGTTGATCCTTCTGTCGTCTTGTTTTCATCATCCACTGGAGTTTCTTGTTAAGCTTGGATGAGAAAGAGAAATTCTTTTCTGTTCACTGGCACTGCTGTCTCTTCAGTGGCTCTACCAACAGATTACTTTACATTGATGTTTAATAACGTCCTACAGGGAATCACTGTAGGTATTATACTAAACCCTGAATTCCTTAACTTCAAAACCATTATCTAGGAGCTTTCCAGCTAAGAAGAACAAAAACTATACAGATGTCATGAGTTCTGAAAATCAGAATGAGCTACATTGTAGAAATGAATTGCATTTACCAGAATCTAGGAACAGATTCAAAGGAAGAAGAGGTAAGAAAGTATCAGAGGCAAATGTGGGCTCTAGAATGACCTCCCAAAGTGGAGGTCATCTGAGTCCTGACACTTTCATCAGTAAATTTAGTATTGTGGAGCTGAAGGGACAGTAGAGTCAGAAGCTTACTAGTAGCTCAGTGGTGATTCATCTGGAGTGTTAAACGTTGCATTAGTTAAGCAACAATTGAGAAAGAAGCTGTTTCCTGGAGATTAACAGGTGATGGGGAAGACTTGATGGCCTGAGGCTGCTTTTGTTATTAAAAGGTGGGATGGAGAGGAAAAAAGCTGGCTGCATGGTATTTATTCATGAGCAAAGCTGGTTAACAAATAGGTACAGGATGTTTCTAAAATGACTGTTCCAGCCATCAGATTGGAGTCCCTTCTTGAAAACCTGAATCACTTCATAGCAGACTAAAATTATACTTAAAGAAAGCAACTGTTCAAAAGGGTATGTCTGCACATACTGCTATAGATGCATGTTCAGAACTACCTAAAGGGAACACTAAAAATACATATGCTTGTGCATCTGATATGTTGAAAAGATCTGTCCTTCATGCCATCAGGTTTTTGTGATATTCTGGGAAACAAACTGACATTCTTGTCCAAGATCAGTTTCTGTCTCATACATCGATGGTATAAAAAGTTTAAGGATAGTGCTGTACTATTCTTTTTCTTCAGCTGTTACATCTGTGCTTTAGCTATCACTCTAAAAAGATTTTAAAATGTAAAATTCTGAAAGTAATTTGAAAGACCCAGAGGTTGAAATAGTTGCTGTGGGTATTTCAAAATACTGCTAACTAGCTATGAGTGCATGACCCATTAACTAATGAAGAGTTTGGCTGCTTATTGTTTAATCTCACTTTATTGCTTTGTTTCCTTCTGTACATGCATCTGAAGTAAATAACTGTTATGTCTTTAGATAAATATGTTCTGTACTAAACTGATTAGGATATATGCCATAACACTTTAGTTAAGGAATTCCTTAAGGAAGTCTGTTCTTATGTCACCTCTCATACTAACGTTATATTTGTGTGAAGGACCATATAAGGGCCCAATATCATGATCATTCTTCTTCAGAGTAGTACTTGCTAAAGCAGCTAATTGTTAAAACAGCATTTCCAGCCCCAACCAACCCCCAAAAAGAAAAAGGTTGTGAGACTGCAACTTAATTTAGCTAAAGGATAATTAGGGAGTCAAGGCTTCTGAAAATTCCCCAAAAAATTTACTTGCCAAAACAAGTTTTAGACTCCTGGTTACAACCCCAAAATCAGCTTTTTATAGTGTGTAAGTAATGAGAGAGATGTTGCATGATGGCTTTGGCCAGTCTTATGGTTTGCTGAAAGGGAGAGGTTCTTTCACTCCTGACTGTATGCCCCTCTATTTTTGTAGGCTCTGGCAGTAACAGACTCTGTGTAGAACAAAGTCAGCTTGGTGGCAAAAAGGTGTTTTACTGGTGAATTTACAAGTTGCATTGGCTCAGCTGGAGTCTGACGAGAACCACAGCAGGTACAAAGAGATGGGATACGTGAAGCTGGGAAAAAGGAGTGGGGAGACAAGAAGGACCTTCCACTTCTGGCAGTGGCAAGCTGTCAAACCAGCTTAACTGTCGTATTTAACTTCAAGAATTGTGCTCTGAAGTTTTGCTTGAAAAGGCAAGTGTCAAATTAAAGATTTTTCTCAACAGAGTTTAAGTTCAGAATTCAATTCAAATTTGCAGGTAGTCATGTGAGCCTGTTGTCTGATAACAATTCAGACCACTGAACTTTTATACTTTGGTATCATCTCTATATTAAAGTTTTAAAAATTTCCCTTGTAATACAATGCGATTAAAAAAGACATACAGAGACTTCAATACCCTCAGCCAGTTTTGACTAATCTTACCATGCCCAGTAAGATGAAAAGTGGGAGAGCAATGTATCAGTTTACTATGATTTTAGCAGTTTCTTAAACTCTGGTCCAGCATTCTGTTAGCAACACTGCTGAGACTATTGAATATGCTATCACCCATAACTTGTTCTCATTCCTGTCATCTGAAGCAGTTCTAAGCAGCAGAACTTCTGGCAGCAGAAAGGATCTTATGAATGCTCTCTAGTACTCTACGGATAAAATCATCCCAAATGTCATACAATGTCTTTGTTGGCTGTTTAAACTGAAGCAGCTAACTTTGAAGGAAATTAGATAGTGCATACCTGCCTTTTCTCACAGTACACCCAAGAAGGCTGCACTTCCTGCTGTGGAAGCGCTGACAAGTAAATGGGATGTATTATTGTTTTCAGCTGACAAAACTGTTCATAAAGTAAACTGTATCTATACCAGGTCTGGAAACATTTTCCTTATTCTGAGGCTGAATAGATCTTTGAAATGCTTTTGCCAGGCCAACTGTTAGTACGTATTTGTGTTAACTAGTTACAATTCACACAAAATATGAAAAATCATTGGCTGTTAGCCACGAGAGCTGAATTAAGTTGTGAATTGTGTTTGCCTTCTGGATCACAGCTTGACTACCCTGATCTACATAGTAAAAAATGTTCAAGCAGAGAATACCATATTATTCAGCTGTAAGGGTTAATGTAGTAATGACGAAAGCTAAACTCAGCAAATAAATGGGCATTTACAGTTTAACATATGTGATGTAGTGTTTCTGCTAACAAACACTCATAGTGCTGAATGTTCATATGGACTGAAATTTTTTCTCTCAGTTTTTTGGAGCCACAATTCAAGACAAAAGATTCAGACTTCCTTTTTCCCTAACAAGTTGAAATACTCTTTTTCTTGTCCTGCCTCACTGAGACAAACTGTACAGCAGTGCCACGGCAGTATGTTTGTCCTCTTGCTTTGGGTGTATTGCACAGTCACTGCCTAAGAACATTTTCAAAGGTGACCTAATTCTGGGTGGGCTATAGAGAAAAATGCCTGTTTAAAAAGGGAAAGGGAAAGACATGGACTCTTCAAGGCTTCTGTCTATCACCTCTATATTATGAAAGTCTTATATCTGATTCCCACATGTCATTATTATGTGTATATAAACATACATATTTTATATTTAAAATTGGAAGTGTCTATTATCCTGTGGTTTTCTTTGTAGTGCATATGAAGTGTGAGACTTTTTACTGTTTGAACATGCCTCCTGTATTTTTTAGATACATCTACTTGTTTTGATACTCTTCTTCAGGGTAAAAAATTCAAATTTGTCCAGAGAACACACAAACCTGGGGGAAAAGTCTAATCATTGGGTAGAATTTGACTGTCATCTTCCCAAGACGTTAAGGAGAATTATTACAATGAAGTTGAAGGAAGCAAAGAGAAAGAGAAGGCAAAAGATATTGCGCAACTGTTGAGCAGAGTTTTCTTCTGTAATGCTTTGTAAAGCAAACAAAAGCAAGAATCTCTTTATGTGAGCTTAGTCATTTAAGACTGACCAGGCAAATCTGAATGGTGTTTGATCAGCACAGTGGTCCAACCATAAAAGTAGTCTAGGTACAGCTTAATGTTACATCCTTCTACTATTTCCTGAACACCATAAAAATTAGTATGGATTATTATTTGAATGAGTCCCTAGGAGAAAATCCATGATGAGATGTTTGTCCAGTTGATAGCACTTACTATTTGATTTGAAGGTAAGACAGTAACTGCAGAGCACTGGTATGGGATACTGTGCTGCTACTTTCTTCCAGAGTATGTCTTGTAAGAGGCTCACAATTTTATGGCCAAACACAAATGCATTATGATATTGTTTCTATTTAAAGGCCTCACACACTAATTCCAGCTTTTTAGAGCATACTTCACTGAGTGCCTAAGCCAGTGTGTGGTCTTGCAGTGATTAAATGACAGTTATGTGTCATTAATATAATTCTACCCTTTAGCCATGGGCAAAGCACAGTTTTGGAATTTTCAAAATGACAATGAAGGCAAGCATTACAAATATCCTTAAAACCTGCATTTACTGCATATCTTACCATGGTGGAATAAAATGTATCTAAATAGTTCAAAGCAGTAGGGTACATCAATCATAACAGTAGCAATGCATTCTTTATTCAGAATGGATACAGAGCCCAGGAAGTATAATACAACTTACTTATTTAAAATAATGGCAATAAAACTTTTCCTTTCTTGCTTTAGCTTTCAACAGAAATTCACCCATGTACTATTCAGGACTAGTAAATGAATTTTTATAAGGCCCACTGGAATCTTTTATCTGCTGGTTTCTATTCTGTCTGTTTAGCAGGAAGCAATAGTTGAACTGGAATGCAACAAGTTAGCTATGTGCTGAATGCTGTCTTCACAACTGACCTATGTCATCTCACAATGAAATTTCTTGAGAAACTGTGCAAATGGTAAGAAATATGAGATCTTTTGCAGTAGTTTACATCACATTTGGGATCTTTGCGTGGACTAGGAAAAATTCAGTCATCATCCAGCTTTGGACATAAGCCTGCCATTGGAGTTGACTTGATATACAGAGTTCTTTTCTACATTCGTAATCAATGGAAGCATATCCTCATCCCCTTCCAAAGGCCCCATCAAGCACATCTCTTGAATTATGGCTAAAATATAATTTCACACTATTTTTAAGTATGAGCAGGTACCCTGATTGTCTGAATCCTCCCAGAGAATTCTTCCAGTCATGCCTTTTGTTATACCAAGGATATCAAATTGAAGCACATGGACTGCCACTGTGGCCATGTGCTGGCATGCGTGTACACAGAGGAAGGAGTAATGAGAAAGAAAGACAAGACATTATACACCTATTCTATGTAGTACTTGTAATTCATAACTGACATATGAAAAAAATAAATTTGAGTCAAGCCGTTCAGAAGTAATCCTTACTATACTGATATGAACTTCATTTTATTATGTTTTTAAGGTGCAGCCTTATGTATATGTAGAGTACATGACAACAGCATAATCCAGATGGAAAGCGATTATTAATGGCTACACAAGGAACAACAGTTGCATAGGTATACTGACTTCAGAATGGAGCTGCTTAAACATGAAGGCATTGCTGGGAGGGGTGGAGGAAAGGTGTCGTAAAGAAGCATTTATGCAAAAGGAGCAAGTGTCTCCTAGGCAGTCATCCTAAAAAAGGGTTCTATGTACTGCTGGTAGAAAAGTGAGGGAGTCATATTCAAAGCAAATGTAAAAATAGTAAGTGTATAATGGCATTATAGGAGGTGTGAATTTCACCCTATTAAGGCAGTTTTTCTTTGAACTGTCATTTCCTTTCACTGCGGGGAAGAGGGAGACAGCGATGACTATATGTTATGAATGTGTTAAGTATGTATTTAATTCATACTTGTAATACTATTGTGGGAAACTTGTGATCTCTACAGACTTTTGATCATTCTGTGTTGCTATATACTCAGCTAATATTCTGCGTTTTCAGATACTTAAGAGAAAGTATAAAAAAATATAAACTAAAGGAAAGCTGAAGAAGCCAGAAATGGTAAAAGGTTACAGACCAAGTGTCTGCCTTTGGCCCAAACTTGAAAACTCCGAGGGAGCAGAAAGGTGAGGAATGAAAATGAATATGTAACAAAGGATCTCTGTATATGTGCATGTAGGTGTACATCCATATTTGTCTATAATATGGGATCATGTATTTTGGTGAGTTTGCTATCTAAACGATAACGTTGCCTTGGTTGAAATAAGATGTATTTTGATTGAGGAAATAGATTAGGAAACTGAACTGATATATTTTGATTCTTAGAAATTTGATGTTGAAGTCATTGAAGTGGTTCAAACAGTATATGTCTTTATTCTCTAAAGGGCTAAAGAAATGAAACAAATAGATCCCTGAGCTCTGATTTTTCCTCCGTGTATAAACAATGCTTTTGAAATTACTGGATTTTGTCTCGCTCAAGGACACTGGATCAAGTAAACTCCTCAATGTTTCACCCTCATACTAATCTTTCTTGATACATGATGAAGTTTTTATTTATTTCACGTTAAAAATTAAGGCAGCAACTGAAGGTTTGTAAGTTTGAGATCATTCCGGTACACATCCTTCGCCTCAGTATTCCTGAACCATTGCACACACCATCATGCCCAATACCAAGCCAAGTTCCCTGTTGAAATGTGACAAATGTTTTTTGTCATCTAGCCTTGATTGTATTGTGGAAAGACGAATAAAGACTGAAGAGCAAATTTTATATTAAATAGCACTACTTGGCAATAAATGTTTGTTGCCCAAGAACCAGGAACTGTGGGCTTGACTTGCAGAATTGTTGGCTCAGTTATCCCTTTTCCTAAAACAGACTTAACGCTTTTTGTCAGTGGTCATACAACTTGTTTTTCAACTGAGACTGTGTAATCCTGCCTGCCTAACCCACAGCCCACGTATTACCAGTTCCTTAGGATTCTTGTAAGAAAGGGATGCTTTCTTTTCTACATGAGAGAGAAAACAAGTCTATCTTATGCAGCATATTGTCCATACAACAATGAAGAAGTTACTGTATGACTCTGGGTGAGTGTATACAGTGGTTTTGTAAATCCCTCTGAGCCTAGTCTTGAGAAAGGCAACTAATCCCAGTAAAAGGGTATTGCTTCATATGAAATTTTTACAGAGCTGTGGAATACATTCCTCCACCCCCATTGTCCAGGCTGTTTGCATACTGGGGCTTTGGTTGCCACCACAGATAAACTGCACAAATAAATGAAACGGTTGTTATTTTACACCCACTAGTTTTGTTCCAAGCATGTATATGCTCACAACCTCCTTCTTTCCCCCTGCCTCCCAGTAGTATATTGTGACTATTCTGGAGACTACTGTTCCTTGGAAGCAATGAAGATGCATCTTCAAATGCATTGTCTGTCTCCTCTACTGCTTTTAGGCCTGTGCAACCAAGTTGTAATTCTTAAAGTATGAATACTTCCCCATTGCGTTTGAGCCTACATCATCCTAATGTGTACTGCAGGTTTCATTCTCAGAAAAACAAAAGTAACAGTAAAGAAACTGATTCCCAGTATTTAATTTTCTGTAATTGTCCGCCCAATATATTTTTCTCTTTAAAGAAATCTTGAAGGAAACTTGCATTAAAATGCAGTTGATTTTCTGTCCTTTCTTTTAATTGCTGTGATTACAAAATACTTTCATGCCCATGAGCTGGAGGATTCTGACTAAATTCCCACAGAAAACAATTACTCACACCTACACCACCTTACTGCTGTGCTAGTAACTGTATCTTATTAATCATCCTTACTATCCACCCAAGCCGCAGAAGCTACTGTAATTTGTAACATGTCACAAAAACAGTAAGAAATACTTGGTGGTAGCCTGAAGTCCCATTTGCAGTATGCAGTGGCAATAAAACAAGATAGTTTCATATCCTGAATCAGAGGGAAGGGTAAAGGGGGAAATCTGTGAAACTACAGGAATGATTCATCAGTAAGAAAGTTTCCAATATGAATGTTCGGTGTGCTTTAGGCATTTTTAGGCAGCTTAAGTTTCAGTGGTGAGTTCCATGCTTTGATTATTTTTTTAAGTAGTACTGAATGAGTGTGTTTAAAAATTGTTTCTCTAAGTATACTATGGTTTAAAAAAAGAAAACAACAAAAAAACCCACAACAAACACCAAACCCCCAAAAACCTAAACCAACAAACACAACAACTTTCTGAAATTCGTTTAAGTACTGAATATTGACAGGAATGACCAATAGTTTTATATAATAATTTAAATTACAGATGAACCAGAAAAAGGAGGTTGCAAGTGATCTAGCAATTATACCATGGTGCTGCCTTAGAGCACTGAGAAGGTTGATTACATATAATGAACCCTTATCCTGTCTGCTGGAGCTGCCAGTCAGCCTACCATTACTCTAATAAAGCATATATATCAGCCCAGGGGGATTTGAGAGGAACCCATTAATTCATTTTCTTTTACTTACAAAGCAGCCACCAATGAAAGAGCTGGATTCAAACTGATGAAAGGGTAGGAAATGTATTATCAGTATCCTAAGCATCAAATATTTTTGAAAAATACATCTCATGATAAACACTTCCCCAAAACCTTGCATGAACTATTTAACAAAAGCTCAAAGACAGGTGATACGCACTGGCTTTGCCAGCCAGCCAAGATCTTAAGATGGAGCTGTTTATGCTCTTTTATCTCCAATTATCTCTCTGGAGTATAGGAGAGTGCTCTTAGGGTTGCACAGTGCAGGAAGTGCTAAGTATGTTCATAAAGGTGTGGCTTAGCTCCCTAGCAATTCCATGGTAACAGGGGCGTAGTAAACTAGCCTTAAGTAAAACAAACAGGCTTTGTGGAAATCAGAAGTTGAGAATGCAAGCTGTTCACATCTCTGTGATTAAAGCAGCTAATCTTTGATTGAAGGTGGTGGGCTCCATCTTGTTCCCCTACACCCAAGAGGTTCACAAGGGTTGGACAGATTAAATCTTGTGCTTTCAATACCAATGCAAAGGAATGTTTATTAAAGTCATTTTTTCAAGAAAAAGAGATTGAATTTAGACATTATTTTATCACAAACATAATGTTAAATAAGAAGAAAAGCCCTGTATCATTTATTAAAAACCTCATCACCCTATACAGAACAGCTCATCTTACACTGAGAGGTAGAGAGTGCGGAGTCCATAATACTGAAAAAAATCTCCACCTTTTGTTGTTGAGCCCTTTTGCCTTGTTTTCCCCAAGGGAAATTGTTTTCTTACCAGAAGCTGACCAGTACAAGTTCAGCTCTTACACAAGGCAAAGCAGATTGCTGGTACTTTGATCTGACTAGCAAAAATTTAATTTATAGACAGTTTTCCCTTCTCCAGGAATCTACATGGCATAAGCAACTTTTTTCCTACTATAGATACACCCTCAGACAGGGATTCCTGCATAGATAGAGAGCAGTTGAGAGATCTGAAGAGACAAGACCTGATCTTCACAGTCTTACAACTTCTACAGACAACAGTCTATACAGAGTAGGTGTAAAATGCTACCCAACGTGACTCATCCGTAACAGTGATAGCCAGCCCCATTGCCTTTAGTGACAGCTGCAGGTGTTCAGTAGTAACTGGCCACAGAAAAGCTCGATGTGCCCTGAAGCCATGCATTCATGATACTACAAGGCACCGGTACCCCTCTTGGTTTCGCATTCCCATGAGTCACTGTCTTGTTTTTGCCAGACTGTTTGTGGGACCAACCTCTGAACCAAATGAGGGAATGGATCCATCTTAAGGAATGCTCTACCAAGCTGAGGTGGTGTGGTGCTCCCTGTGGTTTTAACTGAATCAGACCCAGCTTTCTGAAACTGGATAAGTATTTCAAAGCTGATTGATTCATAGTGTAGCGCCACAAGTAGAAGTACAGAAGAATCAGAGGGGACAATGAGCCATGAGATAAGAATAATATAAGATATTTATATAAGGGGTAAGAATGAATAGCTGAGTCTGGATGAACAAGGTATGCCTGCAATTTATATTTATGTCAAACATTTTATTATGATACCTATGGCTGAAGTGTATGGTTTGTCATGTGTGGTAGGCCCAACCAACTCCTGACTATTCCCATTTCATCAGTAGAGGTGTGTTTGTTTATAGTGTATACTAGGATTTAATCTGTCTGAAAAGTAACGAAGGAATAGATCGGACTCCTCTGCCCCCATGCTCACACAAAGCAAAACACTAGAGAATGGAAAGGAGTGGGTGAGAGTTAAACTTTATGTCCTAGACATCTACTTCCCCCAGAGTATTATCAGTAAGTTCACCCTAGTCACTGTGTAGCCACAACCAGGATGTGCTGGGCAACTTTCTCTTGCCTGTGCCCCAGGACTCTTTCTCTTTTCCTCACCACCATATATTTCAGTGTAGAAAAGGCAAAATCTTGATGCATGTTAACTGTGTCACCCTATGATTGAAATAATTACTTGAGAAAACCAAGGAATGACTGAACAGAAGGTGACATTTCCTGTCAAACAAGGGTGTGCCACATTAGCAGAGGGTTGTGGAAAGGAGGTGTGGTAGTACTGGCACTTATAAAACAGCTCTGTCATGGTACGTTATCACAACTCCAACTTATTGGGAAGGGAAAGGGCAGAACTTCTTGCACCTGCCTGCCATGTGCTTAGTTATTATCTGTGTTTATAAAGCGATTCTGTGGCTATGAAGTGATAAAATGTACTGAATTGAATCATATGGCATCTTAAATCTAAAATTTCTGCAGTATGCCAAAGGAAAGAATCTAGGTAGAGCTGTCCTCTTTTTTTGCCTTTTGTTTTTAATTGTTTTTGTTTTTTACTTGAATACAGTTACTGACTGTGCAATATGTTACTTTGAGAATGTTTCTTCTCAGGAATTCATATCACTCTCTAGTATCAGCCAGATGTATTGGTAAAGACACTACTTCTATCTTACTTCCACTGTCTATTCCACAGCATGTAAAATCTATCATCAGGCCAAAGGAAGATGCATATTTGCTCAGCCATGCTCAGAGGTTAAACTGAAGAGAGGATTTGTTGAATAGAAGAAAGGGAATGTATTTGAGTGAGAAACTGATGACTCTACTGATATAACTGTAACTATATAATACAGTTCAGTGTAAACTAGTCTTCCATGCAAGCAATTGCATCTAGAGGTGCTGTAGAAAAAATGAGGTATCTTTGCAGAACCTGTAGTTGTCTTATCAAGTTACAAATGGTAGAGTAGAAAATAAACTCATCTAATCTTCCTAGAAATATGCATATTAATTCTGCTAGAATCTGGTAGCAACAAGTCAGGTGACTTTTTAAAGACCATGTACTTTCAAGACAAAGACGGTAAAAACAAAAATACAAAAGTGTATCAGAGGCCTGATTCCTTGGGGAAATTGTTCCATCCTTGTAACTAGATAGAACAGGACCTCAAGCATGTTTGAAATCCCTGTCAGATCCTGAGTATGCAATAATGGTAACAGAAATGAGTGGAGCAAAATAAACATAATCAAGATGAAAGACCAAGAAAGCATTGAATGACAGGTCTTCTATCATGTCTGTTTTGGATGCACATGATTGTATTCATCAGTTTATTATACAAAATACTTCAACAAAATGTTTTTAAAGCCTAAGTACTTCAACAGGTGGTTAAGTTTTGCTTAAGTTTTGCATTTATATTTTACTTCTATTTATACTGTGGTGAGAAAAAGATGTGCATTAGCATATCTGTATGTGGAATAAGTTTAATTAAATTATAATGAAGAAACAGGTTAAATATCAGAGCAGCTAAATCAAATGGGAATGAAGTATTGTAGGAACACACCCTCCTTTTTTATCAGGGTTTTTAAGTCAGCTGAGAGCTTGTGGTACAATCTGAATAAAAAGCCAGAGCTTAGTAATTTCTGCCAAGATACTCTCATGAGGCTAGTATCAGCCAGTTGTCAGTAAAGCTTGAGAAAATGTAGCTTGCATAAATTCATCATTAATTGTGAAGTTCATACAGTTGGGTTTTTTTGCATTGAGCAGTTCAGACTTCCAGTATACAGTCCTTTGTATTCACTTGGTGATCAGTTCTTTCATCACTGCTATATTGCAGAATTGATTATCAGCTCTCAGTAAGTGAGAGTAGTATATGGCATGCAGATCTTTTGATGTAGGTAGTGACATTTATATTTCTTATGTTGTCTAATTGGTTTTTATGTTTGCATGCAAGGTGACTGGAGTTGGATATCCAAAGTTCCAGGTTGCTTTGGCTGTCTGACTTTGAAACATCAGTGATTTTGTGTTTCAACAAACTTCTGAGAACTTTCTAGATCTACAGCGTGAATGCATTTATGTGTGAGAAAATGGGCAGCTGAATACCATTAATTCAGTGAAGGAATGAATACCAAAATTCTTTTGTAAAAAGTTAAAGGACTGCTGGGTTTCCTGTCTTGCTGTTCCTGTGACTAGAAGTCTCTGAGTTGGTCTGTTAAATATGAGGTCTAAAATGGCCCAGGCTAAATGCTTCATGTAGACATCAGATCATTCTCATTTTCTGTTACGAGGAGTTAATCACTTGATCTTTTCACAAGAGGATATAAGGGTTATCCTGTTGAACCTTAAACATGCAAAGTAATTTTAAATTTTCTTGTTTATAAATTAATAAGATGATTCTATTTAAGTGCATTTAAATAGTAGTAAATGAAAGCCAGCATTTTGGCTTTTAGCTATTGCAGTGAGTTGTGTTATCAATGTATGTATTTACTCTTTTTGCTGAAGTGTGATAGTGGTGGTAGCAGGGATGGTGGTAGTGGGTGTTTTTTCTTTATAGCTGGTGTAACAACTCATTGTATTAAACCTCATCATTCATTTTTTACTGTTGGATATGCAGTCACGATGACAGACTTGTAAACTGCTATATCCTTTCAATGGACAAAGAGAGGATGGGTTAATAATAATAATAATAGTAATAAGTGGTTTAATCTAAGGCTGAACATCAATTTGCTTAAAAACCTGCTACAGAAATAATATTTTCCATTGCATTTCCATTTTCATGTTACACCTGAGACTAGTAAAACAGTGACCAATTCCAGTAAAGATTTATTTAGGCAGGTTCTAGGGGCAATAAGGCTTCACACAAAGTGAATTTTCGGTCACAGGTAAGGTAGATTACTACCTGAAACTTTCACTTGCATATTCATCTCATTAGGTAACAGAAATTGTATCACATGGCTTGTCTAACCACAACTTGAAGATCCTGTCTCAACTAGTTGCAGTGAATTATTTAAAAATTTAGCAGTGAGATCAGACTAGCCGCTAGGAGAAAGTTTCTCACCAGCAATACAGTACAGCATTGGAACAGGTCATCCATGGAGGCTTTCAAGGCACAGTTAGGCAAAGCGTTAGCTGGTTCAATATAGTGTTGGCAGTAGTCCAACTGTGGGCACACTATTGGATAAGAGGACTTCCAGAGGTCCCCACCAGCTAACGTTTCAATAATTTTAGTTCCAGAAAGCTGTTTAGTAAGTTATTTGAAGGAAAGCTGTATTTCCGATGAGAAAAAAAACCCTAAATTCACTGTGTATTTGTTGTAAACTGTTAACCTTAATGTAAATCTAGAATAATGTTAATGAAAGACACTACTATGCATGCATATTTTATGTGTCCATAAATGTGATAGAAAAGCAAATGCTTAGATCTTTAAAAGCCTGATACATGTAATCTGGAGAAATGTGGCCAAACAACATACACCTGTACTCCAGTGGCATCTGAGCATGTATAAAACCTTGGTAGGATTAAGACTCTGGATTGATTGTCATCCCATAAAGGAGAGAAGCTATGTAAAGTAATAGGGGAAGTAATTTCATATTTATTTATCTTGCCTAGTCACCAATTTTATGTTTTAATTTAACTTTGAGTCAATAGAAATTAAATTCCAACTGATACAGGATTCTAAGTGAATGCTTTTGGAATGGCTTGATGGGGCTAATACATGCAAGCTAATACTCCATTGGAAACCACCTTTCTGAAGCACTTTTGCACATTGCCGAGCTTTTGTGAATATCCCAGTGGAAATTATTTCATGCTTCTACACTGCATTGTAATCATGACAGACCTACCAGGCAGACTGAAAAATCAGATCTCTCTAAACATCTGGACAGCAATCAAAGAACACTGTTGAAGCAGTTGTTCCCATGCCCTTTCCCACTCATTTGCTGTTAAAGAAAGGATGCCAGAAAATTCTTTACATATGGGTTTATGTTTCAGGAATTACAGTAAGCTCCTCCTTCAGAAAAGATTGCTACAGTTGCTTATAATCCCATCCAGGAGCCAAGGACTGAAAGGGTGTGAAATCGAAATGTCTTTTCACATTTACCTACAGCTCACTTACAGAACTTTTACTTCCTGTGCCAGTTCAGTTTGGAGGTGCTGAGGCACACAGAGAATTTACTGCTATCCCTATTGTGCAAATAGACACCACAGTCCATGCTTACTTAATTTAGCATCTCTGTTTCTTAGAACTGCAGAATAATTTCAGCTTGAAGAGACCTCTGGAGGTCATTTGGTCCAGCCTCCCTGCCCCACCAGCATGGCCAATTCTGAAGTTAGACCCAGCTTCAAAGACAGTTCATTTTTCTCAGGGCATTTCAAACCATTTTACAAGGTTAAACATCATCATAATCATTGTCTTCCTTTTAACTGATGAGTAAAATATTTGTAAGGAAGACAAATAACTTCTCAGTATTATACAAGTTCAGAATAGAAGATTGACTTCTAGTTTTCCTGAAAGGTAATTGAAGTATTGCTGAATGTGGCCAGGATATTACTCCAGATCTCATGTCTCCAAGTTTCTTACTTCTTTTATTAGGCTATAACAAAAGGGCTTCAGTGATCAGGACATTCTGTCCACAAGGGTTTTTAATAATACTGTAGTAAGGGTAAAAGGGGTGGTGGTGTTTTTTATTTTTTTTATCTTTGTTTGGCTTGATTCATGAAGCAGTATAGTGTGTATAGTGAGAATGAATTTGTCACTACAGATTTGTCCATTGCAAGCACAATGCATGTAATGAGCTTCTTCAGCATTCTCATGTGATCTAACTGTAAAACGATTCTATTTTCCAGTTTTGTTTGTTTGCGTAAAAAGAAACAAAATAATCACAATACTGAACTTGCATAACAATGAATATCCATCTTTAAAACTTCTGTTCTCCACCCAGTTACATTTATGAGACGTTATCCTTGTATGGAGCCTACAAACAAGAACCTCTATAAATATTCCTGCCAGGATTAAAGCTAAAGGTGAGCAATAACTCTTTATTTCAGCAAGATCTTGGTTACAAATTAACTTTGCTAATGCTTAGTGTACAAGGGCTTGTCCCACATGTTGTTGCAGGAAATGGATCCTGTTGCTGTTCTGTGAACACATGCAATGTCATTCCTTTAAAATTTTAGATCAATAACATTGCAGAGACTAGTATAATTAAGGGTTGCATGCAGAGAGATGGAGGGTTGTAGATAGGAGGTGAATGGGAAACCAGTTGCATAATCTGATACTTGAAAATGTCTGAAATCCCAGGAAGGCCAGCATTTATTAAAATTTTTCTTTTAAACATTTTAGAGTATGTTTGAAGTCCATTTAGCTAGAATAGTTTTGATAAGTCAGTTACAGTAGAATTATATGAGTCAAGATAGTCTAGGAGTTTTATTTTTTTGTATTAGATGAGCTAATATAATTGTGAAAAGCATACAAGCCTTTGGGCTCACCAGCCTTTGATACCATGCATAGATCTGAAGTAAATTTTCAAGGGTCTTTGGCATTGATATGAATAGTACTCCTTTAATTTGACAGGTTGCTGTAAGTGAATTATGCTACCTTTTCCTTTCACATTAGATCCTAAAAGACAGTTACAAATGTATTGGCATTCTCTGTGCTGATTCACTGAAGCCTGTGAGCATATACGTCAAGCTGGCCAAGAATAATGACGTGTATGATCTTCTACAGAAATCTGCTAATTATAATCCCTTTTCTATGAAGTAGTTACATATTAGGGCTATGAAATGACACGCTCATGAAGGCAGCTAAATTGTAGCAGACTGATACTTCTTTTCTGTGAACATAGCTACAGGTAAAATCTGTGTTTACATTTATGTGTACAGACACTGCCTCCCCCCAGACACACCCATGATATATGTATTTTTGGGAGGGGTGGAATAGGTTGGGATAAGAGGAACAGTTCTCACACTTGAAGACAATGTATTTTTATGGTTCTTATTACAGACTTAAGGGATAAGAATCATCCCATACACAATGAACAGGCTGTTATGCTTTTATTCAGGTTTTTATTCTATGAAGGACTTGTAGACATGTGATGACAGAGGAAAATATAGCTGTTGTGTAAATTCAGCAATGCCAGAAAATAAATTGCTGAAAACATTTTGAGTATATAAATATATATGTTACAGATGAAAGTTTTCATGTCTGAGTGGAAATTTGCCCTTTCTGTAACAATGATCTATCTTCAGGACTTTTTTGCAGGCAGCTGTGCATGTGAGCAGCAGACAACAGCTGAGAGGCATTTAACAATTACCTTGTAATGTTCAGGGAGATACACCTGTGCACTGCAAAGTTCCCTGTATGGCCTCTGCCAGGTACATCCTTGCAATACATGAATTCTAAGATAATTAACATGAGACGGCATCTTTGCTGTAGTTTACTTTCATTGAAATAAATGGAGATAGTCTTGGTGATGGTGTTAGCATGTGAATCAGTGTTTGCCAAAGGAGGTCCATAGTAACTGCTATAATTAACCAATTATAAAATTGGCACATTAAGAAGAAGAGAAAATGTGATGTTAATATTTAAACCCATCAGATATTCACAGTTAAATGTCCAGCTCTGCGTTTTCCTGTGGTAGACATCAGTAGCTAAATAGCTGCACCATTTTTCATTTAGTGAAAACTGTATTTCAACACAACACTAATATTAAAGGACAAACTGAAGATTTAATTAAGGAAAAGAAAAATTATGACTGACCTAACTTGCAGCATTTGGACTTTAAAAATGATTAGTAACTCATCAGTGGTGGCAATAAAAAAAAACCAACCAACAACCAACCAAAACCATGGTCAAAACAGTTTAGAGGCTTTTTGGTTTTCATGTCTGCTTTAAAATAAATTTGAGCTTGACAATGTCTCCAAAAATTGTCTGGGTCCCAGATCTTACAAAGATTACTGCTGCTCCCGTTGAGCAGACATGCTTAGAGGAGTATTTTTATAGTGGCTATACTAGGTGGTGTTTTCCCATTGTGGAGTCTCCCCTGTGAAACAGAAGAGGCGTAGAGAACAACTGCTGATCTTGAGCTGCAGTTAATGCCCAGGAGATAGTTCTTCACCGAGCAGTTACAGGGCAGTGAATACAGGGCTTTATATTTCTATTTTGCAAAAAGTCCTAGATACACCCTTTCTCAAAAACAAAAACTATTTTACTAGGACCCGCGTTTGCAAACCACGTGCAGCAGGCCCTAAAATGCAATGTACGTTCTGCCTGCAACAGCCCTTAAAAATTCCTGTATAATACTACACTTTTATTATCCATTAACGCTGGCATCGGTAGCTCGGTGCGGACGCAGCAACGTGCGCAAAAGGCAATTAATGAGCAGGTGAAGACTTCTGGGCATTTCAAAGCAAAGTCATAGGTGGTGTTTTAGCAACTGCACGTGTATATTCCTCAGCATTTATTTTTATTTTTATTTTAATATTGCCCGCGCCCAGCGCCGCCCGCGATCCCGCAAAACTGAAAGCAGGTAGAGAGGCGCTTCCTGCAGGCGGAATTAACGAGAGAGAAAGGGAGTTTTCCTCTGATCTCCCTCAAAAACCAATCAGGCCAGATCAGCCAGGCGTTGATTCTCCCTCCGTCCCTCCTACACCTTTTGCAGAGGCCCAATGGCCTTGGCCCTCTGGGAGATTGACTAGAGTCACATGAGCTGCACCAAGGGCAGGTAACTCAGGAGAGGGGAAGGGGAAGGGGGAAGGAGAAAAAAAAAAAAAAAAAAAAGCGAAAAAAAAAAAAAGCCCAAGCCCAGGCTGGGCTTCTGCCATGATGTCAGAGGGAAAGAAACCCACAGCTTGCTAATTTCACCTCCCAATCAGCCCCGGGAAGAAGGAGATCACCGGGAACAGGTAGAGATGCGAGCTTTCTCCATTTTTTTTGTCTCCAGCACCCTACCTCCTAAATAGCTTTCTCTCCTCTTGATATTGTGACTCCTCGTTCGCTCCTTTCCCCTTTGATCACTTGGAGGTAGGGGGTGAGCCTTGTGGGTTTTTTTTGTTTGTGTGTCTCCCTTTTTTTTTTTTCTTTTTTTTTTTGTTTTCTCTCTTTTTTTGACCTCTGCTTTTGATTGTAGTTGTTTCCCCCTGTGGTCATGACGGCTTCGCACAGTGACTCTTTGGTGGTGTTGTTTGGGGCAACAGCTGGTGCATATGGGGCTAAACTGGGTTCGGATGAGAGGGAACTAATTCTCTTGGTGTGGCAAGTTGTGGATCTACACAGCAAGAAGGTATGGCTTCGACACCCGGTCCGAGGGCGCGTTGCCCGGGCGCAGGGCGAGCAGGCGAGCCCGACCGCTCGCAGCCGCCCCGGAGCCGTTTGTTCATTTCACAAATGCACCGAGGGGGGGGAGCGGGGGACCCGTCCCCGGGGGTCATTCACTCCCGGGT
>JAVJGI010000036.1:3261979-3402560 GCA_035590275.1 Ibycter americanus
AATTTTTAGGCTAATCTGAAAATATGCTCTAATTTTTTTTTCTTTCCAAAAGCCCTATCATAAACAAGAACCCCCTAGGGCTTTGATAAAACAAACACGACGATCAATTTCATTAATAGATTCGGGAAACTGCATTCATCCCATGGGATTTTTCCCTTTGCAGTTTACTCCTCCCGCAAAAATCGGTGCTAACTGCAAAAGGCATGGCATGGGAGCGGGCTGCGGCTCCCCGAGGCAGGGAGCGTGGCTCTCCCGGTGGGAGGGAGGGAAACCGAAGCAAAAGGTTTCGATTTGTGAAATCGACAAATGCTTTTTCCTCGTTGCGATCGTTATCGGGAACGTGATACTGCACCTTTCTGATTTTTCTGCGGCCTGAACGCATTGTTAAAAAGAGCTAATTTGATTGTTCTTCACTTCTGTCCGTAATTTCTTTAATGTTTTTAGGTGGGGACGCTACACAAATCCCTGGTGAAAGCAGACAACTTGGACTTAACTGACCAGTGTCGCGAAGTGAGTGGCTTAACACCAGAGGGGCTGAGCAAAGCTGAACCACTGGACCGGGTTCTTCAACAGGTGAGGTACTGCTCTTGGGAGCAGGGGCTATTCAGGGTGAAGTCTGAGGACAAGATTCAGTTGATCTCATAAAAGGAATAGATTTTAATTTTGCCTTTTGCTTTGAAATCACTAGCAAGTTTTTGTGCTTATTTTAAAGTAAACCCAGAAGAGACCTGAACCATTTGAAATGGGAACTCCGTAATTCTGAGTTATGTGCAATACCAGAGTATTTGAGGTGATGTGCTGGTCCTTGAAAGATCTAGCTTCTGATTATTTTGATGGCTCTTCCTTTATTCCCAATTTCTCTTAATCAAGCCTTAAAACAGTAGGCCGATAAGAGCACTATTTAATTTAGCAGTGCTAATCAAACTTTCAAAATTCAGATGGTATATTTTAATCTATAGGTTCACTGCTATAAAGTGTATTAAAAAACTCAACCTTTTCTCCTTTGTTATTCTTAAAGTTAGTTGAAATCTTCAAAACTGTACTTTCATAAAACATCAGCTGTGCTTGTTGTGTATCACTTTTCTAGATAGGCTTAGTTTAGTGGATTATAAAGTGATTGGGTTTTCTTTTTCTGTGATTTGCTCTTTGGCTCACTTAGTATTACACTAAAACAGGAAATTGTAAATTTGTGTGATCCTTGTGGTTCAAGAGGCCCTAAGTTGCCTAAAAATATTCAATGCAAGTAGTGTATAGATATGCAGTTCCTGAGTTTGCTTGCTTTCACTGTCTTTTCCATATACGAAATGTGCTTGAATGGAAAAATACAATAGTGCATTTTTGTGTAACACATAAAGCTGGCTTTCCACACCTTGTCTGAATCATTTGTAGGTGTGTTTCAGCAAGAAACTTGCTTAGGCAGTAGAACAGGTTCATGTTGCTGTAACTTCTGGTGACACAGATAACTTGGCAGACTAGGTCCTAACCTTGTCTGATACTGAATGGTTAACACTTCACTCAGGAGTATCTTTGAAAATAGAAACCTGTAACTTCTGTGTGTCTTGAAATCTGTCAGCCTTAGCTGCAGATGGCGTTTATTCTCTTTGTACTTGCACTAGTCTTGCTAGAGTCCAAAACCGAGAGGTGATTTTTTTTTTTTTTTAAAGTTTCAGAATAACCCCTGAGAAAATGTGCAGCTGCAGGTTTGATCTTGTCCCAGATCTTGCACTAAAGACATCTGGAACAGCTTAGCCTAGTACACTCTGTTTACCTTTATAACAGACACACTTTAATTATACTCAATACTTTGAGAGATTGTATCTTATTGCCGTAAATTGCACTGTAGGTGGGTCTGCTTTAGCAAATAAACGGAAATACTACCTTTGTGTGTAGGTGGGTAGAGACTCTTGAAAAACAACAATTTTTTTCCTTTTTGTTTGGCATATCTATGCAACTAAATAATGATTTTGCTATTAATTGTTGGATGGCAGTTGTGGTGTGGCCAGTTCCACCATAGGTCTTCTCGAACACACTTTACCCAAGTTCATCTCCCTTATCCTCCATGTTTCCTGACTCTGTGAGAGTCAGCTGAGAATTGATTCATCCTCCCACTTGCAATGGCAGCAAAAAACAAAATTCTGTATTCTGTAATAGTAGATCCTTTCCTGCATTTTTGAAGATAAGTCAGTCAAATATATCAATTGCATTGTGTATTTTAAGGATGACTCAGGTATTTGTCAACACATACATTTCCCCCCCCCCCCCCCAGTTAAGTGTTTTGATTAGCAAAAGCACAGGTGGGTGAAGTGATTATTTGAAAAGGAGGAGGAAAAGGAAGTAGACTCTTACCTTGATTTGAGATAATGTTATAGAGTATGTGAAATTAGCTTTCCACACCCTGCTTGGGTTGTGGTAGAAAATTTGATGATGTAGCTGGAAATCACTCACTTTAGCACACATCTCGGTCATGGTAATGAAAGTTTCAGTGCCTGCTTCTGGCTTTCGCCTTGTGTTCCCAGTCTCTGCATGTAGAGGGAAGTAAGAATTGCTAAGCACAAATCTGTTGTAACTTTTCTCTGGTCTCTCCCAACCTCAACCATTCTGTGATTCTGATACTGTGGTTTGTAACTGCGAAGCAGTAGGTCAGCTACTGTGGGTCTGGAGTTTTTCCACTGACCACAGAAACCCTCCATTTATTGCCATTTAGTTCACTTTCCAGCAATGACAGGGTCTACCAAAAGCCTGTAAACTGTGGTTAAGTCGTTACTCTGCTTATAACAAAGCAGGAATGATGCATCTTTTCAATTTTACTTCATATTCTTACAGTGTTACACCTCACATGACTTCCTACTTGAGTTAGTCTTAAGAAATATTCTAAAATATGGTTCCCCACTGATATATTTTTGCTGTGTAGTTTTACAAAGTAAGATGCTGAAGCACAGTGCTCCCAAATAACTGAGCTGTTTGCTGCAGTGTATATTCTATGCGTTTTGCTGCAAATTCTTAAATACTGCGTAGGGTAATAAGCATTTGATTCTACAGATGCTAGTGTATTTGTGGGACCCAGCTGTATTTTCTGATAGGTGATATGCAGTGTTTTGATAGCTATGTTTTGGGTTGGGAGGGGATATCCAGGTAATGTACAAGTATTAGGGAAAGTTATCTGAAGTCATAAAATGTTGTGCCCTTTGGAAGTAGTCTGCTTGACGTATTTAGTTCAAAATGGCATTAATAACTTATTTCTGTTGTTGGACCAATAATGGTGAACTTACAGCTGCTGACTGGGATGTGTTGTAGTTGCAGAATGCTACTGAGTAGAAAAATGTGAGGATTTTTTTTTTTTTTTAACAAAGTAAGTAGGAGATCTCTTGATCAAGTGTGTATTTGAAACTGTCTTGAGCCTGTGATGTAAGCCTCTCAACATGCATTACCTACACTACTTACTAAAGGGAATACTGTCCCACATTTCTTGCATTACTGGGACATTCTTGCTAAGTTTCATTGTTCAGATCCTCAAATTGCAGGACTGGCTTATTCAGCATGTTATTTATATTTTTCTGGATAACTGCTGGAGCTTTATGGTTTCAAAGCTTTTAAGGGAGGAAATTATTTTCAGGTTGCTCTCTGAAACCTTGCAGGAACGGAAGCTTGCTTTTAAAGAGCAAAACCAAAATGAACTTTGCCTTTTTCTCAGCCCCATTACTCTGTCATCAAAAAGCTGACATCTTCATGGGCTCCTCTGATTCTAGCCATGGGGGTTTGAAGTTAAAGATCGAATACTAAGTTGAAAGTGTTGTGGATTTCTTAATCTTTCCCATACAGAAAACCTGGCTGAATCAGCATGACTTGCCTTAAGACATGTTAGTTTCCTTTTGCAAGCCAATATTTGCATGTCTCCCTGACAAAGGATAAGTCTCAGAAGAGCTAATAATTTTGGAGAGCTGTCTGTAGTATTTAGCTGTAATTACCATCTTTCTTTGAACGATATATATAAAAGGAGAGGTTCTCATGAGAGCTGGGTCTGCTTTTGGACCTATTGAAAGTATCCAAATTTCATGTATGGATTGACATTTAAGTATTAAAAAATTGTTTGAAAGACTGTCCTACTCTTGCTGATCTTTCATTGCATTGTATGTTGAATCCAATACACCAATGACAGATTTGATTCATACGCTTAAACATAGAAAGACAAAGCTGGGCTTTTTTTCCCCTGCTCCTAAATAAATTATGCACAAACTGAAAATACTGTTAGGGTTGCCACTTCATCAGGTGATAGCAAATTACCAGTTCTCTAAACAATGTTTGGCTGCCTATTGATCATCCAGCTGAGCTGCAGGTGCAATTTATTTTCTCACATATCAACAAATTCAGCAAGAAAGGAGCTGGTTAGATGAGCATTTGGAAACAAATGGGGTGGGGGGAGAGGTAGAAGAACCAGTGAATTCCTCTAACCTGATAAACCGGTTACAGCTTTTTTTTTTTTTTTTTTAAGAGGAACTTGTTCTGCAGCCTCTTCTTCACAAAGTGCTAGCAAAAAGAAGTGTTCTTGGCCAGCTTGCCAGCTGTCACACCTTCATTTTGGATAAATGATTTTTTGAACATACTTTTTTTTTATACAGCTCTGAACCTTCAGACTGCAGAAAAAGAAGCCTGAATGTGCAGGGGGTGGGCTTTTGGGTTTGGGGTTTTTTTTGGAGGTGTGTGTGGGTTTTTTCTTTGTTTGCTTTTTTCTGTTTTTGAGTCTTGTGGTTGGTCTTCCAACTTCAGATTGGTGATGGCATCATGTCAAGAAAACTAACATAGTCTGTATTTTTGAATATGTGCTGGGTCTGAGTGCTGAAGTTTTGGAGCAGGTGTTTGGCAAACCTTTGGCAGTGTTACTGAGCCAGCTGTTCTCTCCACAACAAATACTTAGGGTGTAGTTTCACAAGATTTGGCTTCAGCAGTGAAGCCAGCTTCTTTCTTGCCCCTGCACCTTACTTTGCCATCTTTTTGTTGTGTCAGTAAAACTCTTTGTGAGGCTGTGCTGTAAACAGGAGCCCTGAAATGAGCAGGTAGGGTGGGAACTTCTAAGCTGCTTTGCTGTCCAAGCTCACGTCCCATGAAGCTACACCCTTTGGTTGTATTTACATGATCCAACATGTTTGATGGTGATACCAGCTTAAGGTATTCCTGCCCCCGCACCACGTTCTCAGCTGCAGTTGTATGAAAACTTTTTAGTGGCATCTTTCACTTAGGTAGGTGCTGCTACGTGGACCTCCTTCACCTGGGTTCTGCCAATGCAAAATTTTTTGGGGCTGCATGTGAAACTGAGGCAGGGCACTGTTCTGGGTTAAAACCAGTTCTGGTCTGGAGCAGTTCTGCCTGATGTACAGCATGGCAGATTAGGTAGTCTTTCTGAGGGCAGCCATAACGCCAAGGTGTGGGCAAGCAGTGTGGGTGAAAGGAGAGAAGGTTTTTAAGACAGGTTGGGCCTCCAAACAGTTTGTATTGTGAAACTGTGGCCTTGGTTTGGTATCAGCAGTGAGCGATGAGGATTTCCTGATAGGCACAAGGTGGCCTTCAGGTTGTCAGGGCAGGCAAGGGATAAGCTCCTGCTCTTACAGGAGGGTAGAGTGTGCGTGTAGCCTTATGCAGGGCTCTTACTATACATTAGCATCTCATAGCTCCCTGTTTTCATTGATAAACTTAGATGAGCATTGCTTAAATTAGGTCTGATACCTAATATTGGAGTATTGTCAGTCTTTATTTGTGGGGAAGTATGGATGTGCTAATGCGTCCTGTAGCTGCTGGCTGTTACAGCCTGTAATTTTTTTTCTTTGGCAGTGAAAATGGATGGCTAACTCTTCTTTCAGAACCCTAGTTGTAGTTCTGTTGTTGATGGTATAGGTAAACTATTTTTCCCTTTACAAATCCTCTGTGCTAACTAGCTCCCACTAGGTGATTACTGAAACATTCAAGTCTGTTCTCTCAAACAGAGAAGACTTAAAAGCAGAAATGGTTTCTCTGTTATGTATATTATGTATATGTATATATACATATGCATATGTAGATCATGTGAATGCATTTGTTATTGGCAGCATTTATGTTCTGTTAGGTTTTGGGGAAAAGCAATAACCTTAGCTTCTCTGAAGGCTGCAATACTTTCATCTGAATTCCTCGAGTATTCCCTTAAACCTTGGTTTGTTCATATATTCAGGTGCTTTTCACTTCAAAATGAGCAGAGAGTTAGATAAAGAAATTTGTCTAAAGCTGCATATTCTTTTCTTTGCACTCATAAAAATGTGGTAGTCTTGGCTAGCTGGGCCATCTTCTCTTAAAATTAAAGTGCCAGTACTCATTAGAAGTGAATAATTTGGCCTTGTGGTTTGAGGACGAGCCTGAGTAGACTTTTTATGATAGTGGATGATGCTGCTTGTTCTGGTGAAGTTAAACAGTAACATTAAATCCCTTACCAAGTCTGGGTGCATTAGCATATATAGAACAATAAACTTTACTATGACCTGCGCAGAGTAGCCTGAAATGCCTGTCTTCACACAGTGTGATGCTGTGCAGTGTTTGAAAGTTGTGTCACTAGCACGTTTGGGTGTTCTTGCAGCTGTAATATTACAGCTGAATACTTGAATTTCTCTTGAAATTGTACTTGCAGCTTTTTTTTAAAATCATCAGAAGACAGTTTAACACGCTATAGAAGCCTTTTAATACAGATTGCTGGATTACGTGATCCTCAAAGACTTTGAACTTCTTTCCTCTAAACTTGCTGTACATAGGTACTGAAGAAGTCACTGGAAATTTGTTAATGAACTATTGTCAGGGTTTTGAGAAATGGCTGAGGAAAAATAAATGAGGAATAAGGGATTTGGATTCTGCCATTTTGACAAGAAGTATACATGCAGTGCTCTTCTACTGGCTTTTAGATGTTAATATTGAAGCATCTTAGAAAACTTTGGGTGGACAGGATTGTCTGCAAACCTCCACTGTTGCCCTCTTCCTCTGATAGCATTTTTTATGGTTCTTGTCACAGCTTTTGGAAGGGTTGTACAGTTCTTGCATCTGTATGTTGGTTTACTTGGATTCCCCACACCACCACCACCACCCTTTTTTTTTTTATAAAAAAAACAACAAACCACCAAACACCCTTAAGTTATATGCAGAAGGTTTTGGATAGCTAAGTGCTGTCAAACAAGGGCAACATCTCTGTCAACATGTTGCAGCACTTCTTTGCTGAACAGTTAAGTTTAAGACTGACGCATAGATGCTGGAATTGATATTGCTAGCAAAGCAGCGCTGTGGCCAAAACTAAAAATGCTGCTTGGAGATTAATTTTTTTTTTAGCAACATTATGTCAACCTAGTTTTATTTTATAATTTCTGTGGTTAAAATTGGAACTTTTATGTCTCTTAATTAGAAACATAAACAGTAATTCTCCTTCTTCTTCACATTCATATCTTTGCCATCTCCTGTCTGCTCTGGAAGAGTTTGGGTTTTTTTTCGTAACAGTTGCTGCTTTGCACAAAAACTGCAGAGATACAATGTTGTTTTCCTTCATGATCAATTTCTGTTAGCTGCAACCTTATTTCAAGAAAGGAGGAAAATATTGGTACTCTGAAAGGCAACTTCATGTGTGTGTCCTAAGAAGGTACTGAATCAGAAGTCATGTTTGCTCTACAAGCCGTTTTTTTAGTGCTTTGCTCTGATAAATCTGTGTTGATGTTCTTTAAACTGTTGACAGCTTACCCCAGTATACTTCTATACAATAGACTCTGTTCTTGCTTTGTTTGTAAACAGTGGCTTTACTAATCTGTCCTTCATTCATTAAATCCATGTGCTGTGAAGGTAGATGTGAGTTATAAATGTTACACAAAAGGTATTGGGAATTGAAATTTAAATGCTCACCAGTTGTGATGAATGACAAAACACAGAAAAAACAACCCTGCCAGTTCTCCCAAACTTTCATTTTAAAATATTTTAGTCTCTCTTTCCCCCTGCTGCCTTCTTTGTTGAGCTGCAGCAGGTGGAGAGGGGTAAAAAGTGTTGAGAAGTGGATATTGTGTTAGCATTAAAATATTGGAAAGGAACTTAATTTTAAGGTTAAGGAACAGCTGCATTCTCTCTTGCAAAACCTTGGCTCCTGTGATAATCTTAGATTCCTGTTAGCTTAAAAGAAAAGGTCTCTTACTTGAGCTCTAGGACAGTCTCTGAATTAAGTCATCGTTCATACTGAAGTGAAATAAAAGCTTAATTAGTGGTGTTTCCATTCTCTGGTTCTAATTCTAGAGAAATTTAATCATGTGCTTTAACATTATAATGAATTGTGTAGACATTGGCAGTGTGTGAAATTAAATGTCTTTACAGAGGCTTTCCTGGTAAGTAATTCTGTTGCAGTGAATTGCACTAAGAGTGAAGCAGAGCTGCAGTATGCAACTTGGGAAATAAAAGTGCAAAAACCACCGTGGAGGTTTTGCTTTGTGAGTAGATCTTATTGTAGCTGCGTACTTGAAAGCCTGAAAGTTAATTTAGGAGTTCTTGGCAGCTGAAGAGAGACACAAAACCGTGTATAACACATCAAATGTCTTGAATCAAATAACTGTTGGAGTGGGAAGCATGAGATTGAGAACTGGAAAAGACATGGCAGTCACAAGAATATGACTATGACGGAGTTTGGGGGTTTGTTTGATTGATTACTCGAGTGTATTAGCCAATGTTATTTCTTACAGCAGAATTAAACTGTTGCAGGATGAACTTTTGCTTATGCTTAAAGCATGTGAAATGACACCATGTAAATAGGAAGTGCAGGAGAAGAAAATTGCTGCTCTTGTGGTATGCTTAAAGGAATAAAAGAAACTATAAATTGACCCCCTCTTCCTATAAATCTCAGATGCTGAGAGTTGGTTACAAGAAGCTGTGTGACTTGCCTTGTATTCCAGAGAACTCATAAGTCTTTTCAGTCATAATGAACTCACTTTGGAAACAAGACACTAGCTGAAAGAGAGGATGTAGTTCTGTAAGAGGAAGCAACATATAAATGATGTCACCATTAATGTCCTTGTTCTGTATTGGACAGGTCTGAATCCCTTGGAAGGCCAAGTGTAAATCCTGGTGTTACTCAGTTATGAACTGCTAAAGTATCACAGATAATAATTTCTTACTCTCATTTTTCCTTTTATCAAACAATCAATTACTGATGCATGGCGTTGCTGGCCTGATCTGTGACTTTAAAATTCCGGACATTAAAGGCAAGCTGATTTAGGGATCTACTTCTACTTATCCATGTTTTTGTGAAAGCTTGTTGAACGAGAAAGGGGAAACTCCCCATTTCTGAAGCAGAGTAGAGCCAGTTTATTAAAGTTTGACTTTTTTTGCTGATATTTGTAAGGGTTTGAGCAAGAATCACTTGGGTTCTTATATAAGCAAAGATACTTTGTGGATCTTAAGGCTGTTATTCAGGAAAGTCCATGCCTATGATATTTTACAGTATAAGTTTAATGGAGAGGCAGGAATGTGAGAGAGCCTTGAAGGAACCTGAATGGTGGATAATAGGTATGTCTTCCTTCTTTTTATGTCTTCTCTTTTTACTTTCCTTGGATATTACTACAAAAACAACCTGAAAAACAACCCAATAGGAAAAAAAAAAGCTTTAATTTTGCAGGTATTGGCTATTCCCCTACAACTGGTTAAGCTTGCACTACAAACAATGAGGTAGTGTTGAGCAAATAGAGCAGTACCATGCATTACAGTCAATAGAGCCAGTGCTAAAGATCACGTTGCTAATGAAAGTTTGTCCTTGAAACAGAGGTAAGTGGGAGTGGGGGAGGTATAGAACACTGTGAGAGAGAGCTTGTGCTCAAATCAAGACTTTAGGAAATCTAGCAGTCACAGCTTTAATTAAAACCTAGAGTTCGGAAGGTATGTTCAACCTTGTCTTTCAGGCTGTAATGACTTGCTGTGTGAGTTGAGCTGATAACAAGCAGCCTGTGAGGAGTGTGAGGCACCATTGTAATCCTGCTTGAAATGCAGGTAAAAGGTTGACAGAGTATGGATTATTTTGCATTACTAATATTCAGAGTTTCCTTTTGCTTAAAGACAGACTCATGAATAATCTATGCTAACAAATATGAAGGTATTCTGCAAGATGCGCATCTTTTTTTTTTTTTTTTTGCATTGTTTTGTTTTTGATAGCTAGTGGCCTCTTTCATACAGTTTAATTTAAAGGTGAAAATGTATTTTGTCTCAGTGTTTCCTTATTTAGCAGTTTCCTGACACACAATATAGTAGTAAAGCAAGTCTAGAAACCGTGAAATTCTTATGTTGCTGGACTGGGGTGCTTTATCTTACACAGGCTAACTTCAAGTAGCTTATTTGGTGGAGTACTCTGCATATTTCAACACTCTCTTATTAAAACTGATTGTGCTTTTGAAGATAAAAGCTGTGACCTGATTGCTGTGACATTTAGATGGCCTGAACCATGGTCTTGCCTTTTATGCTTAATGCATTACCTGAATTAGATGCTGTAGATACCATAGCTGGAAAGCATGCAAATAATCTGGTGTTGCAAACGTCCATCTAAGAAATAATTAATCAAAAATGGTCATAAAATGCTCAAGTAGCATGGCTTGGACAGATCTTTGTCTTGGCAGAAGGTTAGACTTTTGCATTCTTTCCTAGGAAGAATTAAAACTTTTAGTTAGCTATTTACTTTGTCCCACCGAGACCTAGGCCCAATTTAAATGAGCCAAAGAAAAAGAAATAATATGGAAGTTTCACCCTTAAGACAGTTCATCACAGTCCTGAGTCACAATGGTCTGTTTTCTAAGCTCTACAAACTGTCACTGGGCAGATAAAGCTTGACAACTGTTGCTCCATTTCTGTATTACATATTCTACCTATTGCTGAACCATGCTAAACAAACTTACTTTTATGCAAAAAACTAGCTGTAGGCTGCCCTCACCTAAGCTCAGTTTCCAGTCCTTTTGTGTAATTCTGAAGGAGCATGATTAATTTTAAGGTGGGGTTTTTTGTTTTGTTGAATGGAAGGATGTGATAAACTTGAAGAGTACCTTCCATTTTTCTCCCTTGAACTCTTACAGTCAAGGTATATGTAGGCTGTGTGCCTCCCTGACTTGAGAACTCTGTGGTGACCTCTGCGATGACAATGAGGAGGACAACAGGGGACAGGGTGCTATTACTTCCCGGAACTTCAGCTTCCCAACAAAGTAAAAGATAAAAGTGGATGAAAACAAAATTCTGTATTTTTTAATGACTACTTCTGAAGTTATGTGATATTTAGAATTCTATGGTAGAACCCGCATAGGATAGTTGAGACCTTAACCCTGTTACTTTTGTTAGCTTATGCCATGGGTGGAAAATAATTAGTTTCTCTTCTATGAAAGAGGCACCAATATGAGTTTACGTCTATACAGGCACCCAGTGTAGATGAAGCTGCTTTGGAACAGCAGCAGAAGCAGCAAGGTGTGTGGTTCGCTGTTGTTGGACCTCTGTTCAGGAAAGAATACAAAATAACAAGATTAGTAGGTAATAAGCAGCATAATATACCTGAGGAGAAGACCGCCTACAGTGCTTGAAGCTCAGTGCCACATCCTGCATCCCCCTGAGACTGAGGAGAGCAAACCAGGTCTTAAACTTGCAAATTCCAAAGTTGTGTGGAAATGCTGGCTGGTTTGGGGAAATACATACATATCTGTCTCTTGAGTACGTTTATGGTGGCCATTGTGACTGATTACTCATTCAGTTATTTAATACAGTTCATAGTACCTCAAGAGGCATAAGGTGATACAGAACTTCACTGGTCATATTGAGCACAGTTATATTGTCTGTGGCATGCTGGAAATGAAAACCATGCTTTTGTGCAGGCTAGTCTTCAGTCACTGAATCTCAGGCATTAGTGTTCAGTGGAGCAAAAAATTGCTTTCCTTTTAATAGGAGAAATCAGACTGGCAATACTGTTTTTGAATATTTCTAGTGAGTGGACCTGGGCTGCTTCTGTCATCTTCTGCAAGTTTTCCTTCCAAAGAAATAAAACCAAGGAGCAATTTCTTTTTCATGTTTGTGTCTGTATAGTATCTAAATACAGTATTTTTTCCTATTTTGCTAGAAGGGGAAGAAAAAAAGTTAGCTGCAGCCTGTGGCTGCACTGTAGTTTACACTTTTTTTCTTTTTCTTTCCATCCAGCAATTTCAGTACAAGGTCACTATGTATCCATTATCAGCTATGTGGAATAGCAGTTAACAGATGAACAAAGGCAAGGGCTTACTATAGGATTCTCTGTTTAAAAAGTTACCTAGCACAATAAAGGGTTATCATACTTGTAAATACTGCTGAAATGCAGTCTGTGCACCTCCCAGTAGTATTGACATGCTTTAAATTCCTCCATAGCATGGATAAGGCTGACATTATCACCAGGGTTTGAAGAGTGAAGGAGCAGAAAACTGCCCTTGGAGAGTATTGTAAATAAATGTGAAACCCTCATGGGTGTAGGATCTGAGGCACAAAGTCCAGGTGAAAATATTTCCCAAAGCAGACATCATGGTATGTTGTGTGTGTTCAAGCTTTGTATAGCAAACCCATGGCTTTTTACTCTTGAGATTTCTCACGCTGTATTAGAGCCTTTAAGTCTTAAGGGAGACTTCAGAGTTGTTGGATATTTGGTTTTCAGTTGTGCTCCAATCTTATAATGTTTTGGTGGCAGAAAAGTTCTGTTAATCAATTTTGGCTGCGTCTCACCTCTTGATTTCCCCCCCCGCCCCTGATGACGTTGATGTAATGATCTTTAGTGTAGCTGCAGAGTAGGCAAAATGGCAAGAGTCCAAAAGAGATCAGAGAATCGTGCAATTACTGAGGTTGGAAATGACGTATAGATGTTGTCTAGTCCAACCCCTGAAAGCAGGGTCAGCTAGGGCAGGCTGCCAAGGACCGTGTCCAGCTGGGTCTTGAATATCTCCAAGGATGGAGATTCTGCAGCTTCTCTGGGCAGCCTGTTTCAGTGTCCAGCCCCTGGAGATCTCCTTTCAGGAACTGCACCTGCAACTAGGCAACTGGTTTTGGGTGTTTTCTGGCGATGAATTGTAGAGGACTTTGCTTAAAATCAGGCTTTGAGTCAAGAACTGCAATATCTCTGCCTGTTAAAACAGAACGTGTAGTATAGAATCTTGAGACACCTTTTTGGAGTTTGTCATTTGGTATCTATGCTTCTCTTAGCTGAAAGAAGACAGATCACTGTTACATGCTTTATGCTATAAGCGAAGAATGACCCACACCAAAGACCTAAAAGGCAGTCTAAAGCTCTAATGTAGTGAGTTACAGTAATGTCTCATAAGTAACGCTGATTTTTTTAAACACAAGCAAGACTGGATATCATATATGGCTATAGACAGTATGGCTTTAGTCAAAGCACCCGTGATGTGCGTTTCAAGGTGGCAGTGTATATGATGTTTATGCGTGAAGTACGTGGTCTCATTGCTAGGTGAGCTGCAATTAGAAAAGTTTAACACCTCTTTTTCAATTGACAATTCATGTGTGGCAAAGTGTGAGAGTATGCATGAGAATGAACCCTATTTCTGGATTGAAAAAGAAGGGCTTTATGTGGTGGCTACTTAAGTTGTTTCTACATCATAAACCACTGCTATGTATGTGCAATTCTATACATATCTTATAGTATTATTGATTTGTTTTGGTAAATTCTATTTGATAAACTGACAGACTGCAAGATGTAGTTCTCAAACTTCATAATGCTAATAAAATGTGACAAATTGCTTAAAGAAAATGTTGAGAAATACAGTGATTTGAAATTTAGGGATACTTTTATAAATTTAGAAAGTCTGAATTGTTAGACACGCAAACATGAAAGTTCAGCTGGTCTGATGAGATTTTTAGTATTATAATTTGTGTCACTATATATAATTCTATACATAAACATAAGCATGTATATAGAGATACATGTATCTGTATATTAGAGCTGCCTCCCTGTAATGGTTTTTATGCTACCCTCCACCTTTTTTTCTAATAATTACTGGAGGAAGTCTCTTGTGTAGGTAAAATAATTTGCAGAAGAAAGCTGAAATAGATCTCTAGCTTCTGCTTCACACGGAGATGTATGCTGGTCAGAGTGGAAATTTATTCTTGATTTCTTAAAATGAATACGGGGAAAAAAAGAATACATGTAGCTAATTTTACAGGTTTGAGGAAAATGGATGTAAGCAGTTCACATTTATGTGCCTCAGATAAAACTTCTTTCATTTCAAACGTGTATTTTACCGATCTGTGGAGTATATTTTAACTTTCTCTATGACAGTTATGTATTAGGAATACGAGTTCTTTAAGCTCGAGGGAATACATTAAAATACATGAGCCTAGATGAGCCAAAATAACTTTTCTTTTAAGTCACTGCTGAAAGTTTTCCTTTTAATAATGACCAAGAGATGTCACTCCTGAATAATTTTTTTTTGTTTTGGTAGGGGTTTTCATTTGTTGGTTTTGGTTTTTTGGGTTGCTTTTGTTTTTTCCAAAAGACTGATGTAGAATGCTAAGCCTTTTCAAATTCTTTTGACAGGCTTTATCCCAAATCAAGTATCATCTGTCGGTCTTATGTCTTAATTTTTGGCTGGGCCAGGTGTGATTTATCCTCCTAAGTCTAAAGATGGCATAGAAGTCAAAATGAGCACTTTTTGATATGCTAATTTGGCAGAAACTTGATCACGTATTAACAAGTAATCACCAAATTGTTATCTCTGGGCAACTTAGTAACATGCCTGTCCCTACTACTGATTTGAAACCACATCCCCACATTGTGACGACCATCCTTTGTGCAAAGAAAATTGATAAATCTTGTAACTCATCTTCTACTTGGGAATAGATGCATGTCTAGCTTAAGTGTGGGCTGCAAGCTAAGCTTGTTTCTGCATTTTTATGTTATGCCTTAACATAACATTTCATACCTGGTTAAATTGCAAGGATGCCTTTCATTCTGAAGCTTTGTGAATAATTTTGCCTCTTGTCTGGTGCTATTAGCTGTGATGGGTCAATAAGGCTAGAAGAAGCAAACCAGAGAAACTTTGTTCAGTGCTAAAGGAGAGGATCTCATTTATAAGATGCACTAGGAGCTGCTGTAGGTCTGATGAGTAAGAAGCAGTCAACTGTCTGTTATTTCCTAGAGGTGAATTAAAGGGAGAATTCCCCAGAGTATCTTGGTGTTTCAGAAATGGTTCGGTTGACAGTATGGATGCATTCTGCAACTGAATTATCTCAGTATTTCATGACAATATCAGGCACAGATACAGTGCAGATGCAGTGGCCTTTCTCAAGGATGAGAGCTATTTTTAGTTAGGGAAATGGGAATATCCAAGTAGCCAGAGGTTTATTTTAGTGCTTTGTGCATCATAACTATAGAAAGAACTTAGTGAGGAACCTTCTTATTTCTCTGAGATCCACAGGTTTGTTCAGTTATAGTTAAGGCAACACGAAGGGGGCTGTGTCATTTCAGCCACTTGGGATTCATTTGCAGAAAACACAGCAGCTCCTGCTGGCTCGCATCCAGCTTTGCTGCTGGCGAAACATGTCTCTGCTCTCTTTGTACTCTCAGCTACATGACCAAAATCCTGTTTAGCCAGTTTTTCAAACTGGTGCTTAAACTCTGTCCTTTCCTCTCACCACCTTTTCTTCGACAATTGTTTTAGGTTTTGTGGAGGTAAATGTACAGGGCAGCTTGTTTGATTCTTCCTCTTATCTCTGTTCAGTTTTTAATCTTGGTATTGAATTATTGAACGTATTCCTTTAAATATGGAATGATTCATCAGAGCTCTACCAGAGAGACTGATCTGGTGGAATAAGCAATAAAGGGTGGAGGGTCATGCCTCCACTGTGGCTCTTGCAGTCCAAAATGAGGGCTGGTTGCAAGATGCAAACAGTGGTAATTAACACTCCTGTATAACCCTGTTGCTATGAGATGAGTAGATTAACAGGGGAGACACAGGGTGTGTAAGCTTGGTGGAGGAAGTCTTAAGGTGGGGCAGCTTTGCATGCTAAAGTGGGGGAGTGCTATGGAGGACAGCATGAAGATGAATGACAGGAGCTAAATAGCTGAGATGGTTTTTATTAGTGGAGTGAAGGAGATGTGGATAGAATTTACAAACTGACAGAGTTGTGGACAGGTTGTTCAACATGTGAGACAGAAAAATTAAATGTAAATCTGGCGCCAGTCTTGACTTGTCCATAGCTTGCTACATTTGGGTGTATGCTGGTTCGAGGTTGTTTTTTGAGATGCTGCCTGAAATTCATAGTGTGAGAAAGGAGGCTGAAGATGGCTTTTACACGGAACGCTGAATTGCTTAACTTTATATTTCAGTGTGGCTTTATGAACACATATGTGCTGGTTGCTTTAACTCCTTTTGGTACATGTGATAGGCTGTATGTATTGCCTGAAAGACTTAAGGGTCCAGTGTAATGTATAGTAATGAGAGCTAGTCCACAGCTATGTTTTTCATACTTAACCTTTCCAGAATTTGGAGACATCTCATGTAGATGAAAGAAGCCAGTTCAGGCTAATGTCAAATATCTGTCCTCCCTCTGTGGCAGTGTTATGCTTGCTGTTTTACCCCATGCTCTTCTCCTAGGTGAATCTTCCCATTCACACTCTGCTACCTCATTCCTTTCCTCAGTTAACCCATGCGATAGCTGAGCTGTTTTGGATAGGAAGGATTGCCTATGTCTCCTGAGTATTCTTCCCACACTCCTTTTGCCCTCTTCTGAGTACAGTACACCCCAAAGTTTGAAAAAGGCTGGTTTTAAAATAGAAGTTTCTAAATAAGCACTCAGCAAGGCCTGCCAACCTTGTGGCATTTTATCTTAAGGCACTTCATGCTGCTAGCTTCTTGTAAGAAAAGTAGAGAATTGCTTTGATATGTTGATTGTCCCATTGGAAAGGAGTTTGCAGTGTTGAATGTTATCACTGATGTTTAATAAATATGCAGTGCAAATACTTAGGCTCAGTTAAAAATAAAAAAAAATGCTGCTTCTTATGCCGTCTTTAAACCTTAGTACACTGGAAGTATTGGGCTTATTGGTGTCCTTATGCAATATTTCACTCTTCTTGGTGTCTTCTCACCAGGGGCTTCTGAAAATAGTTGTGTTGTGTATCTGTCTTTTTAGCTGTATGTTGTGTGGGAAACACCATCTGAAAAATGTGACTATTTCAGTGCAACAGTCTTAATTTTGTTAGCAACTTGACTTACACTGTTTGGCCTGAGCATTTCCTCCCTTGTCCAAATGTTTTTCTCCTTTTGTCTTCTAACTTGGTGAAGCCTTTTGAGCTACAGTTCTTCCACTTTATTTGTAAAGAAGGATACTGTGTACGTTTGCTGCTTCCCTCAAATTGTGTGTGTTGGATTTCTTCTTGTATCTGGTCAAAACAGCTCCTTAACTGCACTCTTTACATGAGCTCTTGTGCATCTTCAGAAGCACAGGGTACAAAGTTGAAGGCTTGGGGAGTGTTTTATTACTGTTCATCAGTAAGACTCTGCTTCCTTTTGGCAAGGATCCCTGTACATCTTCTGCAGGCTAATTCCTATCACCATTTCCAATCCCTTTTTACAAATATTTGCTCTTTACTGTGCCCAAAAGTTAAAACAGAAAGTAGCAAGGTGCTGCATTTAGTAAGAAGTCAATTCTCCCCATGTCTTATTGTGGTGAGAATGTTTGTTGTTGGTTTGTGACTGTGGCAGTCCCCAGAACTGCATTTCTGAAGTGGTTCCTTCTGAGTCCTCTGGAATTTTCTTCTTTTTCTGGTGTTTACACATCAGCTGAGGTATTTTGAGCACTCTCAGATCTCATTTTTCTGACTTTAAATCATCCTTACACAATGACTTGTTTTATAGCCTCAGGTTCTTCAAGATTTCAACTTGTGGTAGGAACACAGTCTGAACTAGCAGTCGGAAGGAAACTGGCTTTCTGAATCTGCAAGAGTTTGGGTTGGTTTTGTTCTTTTTTTGTTTTGTGTCTTTTTTTATTTTGTTTTGTTTTTTGAGGAGGGATGTTTTTGTGTATTTTGGCAGTGTGCAAAGATCTACATTGTAAAGGGTTTTTTTGAGGGGGGGATATTTCACCCTTCTTGAAGGTTCAAATATCTTCTGTTTGCTATTAAATAACTTCTTTTTATAGATATATTTATATCCGTATATATATATATCTGCAAATTGATCAACTTGCACATAGATGCTGATGTACATGCCTCTCCTTACCCACCTCTGCCTCTCAGTTCTCTGTCTTGATATGTAGTAGCCATTACTACAGCATTTCTGAGCTCAAAATGGTAGTGGGATGCTGGTTAGCTGTCCAAGCCTAGAAAAGGGCCTGAATTGAATTTGAGCAGGTATGTAGAAATAAAGCCTGAGTAATCATGTCTCTGCCTCTACTAAATCATGTTCAATATGGGATTTCGTCCTTGTGGAGCCTTACCTTTGGGACGCAGATGCTGCAACGTTTGTTCGCGCAGCGAATACTGCATAACTGTGGGATCAGATCATTAGGATGTCATCTTTCCTGAGCAGAGACTGTAACTGTGTAACGTGTCACACATACTGATTAAACAAACTGACCCTCTTTTCCCTCCATACGCAGGTTAAAAGACAGCATCAAGATACTGTCTGAGCTTCAAGTCAACTTGTAATTTGCATTTGGGGTGGTTGTTTTGGAGTTGTAGGCTATTGCTGAGAGCAGTGGGTGGCTGCTGCATCCTGATGTTAATTATTGCTTTGTGAGGTGATGCTTTCCTGGGAGGGATTATCACCAAGGGGGAACCCTAGAATAATTATATTTGTTCCCTTGAAAGTTAGCTAACAAGCTACTGTTTACTGATTTGATACATGTAGGTACTATAATACATTAATTAACTATTATGAGTGAGGAATTTAACACTGGTATGGAGTAATAAAAGGCTAGAAACTGTTGTATAAGGAATATACATAACTAACGTTGAACAAGACAGATGGAGCCCTTTCCTCTTGAGAATTATTAACCTCTTGAGGGTTATCCGTTCTACAGATAGGGAATAATTTTGTTTTACCTAGTGTTTGTAACACTGTATCTCTACCAAGAACTTTCATTGGCTTGGATCTGACTTGATTATAATCTCACTTTTGAAGGTATAAAGCACAATTTGTTTGGCTTTTCTTGGCACATAACTTTGGAAACGTTAGTAAATCCTCGTGGGTAGCTTTTTTATTTTTGAAGTTCAAATTTAAAAAATAAATTAAGGACATAACCAAAGTCAAAGACGCCATAGGCGAAAAAAGGCTATTGCAAAATCAGTATTATGATTGATCTTGAAAGGTTTTTTCTTTCAAAATATTTCATAACTTTTATTCTAGTGAGTTCAGATTTTGAACATTACCATTATAATACCATGACCTTTCATATGAACTCATAATTCTGCCATATTGTTCTTTTTATCATACTGCTGGTGTTCTCAATTTCTGTTCTGCAAATGCATATAGTTTATTTGCCTGACTTTATCAGGAGCCCAAATCTGTTCTCCACCATGTTTTTTCAAAAGCTGTTACAAAGCGCTAAATTATTTTATCTACACCCACCACCCCAAAAAAAAAGTGCACTGTAATAATGGTCAGTGCTTGTTTTATGAAATTATCTGTATCATTCACTACAATGAAATGTATCACTTTATTTTTCAGTTTAGTCAGCTGGTATCCAGTGATTTGAAAGTACTTGGAAGGAGCTCTTACACACTCTGCAGTGATGGCCAGTTACTCATTCGACAAGTCCTCCACCCAGAAACATCTAAGAAGGTATGAGATCAGAACTGATGCAGAAGGGCAGTACTGTGTTTTAAGGATGTCAAAGAAAAAGCTTCTGTGAGTTTGAGTCAGTTTTGGGAACTACAGTGCTCCAACAATATCTAAAATGATCCTCTCCCTGTCTCAACCCTGAGTAACAGAGAAGTAGTTCTTGGCACTTGCTCTTGGAAGTCAGCTACAGTACTTGAGGACTCCCTGATGAGCAAAACGAAGAGGAAAATTAGGAAAGACAGGATAGAGACAGGAACAATACAAACCCTTTGAATTCTTTGTCTCAAGAAATGGAAGCAAAGGTACAGGTCTAACCTCAGTAAAGGTGATGGAGAACTATTGCTTTGCTTAGGCTTCAGTTAAATCACAGGTTCTGTGCAGAGCCATGGGTTTCTACCAAGATCTGAAATTGGTAGGAGCCATGTGTCAATGTTCTGTACAGAGTAAACACACAGGCAGTGACTTGTCCTGGAGAATGGCAGTGGTTCCCCATCTGCATTTATTCAGCAGGAAGCAGTGCTACAGCTTATTTGCTACTCCCACACAAAGCAGCAGTTTCCACTCCTTAAGTTCCTGCAAGCGCAGGCTGCCTTGTGCAGGGAGAAAAATCTTGCCTGTGCAGGGTGATGGCTCTTGGTTTAGCCTGCTTAGCAGGGTCTGCAGGAGCCACACAGGAATGGGAGCTGCTGACATGAAGGAGTTGACTGATCAGTTGTATTTTTTTTTTCCCCCTATATAAGGCTATTGGCTTGTGCCGAGTTTCTACAAATATTTGTTTGGCATTTGTGTTATATTAAAACATAACACTGACTTTTTATGAAAAGCGCATGTTTATGAAGGGATGAAGCAAGTAAGGAAACACGAATGAATTTAACATTCAAACATGATAATACTTTTTTTTTTTTCTTGGTGGGTGATTCTTTGAATTCTTGAAACATATGGATTAAACCAAACTAACACTGTCATGTTGTGGAAGAAATAATTGCCCATGCCAGATCAAGGAATGGATCTGATAAAGTGTTGAGTCTCTTAGTAATGTGTTTCTTTGTCTGTTTTTCTCCTTCAATACATTTTCACTTGCAAAGTTTATTTCTCCGGGCACATTAAATGTTAGTAAGCCTCAGACCTTAGCTCTTGCTCTTTCTACCATTCTGAGAAGCATTATCTTGTGACTTTTCTTAATTCTTTATTTACAAAGGTTGGGTGCTTGACTAGACTGAAGACAAACTTTTATATGGTAAAACAGTTGGAAAACTTGAGAGAAATAGTAGTGAATTAGACTAGAATGATTGGTTTTATTCCCTGAAAAAAATAAGCCAAGGTCCTAGCGAAGGGCTGCTTAAATGTTTGTTTAATAATGTTATATAATTGAAGTTCTTATCCAATGCACAACAGTTTGTAGACTGTAACAATATTTATTTAAACTTTGTTATCATGTTTTGGTACAATATTGCTTTCCAATGTAGCCACAAAAGAGAAAATACAGTATCCTAAGTGGGGATATTTATAAAACAGCAAAACCTAGATAATTTTTTTCCTTTTGTTTTTTCCCACTTTCTTTCCCCCCCCAGCTGTCTTCTCTAGCTATTTTGCACAGGTCTGCCCCTCAGAAGCTGTTTGGGTTTGCTCATCTAGAGATCTAATTCTGTAAGGCTATGGAATTTGAACTGTGTTACAGAGGAACTAAACTGGTCTATCATAGACAAGCTGATGACATGCAACTATGTGATTTTTGAGACTGCCTCCTTCAGTCCAAAAATATTAATGGGAATTTAAAGGAATGGTGTGTGTACAAAACAGAATTTTTGCCTTCGTTGTAGAACTTCCTGCTGTCAGACTGCTTCTATTCCTTTTATGATCTGCGCAAAGAATTTCACGCTTGCTACCCTAATTCAGCCGCCGTGAAAGATCAGACTATCAAGACCATGGCAGAATGTATCCTTTTGCTGCAGTTTTTACACCAAAATCAATTAAGTGTCCTTAGGTTTTATCTCTGAATGTTACAGGTTTTATTCTTCTAAATTAAAAGATGTGGGTTTTAAAAACTCACAGGTAAAATGGAAGGAATGTTTGCTTAAGTGTGTGTTGGGGGGAGCAGCTCTGCTTGTAATTATTTTTCATCCCCCCTCAATTTGAGTCTAACACTGAGTTCTAAACCATTTTTAGGAAATCCACTGAAGAAAAACATCACATGCATAGATACTTGGATCTTAAAGGAAAGCCTTAGCTATCAGTGGGCCCTTTCAGCACCACTTGGCCTGCAAGATTCAGCTGTTTGCAGATAGTCATAGTTCTCTTGTATGATCCTAGCTGAACTGAGTTTAAAACAAAACCAACCAACCAAAAAAAAATACCCACCACAAAACCCCAACACCCTATATCTAAATTTTAGGAGGATTGCTGTGGCCCAGCTGAATGTGGTTAAAGTTCAGTTACGTTTGAAGTGATAGGAACTTACTCAGCTTTTCTTTTTTTTTTTTTAAACTGTTAACTCTGAAATGATGTAAGCTATCAATAGTTTTTAGACTGTTGACTGTTAAAGTGAATATTAACCAGTTTATGAGCAGAGTAACAAATGTCTAATGGTCATGTGTCCCTGCTAAGACCAATAAATTTGATTACCAGTTCAGTGTTAATATCAGGAAAGCCTTATGACTTGTTTACAAATGATTGTGCAAGTCTGTTATTTTCTATGATCGCCTGTTTAGATCTAGGCTTGGGGACAGATGAAACAGAGGAGGACTTTGGTGTGTGGCAAGTGAAAACCATGGTGGCTGTCATTTTCAGCCTGCTTTCTGAAAGCTGTAGTAAGTGAACTATTTATACAGAATCCTGAAATCTTTCTTTTCTGTAAGGATTGGCAGTCGTACTGTCATTCTTAAGTAATCTCTGACCCTGGTTATATTTAAACTTCCTGTTTTGTTGTAGATCATGTATTTACTGAGCCTGAAACTGTGAAATACAAGTACGAAACAGGTCCTTGGTAAGTGCCCTTGTCACTGTTGTTTACAACCAAAATGAGCCTTGTCTGCAGCAAGGAAAGGTTGTGAATATTTCCTCACAGTCCTTGTGAAAGTAGGTTGGTTTCTGAGAACAGTAACAGTGGTCTAGTGTAGACAGGCTGTAGCTGGGATGTTGAATAATGTACTTTAGTCTGGCTCTTTAAAGTCACTGGAAGTTAAACACTCTTTGTTCTCTAGCTTCTGTTTTGCATGGCAGCGAGGCTGACTTATCTTGCCCAGTGGTGAAGAAATATTTGTGAACTTTCCCTAAGTCAACAGGGGTAATGGCTAGTGCACCCTATATGCAGCTCAACTGCATGGCGCTTCTGAAGAGTGGGCTAATATGCTGTATTGCGTAGCGAACTTGGAGAGAGAAGGAACAGAAAGGTTCTTTGTTTTCAAATACATTGCAGTAACCTGAGAATGAAACATCTTAAGCATAAGTAATACATATTCATATTTAGGAGTCCCTTGTAATCCTTTATGTTGGATTGTTAGAATTTTCAAATAAAATTAACTTCTTTCCTTATTACTTCACTTTGAGACAGTCTTCCCTTTTTTTTTTTTTTTTTTTTTTTTTTTTAAGGAACTGCAATGTGGTGACAACATAGTACATCTTCGGTGTTGTATATATGAAAGGATTATCTCAGTTATCTTTCCTTTCTTTATTGAAATGAGTAACAGAATTAGAATAATCTCAACAGCAAATATACTCCTGGTTTAAAAGTTAAATTAGTTGCAAACTGATATTTGGTAAGATAATGGAAAACCTAGATTGAAGTTACTTTGGCTTTTTTCTTTCCTTTTTTCTTTCTTTCTGTGCAGTAGTAAATCTGAAACAGTGGACAGTGAGACAGTAATACGTGCCAGAGGCTTGCCATGGCAGTCTTCAGACCAAGATATTGCTCGATTTTTCAAAGGACTCAATATTGCCAAGTAAGATAATAAGAATTTGCCTTGTTTTATCACTTTGTCTTTAATAGCGAATTCTTTTAATATTTTTTTAATGCTCACCCCCCACACCCTGAACTAGAGTCCTTGTTTCTGCTGTTTTTCCCCACCCCGGCCCCTTCCCACTCTGTGGTCATGATAACTGAACAGGTTTACCGGCCTCAGGTGTGCAAGAAAGAGTTTTGGAGTGTGTGAAGAAGAAAAGAGACTTAGCAATTGAAAACCAATGTACCTTCATTTATTGCTAGTACCTAAAGGGAGAAACTCCTACTGCATTTATCAAGGCAGAGCCTGAAATATAACAAAAGGTTTAATTTTGTGCCAACTCTTCAGTATTCTGTTTTACCTCCTAAACAGGTCTCCAAGTGCTGTTTGGAGGAAATTTTCACACGAGTGATGTGTGTGCACCTGTATATGTGTGTGTGTGTGTATATAGAGAGAATGAGTTTAATTCAGCATACCTGTCACTTAATATATATTTCCAGGTTCTCAACACTAAGAATTTTTTTTATTTTATTTTTTTATTATTTTATTTATTTAGAGGTATGAGGAAATTCAAATTTGTATCTCTGAGTTGTTAGGAAGGGCTTGCAAATTTACATCTGTGTGGAAATTGAGAAAGTGGTGAACAGCATGAGAGCCAAGATGTCACTAAAGTGGATTCTGAAGTATAGATGCGTTGCATTAAAAATGAAATTAAATTGTGGATAGTAGCAATTTCTTTTTCAATCTGCAAACTCCATGTTAAAGTCCGATTTCTCTACTATTCTTATGCAATTATCTATTAAATGTATTAAAGATTCAAACTAAGTTTATTTTCGTTGGCTTTACCTTCCAGAGGTGGTGTGGCTCTTTGTCTGAACGCTCAAGGAAGAAGAAACGGGGAAGCATTAGTTCGGTTTGTCAATTCTGAACAGAGAGATCTTGCACTGGAAAGACATAAGCATCACATGGGCAGCAGATACATTGAGGTAAAACGTAGTGACTTAAAATAAATTCTTTGCAGAGCAACTTGATGTTTTAGACTGTAGTTTTAAATGAGAATAAACTGCACTTCTGTTTTGCTCAAAATACGGTCCTCTCACATGTGGAAGAGTGCCTGTGTTTGAGTTGAATGTTGTAATTTTCATGTGGTTTTTTTTCCTTTCTTTTTCTCTTTAAGGTTTACAAAGCAACTGGGGAAGAATTCTTAAAAATTGCAGGAGGTAAGTGATGCTGGGGTTCAGCGTGGTTACTTAAATTCATAGAAATGTTCTAGTTCTGGTGGGGTGTTTTTTTTCCTCCTTGACTGAGGACACAAATGGTTAATGAAGTAGCTTTTCCTGTTTTGCCTTCCGAGAATACTTGACCCTGTCAAGTTCTGGTTTTACACAGTTGAATTTGAGCTGTGAGCATTTGGACTGTGATGTTCACAGACACGTCTTGCTGTTTGGGAGGAGGATGAGCCTTTGCAGTGGAAGCATCTGTGTGCTTTGTATAAATTCACACTAATCTCATCTTTGTTCCAATTTCATTAAAATATGGAACACTTGCAGGGTAAGGGATTTTCACTTCAAAATAGATTGCTGGGAGTTAGTAATGTCTCAGGTCTTCTGTGGCTTTGTTAATGGCTACTTGCCTCCTGTATTGCTGCTTAATGCTTTGCTGCTCCTGTGTCCTGTGGAACTGACTGACCAGCATGACCATATGCTGTTATCTTTCTACTAGGCACCTCCAATGAAGTGGCCCAGTTCTTATCTAAGGAGAATCAAGTTATCATCCGGATGCGAGGCCTTCCATTCACTGCTACTCAGGAGGACGTCTTAGGGTTTCTGGGGCCAGAGTGCCCAGTCACAGGAGGGAAAGAGGGACTTCTCTTTGTCAAGTACCCAGATGGCAGGCCCACAGGAGATGCATTTGTGTTATTTTCCTGTGAAGAATATGCACAGAATGCACTTAAAAAGCACAAAGAAATACTTGGAAAACGTTACATTGAACTCTTCAGGAGCACGGCAGCAGAAGTCCAACAGGTTGTAACTATTGGCTGTGAGACTCCAGACTTAACAGTTAAAACATTTCTTCTGACACATGCACGTAAATACGTTGTAGACAACCATGAAAGTCTGTTGTATTGAAGATGATAAGTTCTAGAAAGGGCAGTATGTGCTTCCTGATTGGCATGGAAAATTGCACAGCATTGTTATTTGGGTTTTATTCCTGCCACTGTTTTTTGATGTTTTTTTTTTTAAACATCCCTCAGATTGTAAAGTAAAAAGCATTGGATAATTTTCTTCTGCTCCTTAAAGGTTGACTGAAATCACAAAAATAATCCCAGAAATATACTAGATTAATAGTGTAGTAGTAATGCTTCTTGAAAATCTGCAGTATTGTCTTTAAATTCTGATCTCCATGTACAGAATTTCTAATATTAAATCCAAATCTGGATGCATTAAATCAGCTTTTCCTACAACAGTTTTGTTGGAAACTGAGAATTACCAGGACGTATCTGACTTTTGGTGGAAGGAAGTGAAATACTTATTTTCATAAGACAATATAATTCACTTTTCCCCCTATCCTTTACCAGTTTCTTTCATCACCTTCTTAATCTGGTAAAACCATTTTATTTTGGCACCAGCAACTCAGGCCTGTGAGAAAATTCACATGCTGCATTTTTCTGCCTGACATGGAGTATTTCTACACTGATAATGCCAAAGGGAACCATTATGACATTCTGGCTATAAAAACTTAACACAGTTATTGTTTCAACCAACCTCTGTGACATGAGAAGCCTATTCTGCAGAAGGGATGGGGCAAGGGAAGGAATATCCACACTTGTAGACCTGCCGTTTACCCTTAGTACTGTGAAACAGAGATCAGAACAGCCAAGGATCTGATGTGTGTATTGTGAAAACTAAGTGAAACTGCATGGTGAGGTGTCTTTTTCCCCTCTTTTTGTTCCACACCCCCCCCACCCCTCCTCAAGAGAATGAGGCTAAATCCTCTTAAGGAACAAAACCACTCTGTCACAGTGACCAAGTCTTTTCCTTCACTTTTGTTAGGGAGACCTGGATAAAACTTATATTCTACCAATATGTCATTGCTTCTTCCTCTGTGACAGCAGTCTAGAGTGACCACCCTGATTTTTTTTTGCTGCTTGAGCAAGAGATGATTTTTTAGGCCATTACAGACTGCTTGTTTGAGTAAACAAGAGGTAAAGCCATCTCCCATCTACTTAGTATAAAGCCATCTCCCATCTACTTAGTGTTAATACAAAGTAATTGCAATATTCTGTACACAAGGGTGGGAGAAGATTTCTGCCCTGAAATGTGCTACAGCAGATTCTTGAAAAAAAGCTTCTGTTGAGACAGGCTGTCTAGGCTGCATCATTATTGACAAAACTAAAGTTTGTAACCTCTTTTTTGGTACCTCTTTCAGTGGAATGTGTCTGTTTATTTCTGATAATCATTGCTAAATATGTTTTTCAACAGTAGGCCCCAACAGCAAATTATGTTCCCTTTGGCATTTGGGAATGAGTCAAGAGAAAATAAAATGTCGAGATCAAGGTCTCCTATAGGTCTTTTTTTTTTTTTTAACATATTTTTTCTTCCCTCCACAAACCTCTGTACTTGGAGATGAGCACTCAGGTTAAAAAAATCAAGCATCTTCACTTAACTGACAAGGTTTTATGAAGTAATTAGAGCTAGTGTTTTTACTTATTTAGTTTTTTCAGGTCTTAGTTCTTTTAAAATGACTGGGTTTAATTTACCCTGATTTTAGTAAGAACTGTATGTGACAATACTGGTTTATTAGCACAAATGGTGGTTTTGCCAGTGTTCCTTTTCAGGATATTCTAAAATGAACTGTAGTCTGCTTTTAACTTCTTTATAATGAGATTAGAAAGGTCTGTTATTAGGCTTTAGCAAATTAAATTTGTTACATTTCCCCTCTCCCCTTTTGAGTTTGAAACTTTCAATTGCCCAGCAGGAAACTATCCACAATAATTTGGTTTAAGAAGGTTGGGGTTTTTTTTCCTCTGATGCTGGAAGTGAATTTGTTTAAATGTGTGAAATAGTACTGTGAGAACTGATTTGTGCCCAGCCAGATGATGTGTAAATCTCTATCAGTGTGGTTTTTTTGCCAACAGGTACTTAACCGATATATGTCAACACCTCTTATTCCCACTCTCCCAACTCCCATCATTCCTGTCATACCCCCGCCATATACCATTGCCACGGGTAGCATACGAGACTGTGTGCGGCTCAGAGGCCTTCCTTACACTGCGGGCATTGATGACATCCTGGAATTTATGGGAGATGCCACAGGTGATATCAAGCCCCATGGAGTTCACATGGTCCTTAATCAGCAGGTAACAGCGTTTTGCGTGGGAGGGCTAACTTTCCAGTATTGAACAGGGTTAGAAGTCAGGGTAGCTCATCTGTTCCTGGCTGTGCTTTAGGTCTTCTGTAACCTTGAGAAAATACTCTTCTGTTTGTCTGTCTTCATTTCTCTTCTCCTTTTACATACACACTTGCTTTTCTTTCTATATGTGTATAGATAAGACCGGGGAGGATGAAGCTTGTTCTTTTAAAGACAGCTTTATCCTGTCTTAAATGGTCCCTTGTATTTCAGTCAAGTGTTGGAAATACGAAAGATGGAAACGTCTCATGTTAGATGGCATAGTTGCTCTGTCAGCTTCAGGGTTTCTGCTTAATGGTAGCTGTGTTGTTTGAGTGGTATTTGTGGAAAAAATAGGTTTTCCTAACTTCTAACTTGATTAGAGACTTCTCAGGCTTTAAAGGAAGCTGATAGTTGTGTTTTGGATATATGTTAATGACATAATCATAGGAATATCTTTTCCCTGTTGTCTTGTGTTAAAAATAAACTCTAATAGCCACAGAAGTATTGAGGTATTAAAGAAAATAAATGAGACATCAACTATATTTGCTTTGCCTTTTTGTTAAGAAAATTTTTAATGTTTTATGCATACAAAAACATCTCTCAGGTTGCAGAAAATCAGACCTGGAAATCGATTTCTAATGTAGCTATGGACTTTTTAGTAAAGCATGCATGTCTGGAGCTTTATGCTGTTGTGCTATTACCTGAAAAGTAGTTACAGGGAAGGGAAAGCCAGACTCTTCCTAGGGCTTCACAGCAGAAGAATAATATATGGTGTTAATAAACTACATCAAGGAAAATTCCAGTTGGGTGAAAAGGAAAACAAAACCAAAAACCAATGAGAAATTAGTTAAGCACCTGAGTGGGTGTCCAGAGATGCTGTGGAATCTCCACCCCTGGAGATGCTCAGATTTCAAGTGGAGAAGGCTATGGGTGGCCTGATATGACTTGAAAGTTAGCCCTGCTTTGAACAGCGCTTGGATTAGAGGCCTCCGACCTTTGTTTCCATGCTAAATTATTCTCTGTTTCTTTCTGCAAAAGATGGAAGCAGTGTTAATTGGGTGCCGGTTACATGAGTCTTCCCTTTCTGCTCTTAAAAATAATTGTTGAGTTATTAGTCATAGGTGCCAGCCGAGGAAGAACAATACAGACTTTCAGTAGACATTTGATCTTAGTATTTTCTGCATTTCTTGTGCTCTGGGTATGTTAGTAACAGATTGAATTATGATTATTTCCCCCCCTCCCTTAGGGACGACCATCAGGTGATGCTTTTATCCAAATGAAATCTGCTGACAAAGCCTTTATGGTGGCTCAAAAATGTCACAAAAAAATGATGAAGGACCGTTATGTGGAAGTATTCCAGTGTTCAGGAGAGGAGATGAACTTTGTTTTAATGGGTGGCACTTTAAATCGTAGTGGCTTATCCCCGCCGCCATGTAAGTTACCATGTAAGTCTCCAATTCTTCTGCTCTCTGCTGCTAAAGGCTGATATGTGGTAGGTGCTGAAGCTTTGTGGCCTTTCACCTTTTGACTTGGGTTTTGCCATGATCAATAATCATCCATCTGTATACGTGCTGAGATTGGAATTGTTCCCTTTGGGCAATGATGGGACTGATCAGAGGCATTTTTATTGTATTTTCGGTGGTGAGTACAGGGCAGCAAAGCCTTGCCAGTGAAATTGTTGCACACTGCTTTTTATGGGTGTACTGTTCTTCTGAGCTCTGCGGTAGACTTGCCTCTAGTGAAACCTACTTGGAATTAGAGGGATTTAAAAGGGGGACAAATTCTATATTCTAGCTGTCAATGAGTGCTCTTGCTATCTTGCCTTAGAGCATTGAGAAGGTACTCTTTGGGCTTATTTTTGAAGGAAAACACCTATGGGAATGATATGTTAATAGACCACAGAGAAGTGAAGTTGGATAGATTTTTATATTTTTATTTTATTTAAGATTGCAATGAACCTTATTGTGGACCTATAATGGAACTTTACCATACCATTGTAACCAGTCTCACTACGAAATCACTAAGCAGATACCGACGTGTATTTTCTAAAGAGTAAAAAGCTGCCAAATATATTATTTAAATTGCACACCAAGCAATTATTTGACTGCACACCGAGCCAAGCTTTATGTTCCTACACAAACCAGATATTTGTTCATCAAAATGCATCAGACTAGTGATCTAGTGAGGTTTTCTTTTTACCATTTGCTATATCCTAAAAATACTTTTTGAAGTTTCAGGAGGGCTTATACATGGAGACTAATGGTCAGCAGGTGTGGATGCCCACATGTAGCCAATATTACCATGCTTTTGTCCCACAGAGTACAACTTCTGTTGGAAAGAACAGAGGGTGTGTTGGTGTGCAAGCCTGCTTTCTCTATGCACATGGCTTTATGCTTTCTTTGAATAGCTCTGAAGTTCCCTACTTTCTATTTGCATATGGGCAAGGCTGCTCAGTTCTAGAAGTTGTGAACTCTTAAGAATTGCTCATTTTTAATGCCCTGGTTGTCATTCGTGGTGATGTAGCAGGGGTCTCTAGGGGAGAGGCTAGAGAGCAGTCTTTGCACAAGTGTTCCTTGATCGTGCCCAGATGGTATTAATCACGCTGGGCTGAATAATTCCTTTCCTATAGCAGAGATCTGCGTTCTGATTGGGTGGTTTTTTTTGCTATGTCCTGGTTTGTTTTTAGGTCTTTCTCCACCAGCTTATGCCGCTTTCCAAACAGCAGCTGTGATCCCAGCAGAAGCAGCGCTTTACCAGCCTCAAGCCCTCTTGCCAGCCACCAGGACTCCCCAGGCCTCTGCAGCTGCTCCACCAACCGTTACCTACTACCCAGCTCAGGCTGCTCAGCTTTATATGAATTACACAGCTTACTACCCCAGGTAACCACTAGATTTAGCTGCTGGTCTTGACGTTTCATCTCAGTGGAGCAGGCAACTGTGTGGTCATCTGTGAACAGCTTTTAAATTTGTACTTCTGGTGTAGATGATCCTGGGAACCTGGTGGTCACCAGCAGAGGCAGTAGCCATTTTAACCCATTCTCTGTGGCCTTGTAATGAAGTTCAGCTTTTCTGTAGGTTCTGTTTGAATCTTGCGATAATGTTAATCTAATATTTAGCAAGTGTTTTTGGCACTGGGGCAATGTCATCAAGGCAGTTCTATTTCTTGGCCAAACGGGGAGCTGTGTCAATACGTGCCTCTATCCTCATCCCTTAGTTTGTTCTTGTACTCACGATACTGTTCCCATACTGAAAAACTCGTCATAGGTGTGTACTAAGTTTGATTTCTTATATCAGTGAGACCAAAGAGCACCTTACATGTGTAAGCAAAGCAGATGATCTCCACCCTTTCCCTTCTCACAGATGGTATCAACATGGCTCACTGAAGTCTGGTACTTGGCTCCGCAAGGAAGTAGCTTGTTCATTGACAGTTCCTAGGCTTGTGACACTTACTAGCTTGAGTATCTGGTGAATTGCTAGACAGGCCCTGACCAGAGATGCTACTTTACTCACTGTTTTGTGGCTTGGAAGTACCAGATTTGGGCCCTTGCCTGTTTTTCATACTATGATTCCACCCTCCACCCCCTGCTTCATTGTTTTATTGATAATCTTAAAACAAGTCATCTGCAGCTACTTATTTTTCTCCTCCCCTGTGAAATAACAAGTGCCAGTTTATGTCTTTGACTACAAATGTTATAGTTTTCCTTTCCCCCCCTCCTCTGAAAATAAATTGTCAGATGCTGAAGAGAAATAAAGAAAGTCCACAAAGCAGCCTACATCAGGGCTGCTTGTTTTTCTGTGGTTTCTGGGCTTATTCTCACATCTAAATTTTCAGTTTCATCTTTGCGTATTCAGAGTACTAAAACCAGTTATTGGTTTTCATAATCATTTTGCCCTTCTTTCTCTTTCAGTCCTCCAGTATCCCCAACCACGGTGGGGTATATTGCAGCTCCTCCAGGAGCTGTAGCTGCAGCTGCCACTGCCACCCACACTCCGATTCTGCCCCAGCCTGGAGCATTAGTCCGTATGCAGGGCTTGCCATATAATACAGGAATGAAGGAGATACTCAGTTTCTTCCAGGGGTACCAGGTTAGTATGCAGTCCCTCTCCTCGATACTGAGTTTGGACCTCTGAGTAATGATCAGTGGGGATCAAACTGAGCAAGTGAGTGCTTTTGGAAATTGCTGAACAAGTGTGCAAGCTCAGTGTTGTACTTTAACTGGCAGACCAAAGTGTAATGTACAATTTGCCTTCCTTCTTATATAATAAGCATACCCTAATCTGAAAGTAGTGATTTAGTGTCTAGGGGTAGGCTTTGAGTTTGAAGAGGGAGAAAGCACAGAGCCCCAGTGTGACTGGGGCTGTGAAGGGGCTGCCAGAGGAAGGTGGTGAGGGCTCTTTGTCCTGGCCACTTTTTGGTGGGAGCCCTAGGTAGGGTCAGTGTTTTGACCTTCAAGGCTTAAGTGTTGAAGTCTGCTGAGAGCAAATTTCTAGCACAAAAGACTGACCTAGGTGTGGTGACTTGCTTGCAAAAGGAGAGAGACAGGCGCCTTTGTCAGATGCTCTTTCAGTGGCTAATTACTTTGGTTACAGGCACAAACATTTCCCACTAAAACAGCATTACGTTGCAGCCTGAAGGAAAACTGTTCTGCAAACCATTTTGTGCTGATAGCAAATATTCTCTGTGCTATAGATAACTTCAGTCAGTATGTACTGATTCAATGCTCTATCGGTAAGCATTTTCTAGAGGGATATTATGAAAAAAAAAAAAAAAATACCACATACAAACATGGGTTTTTTTCCAGCAGCACTTATTTGGATTCATGGAACAGGTCTTTCCATGTCTCCTGCCTTTTCGCCTCAGAAGATACTGTATCTATATCTGTGTTTTGTCATTACATGTTTGCTAAAGGGAAAGATAACTGGATATGGTATGTTCTGGTTCTGTGGATAACAGCATGTACTCAAATACCAAGTCTGCCCTTTTGGTACTGCTCAGAAGCCCTGACTTAAAAATCCTCTTGATGGGTCTCAAGCCACTGTTCTAGTGATGTGTGAAACGATGACAATTTTTGAGTGTTTGTCCTTCAAAATTCTGTCAAGTTGGATAATGGTGATACTGCTAAAGGGTGAGAGGCAGATGGATTCTTTTTAATGCATAGCAGCAGTTAATGCAAAACTGTGAGGGATGATATGTTTTCTTTTTTTCCTTTTCTTTAAGGTTCTTAAAGGACAATGGGCTTTAATTTATAGAGCCAGATGTCCACTATGTAAATGAATGTAGACTGAGAACAGATGCTTAAATGTGTACATTCCAGGTTTTGAGTATTTGGAAGATATGATGCTCTACCTGTTGTAGCTTCTTTTCAAATGTTACATTTATGTTTGAAAGTAGTTTCGCATACTTGGTTTTTCAGTGGAAAAATTTGAAAGTGTGAATTTTGACAAACATTATAAAGAAACTAAACGTTGTTGTATGTTAGGGCTTTTTCTTCAACAGATATTTCCAGAGTTCAGACCAAATTCAGTTACTTGTGGCTTTCATGATTTCCAGACAAAGAGTAGTAATCATTCATCTGTTGCTTAGCCATTGATATATTTCACCTTTTGTTTTTTTTCAACTGACTGGGGGTTTTGGTGGGTGGATGGTGGGTATATTAAAACCTTAAGTGGGGAAGCCTGTCTTCTAAATCGAAATTCAGCTAGAAGTGTTAAGTGCACCATTGAAAAATGCGACCTGAACCTGTCTGTGCATGGAACAGGTCAGTAACAATGTCTACTAGCTCTTGTCTTCCACTAAATCTTCAGTGTAGTGAATCTGGACTTCAGGTCTGGTGCTGAATTTGCCTTTTTCCTTGTTTCTGCATTTAGAGAGCAGTTAATAGTGTTTGTATTGCACAATTAAATGTTTCAAATTAAAAGCAATTTTGCCACAAGGTGAAAACTATATTCTGCTGCAACCTCCTGTCATCATCAGTTACTGTTATTAAATTGGTCACCTCTTTGATTTCTTTAGAAGATGTTGTCCAAATGAGATCGGGTTCAGTATCTTATAAAGGAGCCAAGGAATTATTTTGAATTGTTCTTGGAATCCCTCATGTGGTAATGCTAGTTTTATACTCACTCATTCCTTTAGGGGAAAAAAAGAGGTGATGACTTACTGTAATGGGACAATATTATGTCTCTGGAGCAATAACTAATCTTTTTTTTTTCTTTTTTTTCCTTCCCTTTCCTTTATCCTCATGTTATTTTTTTTGTTTTCTGCTGCTGCCCAAGGATTTATTGCACGATGCTTCCGCTCGTTTATAAAGTGAGCCCCTAAAAATTGTTAGTGGTTTGGGCATGGTTTTAATCTCTGTGTAACTAATTGATGTTGGTATTCAATGGGCTTCAGTGTTGGTATTCTGGGAACCAGATCGGAGATGCTGAAATTGAAGGGTGATTTTTGTCTTCGTATGTCCTTGTGTGAAAGGAACAGGTTTTAAGTTTTAGTTCCTGCTTTATTCTCTTCTGTTTTCTTCCTTCAGTCTTCATGGGCTCTGGATATTGCATGTATGCACATGTTGCTACTTAAGTGAAAGCACCTTTCATACCAGACCTGCCTCTTAAGAGATAGACTTTGCTTATCATGGGCTTCAACAAGCTGGTCTCAACATCAGTACATGCTTCTAATAAAAAATAATGTAAAAATCTGCAGGTCAGCATTTGAATTTAGTATTATCAGCACTAGCCTCTTGTTTAGTGGTTCAGCAGCTTGATTTCTTGTAGTTCTGCTTTCTTGTTTTTATTGCTGAAAATTCCCTCCAGCTTGCATGTTTAATGTATGTTGCATTAAACAACCTTGAAAAACCTGTGAAGAATTTTAATAGTAAGTCTTGGAGATGGGTAACTTTCCATATCACCTTTCTGTATAATATTGTAGTGTACTGTAATCTTCAAAAGAGCTAATATTAGTACTCTCTGATTTACTAATTCACATCAAAATGCTTTTTAGTTGCATTACAGTGCAACAGGACTATTGATTTGACTCCAGTCATATACTGGATACATAGTTAAGGGATACTTAGAAAAAAGACTTTAAAAATACTTTAAAAAAAAACCCAAAACCAACACCCAACAAAACCCAAAACAACCAAAACCACCACCACAACAAACCTTGCCGTACAATTCAGATAGGACAATGGGATGACAGTAGTTGCTCTGACAGGTGATGAAACACCAGCTGCTCAGCAGACACAGGTCTTTGGGCATTATGTTGAAGTACGGGATCTATTGATATTTACAGGCAACTTCCCTTATAATTTGAAAAATATGTAATTGTGAATTAAGAAAGATAATTTGTATTTCAGGTCCTGTGGGGAAAAAAATTGAGGAAGAAGGGGTGCAAAAATAGTAATTACGTGCAACAGGCTTCTCAGTGTTACTTTAGGCCATCACTGTACAGTTGTAAAAGCAGTGAGAGAAATCAAGTAAATAAGGAACAGGTGTAGTAGTTGGGTGATGAATTTGTGATGTTGTTTGTGCGTATCAGAACAAAATTTTTTCAATAAAAGGTGTTTTTCTTTATTGACTAAAATCTCTATGGATTTTACTCTTTAGCCACTAAATAAATCAATAAGAAATATTTCTAGTCTCGAAATAATGACTTTTTTTTTATTCCCATGAGAATGCAGTTTTATTGCTAACATGGACAGAGTTGATATTCTGACAAGGACCGTTACGTTTATGTACAAGTAGATGCAATTTAACTGTGCTTGTGGTCTTAGCTGACCAAAAGCTGGCTCACAACTGTTGTCTCGGCTTGGATTCAGCATGCATTTAGTAGTAGTTGCCCAGTTTCTTGGAGGCTGGCATGAATGTAAAGTGAGCTCACATCTGCCTGAAAAAGACCATGTGGATTAGTTCTTAGAAAGCAGCTATTGCTTTCTAAAGCTTGCTATTTAGATGCATATTTCATTCAGGACTAGTAAAATAAACTAGGTGAAGACTACGATTTAGGCACTACAGTCATCACCTGAGCTTTATTTAAAGCCTCCTGAATTTGCTGAAAAAGGCTAGGGTGGCAATGTAGGGACTTCTTTGCGTACATGTTTCTATGTAGGAGAAGCTTAAAATAACTACTATTCTTTAAACCTGCACTGGGCTTAGGTGCCTTTTATCTGCAGCTAAAAAGAGCTTTTGCAGTATATTAATGTCTTCAGAGACCCAGAATTCAAGGCTTGTTGTTGAGGGGGGAGGAGGGTGGCTTGTGCTTAAAACAGTAATTAGGAAGTGAAGGGGAGTGGATGGATGGCTAAATTCCAAGGGCATTAACAACGTTTCTGTCTTGTATCAGGACAGCAGGCTTCATTGTTACTGACTTTTTAGGGATTAGGTTTTTTTCTCTGAAATGCATGCTTGAACAAAGAAGTATTCTTTATTTCCTGTGGGTTCCTTTTGAAATCTGATGCTTCGCAGTCTGAGAGGGATACCCCATCCTCTATGTGCCAATTCTAGGCGTTGCACCTTCTGACTAGGGAAGGGAAAGATGTGGTAGAGGAAGAATTCCCTATTACTGGTACTTGAAGTCACCTGGCAACATAGACGTTACTATATGTTCACCCCCATGGACTTGGAATAGACTATGCTGTTTGTTTTGCTTTATTTCTCAGTTTATCTTCCAGCTGGAAATGTTGCCTGTGTGGTGAAAGCATCTGTGAGACTGGGTGTAGTAAATTAGTGGTTACTGTTTCTGTCTGTTGCCTCCCCTGCTTGAAGCAAGAGACTAAGTGGCACCATCTTCAAGCTGTATTCTTGGGAACAGACATTACATACTTCACGATCTGTGCCACAGAGCATTCAGGTGGTTGCCGGTGCTTGTATCGGCGCTCTTTTAAGGTACAGTTGCTATGCTTCAGCGGCAAAGCTGGTTCAGGGTATTTTTCCTGACTCTTGTGCCAAAGGTTACAGTTATCTAGTCATTAAACTGGATTGTACGTTCCAGACTTATTATATCTAGACCTTTTTCCAAAGCCTGAGAGATACATTTCTTCCTTTTGGGAACTGTTCTGTGATGAAGTTTATCAGCAGTTTAGGCTAGAATTACAGCTGCAATCCTGAAGAAACAAGCCTTTTTGCGTATGATGTTTTCCTTTCTAGGTGGGAACTAATTTCAGCTTTCATTTCCCTCCCTTTTTTTCCCAGTTGGGGCATGTCCAAATGTCCTTTCTAATTCTAATTGTGGTTTTAGCAGTGTTCGGGCTTTTTCCTGAGATTGCTTTGCATATGCTGTTTTAGACTTTGAATGTCCACTGTAGGAACTGCAAAAATGAAGTGGAACTTAATGTCTCGCTGGTTAGTGACCTGGTTAAATCTCTGCACAGTTTGAGAGTCCCATATTCCTCTCAATGCAGCAGGTATTCCTGAAAGAAGTAAAATAGCTTAGAGAGAAAAAAAAAATGTACAAGGAGAGAGTGTAGTACATCTTCTTTATTAACCAGTTTGTGTCTGATTCATATCATCTTAAAAAGTTTTGCACTGCAGTAAGCGTAGCAGAAAGCCTGTCTGGGAGATGCTACCATACTGGAGGTAATTTTTGGTTAGAAATGGCCATCTCCTTTAGGAGAGAGGAGTTAGTGTTATTCAATATACACCTGTCATTTATATTATAACATAATGTGGTGTATGTAATATGTTATTTAATATTATAACCATTATTTAATATATGAGTTGAAACAGCTCTGCCATTTCAAATGTTAATACCTAGAAAGGTATTTACCTTATGCATGTAAGGTAAGCTGCTGATTCTGTAAAGAAGCAACACGTCCTTCAGGAAACATCATTTTGCCATTATTAACAGACATGTCTTAAGCTATAAAAGTCCCCACTGTCACAGGGGAGATAACAACAAGAAGAATGTAGGGAACAGGAAACACCATTCTTTCCTATGCAGAGCAATCTCTGTTCCAGTCAGCTGTGGGTTTTTCCCCCAGTATATATGCATATTCTTCTTGCCATCTTGCAGCCTGCGTAGAGCTAATTGTTGACCCCAAAATCTTGTTTAGTAAACACTTGCAAGGTTCTGTTTTGCTTCCTTCTCCTAGGTTAGGTTCTAAATGCAAACATTACCCCATACCTAGCTTCCATAGTTAGTTTCCATCTTTATTATAGCTCCCATCTCTGATCACTGGAAGAAGTCAGTATAGGACTGGAGCATGTGCTGAGAACCATACCTTGATGCTCTTCAGTCTGAGGCTGACTTTTCTAATGGAGCTCTTAATTTAACAATGGTATTCTGTGCGATCTTCCTTACTAGGCTGAGCTAGACTTCTTGATTGCTACTTCAAGGGGGAAAGAGAAGTTGCTCTATTGTCTGAATTTACTTCTGCATTCTCCTTCAGCCATTCTAGGAAACAGGTCTTGCCTGTTCATCATCTATGAGCACGTGAGTATCCAGTTTAACAGGATGAGATGAAAGAAAACTTTGATAGAGATTCTATTTCATAGATTAAGTAATTGCTTAAAAAGCAGTATTTGCCACTGTGTCCTTCCAGTAGACTGCTATATTTTACTGCTTCTGTTGACATACTGAGAGTAAGTGGAAACCCCGGGGTGAGAAAGAATCACAGAATCTTTTAGGTTAGAAGGGAAGTCCGACCCCCTAAGAACTGTGAGCTCAAAGGCAGGAGAGGAGAAGGCAACAGCTCAGAGGAAAGTCAGTATTTCAGTTCAGAGAGGCTAGGAAGGTGGGAATGAGATGATAGTAGGATAAGTGGAGGGTAGTGGTGACACTAACAGTGAGGTCTGCTTTTAATTTTATTTCACTTAAATTTAAGGGTATTGCAGTGTTTGGTAACTTTTTACCAGTTACTTGTGCGTTAAGGGTAGGTATTTGAAAATGCTACGTCAAGTTTCATATTATCTCAGTATTGCTATACTGTCTCAGGTCTCAGTAACACTTATATAGGAAACAAACTGCTAGAATCTAGCTCAGTGAACTTGCAGCTGGTTTATATTGGGAGGTTAAATCACTAGGTGGTATTTTTGAGATCTAAATGGAAGCAGAACTGGGCCTACTGCGTTGCAGATGAAGCTAGCAAAACTGTATTTCCATTTTGAGCAATGAGTTTATAGGTTTACCCTTGGCTTTACATTGTCCGGTGTGGTTGGATGGTTTTGTTTTGTTCTTCTGGGTTTCTGAAATGCAGACAGAATCAGAAGTATTCGTGAACTTCCTCAGACAAGTTATGGTAGTTTCCATTTCATTCACAGGGAATAAGAATGACTCCATTTTATTTCCTAGCTTGGTTTGCAGTACTACTTTTTGAAATCTGTAAGTTTGAAGAATTTACTGTTCCACAATGTCTGTTTTAATTAACTGCAGTCTCTTAACCTATCTTTCTTGTGATTTAAAGTTGCTTCTGTTGCTAGGTATTTTGATCTTTCTTTCTTTCCCTCTTTCTTTCTTCAGGCCTAGGTCTAAGCTCTGACAACTTTGATGTTTCTGTCCAGGGTAGTTTTCCCACTTTCATGTTTTCCACATTGTTCATGTGTTTCAAGTGTAATGTTTTAGACACTGTCCCTCACAAGAGACTATAGATCTTTACCTACTGTACATCTACTGATAATCTAAAGTATGTACTATCTTGAGACATTCCTTCCAAAGAGTAAACTTACATTTTGTAGATTTGTTTCAAGGGCAGGTCTGGGAACTGATAAATCTAATATTTGCACGGTCTGGTTGCCCTGGCAGAGACTATCTAGAAAATACTTCTTATATTTGTCTTTTACTTAATGGCATGGGTCTAGATGTGAAGGTGGCTAGAATTCAGTAGTAAAAATTCTGGGAGGTTCTCTTCTTTTATGTTCTCTGGGCTCTTGGTTGTTGTTCTTTGTGGAAGGTGTATACTGTGATGGTTGGTTTTTTTCTTTTCAACTTCACTTGTGATGGATACAATGTGTCCTGTATGCCCAAATATAATATCTTTTTCTCCCTAAGCTGGCAGGAGACTTTTTGTATTATAGGAATTTCCAAAGGAAGGCAGCGTAGTATGCCTACATTGTGTGCATTTGGCAATCCTCTAAAATGTTAGTGCAAACCACCAGCCAGTTTCTGGGGACACAGGAAACTCTTCTTGCCACTGAAAGGATATTCTATAACTTGGGTTATGCTAAACATTTTGTCTTCTGGATTACAGGAGCCACTCCAGTAGTCTTTGTAGCATGTGCAAGAATGCTCAGTCCCTTTCCAGGATATGTAATTTGGATAGATTATGAGACAGACACAAAACAATGTTTCATATTCCCCAAGATCTGTTTTCTGACTACAGATTTCATATTTGTACCAGGCCCTCCAACAGTATGCATGATTACCGTTCAGATTCAGGATCTCAAATATTTTTTTAGATCTGATCCACATGTGGGTTTTTTCTTTTAAATTATTGGTGTGACTGTACTGTAGAGTCACTATTCTTGTTTTACTATTCTTCTACTACAAATCTATCACGATGCAGTTACACTGTATAGTTTATTTCTGTTTCCTATATGGAACTATACTGTACTAGTATAAATGCTATTTTATCTTTTAAGTGTATTCATGCCAGGACGTTGATTTTCTTTAACTACCCTGGTGTAGTCTATGTAATATAAGTATTATATGCAGCTAAAGTGTTTATCACTCTACCCTAGAGAAGCTGCAGTTTATTTCCAGGGCTGCATAAAAGATCTGAATGAGATCCATACACTTCTTTGAATCCCCCGCTTCAGTATGCATGCTGGAAGATGCTCATTTGTCCCAGTGAGAGTCATTACTGGAAACATGATTATGCAAACTTAAGAGTTTTGTTACCTAATGCTGCCGTCTCATGAGGAGAAGGAAAAAAGGAGCACTTCATGGTCGGAACTATTCTCCTTCCTTGATAAGGAACAGTTCAAATACATAGTCTGGAATATTCCCCACGTGTTTACTTTAATTCTATTTCTAGAACCAGTAATTCAGTTAATGTATTTTTATCTTGCATAAAAATAGTATCTGTCAAATTCACTGTCTCCTGCCAGTTGTTATAGCTGATGCTCTTAATTATGGTTGCAAATGATCGTCTGTGTGGCTTGCTGTACCAGAACTGTTCCTTCTCTTGCTGATTATCATATATCACACTTGTACTGTAGTATGCACCTGATGACTACAATGGCCTTATTCAGCTGAGCGATCAAGCAAGGAGTGTGTTACAAGCACCGAAAGAGTGGGTCTGTTTGTAACTCTTTGTAACTTCTGAAGAAGGTAAGATGCGAATGGCAGAAACTGGGTCTCCAGTGGTGAGTGGGAGGGGAAAGAAGGGCTTGGCGATACAACTCTTCGCTTATGGCTTTTTCCCCTTAGCTTGCCTTGGGATCCTTGCTTTAATCTTTCTGTTTTATGTCCCACTAAAAAAAAAAAAATAATCAAGTAACCTAAGGAAACAGGCCAATTGTGATCTGTAGTTGATGGGATGGTAGTGGTGGAGGTAGTGTGATTGCCTGGTTCTGCTCAGATGGTGTGTTAAACTTCCAGTAGGGTTTATTTGTGCTTGTTTCTCATGTGAAGCTTTCTGTCGAATATCTTATTTTTTAGTACAGCAGTAGAAGATGATTTTTTTTCTTGATATGGCTACAAAGCGCACACAAATATGTGTGCAAAAACCCCCAAACCTCTGGCTTTCTCTTTCCTGCGTCATATAGCTGTCTGTAGAGATTAATTTCTATGCTTCTTGATATGCCTAACACAATGTGAACTATTACACTCTCTTTTTTTAGGAGAGGTTTCTTTGGTATAGTGGCTTTCAAATGCAACTAACTAAATAAATTTGCTAATGGTAAACTTCCCTGCATTTTTGGCACTAACACATAATTCTTAAAGAAATTTTGTTGTGACCTGCATGGAGCTCGTGACGTCCCAATACTATTGTATTCCATGCAAAATGCTACTGATTAGCTAGTATGGTTTTTTCCTCCTGAAAAAAATGGAATATATATATACACACAAAACTCTCAGTACAAAAGATGGCAATCAAATACTGTGCCTTGATAGAATCATCTTCATAGATAATGAAGATCAGCTCACGTAATAAACATCAGCTCAGTTGTTTTCAGATCAGTTGGTTTGTCATGATACTGTTAGATCTGCTAGGGACAAGATAGACTAGAGGCTGTGTGGTCTGGCAGTGTACAGAAGAACACCCATTATTACTCTGAACACTTCCATATTTATGTGACCTTGGACAATCTGTTTGGCACTCTCCTTTTACCCAGATTAACTGGAAAACCAGATCAGCAATATGATTCTACTATGTATGAGATGGAAAGAGTGTCTGACTAGAAAATAATCCACAGAGTAGCACATCCTGAATTCTAAGCAGTCCAAGGTAGTATCTTACAGACACCACTCTTTTTAGAATAAAACACCCAGAAAAAAGATTTGTAGGGATTTGAATCTATATTTTTAAAAATATATGTACATAAAGAAAATCTGTTTCTACCTATAAATCTATATAAATACGAATGTAAACCTAGCGTGTCTTATAATAAAATGGAAGAGTTTTATTTAACTCTTTCAATTATATTGCTTGCAGAACGTGTAGACTTCTCTGCTAACTTTGTATGCAACTCTTATAACATGAATTTCCAGAGATTTACATTGGTATTACACCAATGCTGCTATTTAAACTACTTTTTAAAGCTTTCCACTTTGCTCCGTGTGTGTTTTCAGCTGACTCTGAACTGCAATATTAAACTTACATTTGGGACTGGTGGGAAATGACCTGGTCCCATATGTGTTAACAGCAAAGAGCTGGTCTAGAGCAGACCATCTTTTAGCTCAGATTTGCGGCTCAACCCAAACTGTGCACAACTTTTTTTTTGAGCACAGTGTTGTTCTGAAATAAACCACGATTACTTCCAAACCTGAACTGGGCTTCAGACATGGTTTTTATTTGTCTTTGAATTTCTTTCTGCATGCTATTTCTTGATTAACATCAGTTCTGCGAGAAGAAATGATATGAAGTCTGTACTAACTGTCTTATACATGCCTGTAGTTTCTAAAGTGTACTGTTGCTTATTTCTTAAAAATACTTCTACTGCCTATTAAGTGTTCGGGTGAGTGAAGCTCTGGAATGTACTTGCTTTATTTCCGTGTGTTTGCATGTAAAACTGATCAGAAACTGCTACTGGTAATAACTGAGAAGTCTGATGTTTCTTGCAGTATTCCAGGCACACATAAATTCTACAAAAAGTGAAACCCTCAAATAATGTAACCTTTTATAAACTCACGAGGACGTAAGTCATGTGAACTGGAGTTGGGTTAACACCCATAAAACTAGTTGGTTTTCCACCATAGACCATATGTTTTGTCTGGCACTGATTTCTCCAACAAACTAACTTCGTATGCTGAGCTTTTTGATCCTTCAACCTTTGGTTTTGAAACTTCACCGAGATCCATTTCTATCCAACAAACAGGGCTTCCAAACTTAGCTTGGAAATAATTCCAGCATGTTATGAGAAATGGCTGGGGTACCATAGGGCAGACAGATGTCTGCTTTAAACTCAGCATTTTGGAACTGCCTTTTAAGAGTTTGTGAGGACAAATACACTCCAAAGTAAATCAGCTCCGATGACTAAATAATCTCATTTGCTATCCTGCTTTTTTCTTAGCCTTGTTAAAATTACAATAAACTTTTATTTAATTCGGTTGGACTGCAACAAATTCGTTTTGCTGAACAATCTTTCTTGCACTGCGTGTCTGTATTAATTTCAGCTCATCCTCCCAACACAGAACTCTTGTACAACTCTTATCATTTTTTTATTTTTTTCTTTTAAGCTTTGCATGAGAGTATTCACATGCCTTATAGCCTTTGTCAGTTGGCCAGTAGTCCACATACTACAGGAATTATTCACTGGATGCGTGGACTTTCTGGCTCCATTTACCCTTTATTAACATTGAAGTCTTTGTTTTCTTATCAACCTTTAATCTGAATAATTTCTTTAGCAAAATCTTTGCATGGAATTATGTCTACATCATTCTGTTCAGCACACCAGCAGAATAAGAGCTGCTGCTGTTCACCAAGGTAAAAGCTGAATTCTTTTAATCTTCGGTCCCTTCTCCTTCCCATTCTCACATCCAGAACCTTTTTGCTACAGACACAGGAGTTGAGTGAACCAGATGCACAGCATTAAAAAATGCATTTCTGGGTGTGGTCTCTGGTCTTATTAGTTTTTTTTCTTTTGTCTTCTTGCACCATTGCAGCTCCAAGCAGATTCCATCCTCGTGCTTTACAACTTTAGTGGCCAGCCCAGTGGAGAGGCATTGGTGACTTTTCCAAGCCTGGAACTAGCTAAGAAAGCAGTGGCTGAGAAAAACGGACAGCTCCTGGGAAGCCGCTATGTAGAACTGTACCTGGTCTAACTTAAACACTCTCTGGGGGATGGGGAAGGAATGTCGCACTAAACACCGTGCCTTTTGCAAAATAAGAAGTCTTCCCTTGCCACCCAGGCAGCAGCAAATGTGCCTTTTCAGCATAATATGTTGGAATGTAGAGCGGTACATGTCCTGTGTTTAATTTGAAAAATGGCGTCTCCTATGCCAAAGATAAAGTGAAACCAAAAATTATGTAGTTAATTTCCTTGATTTCTAATGTACTTGTTTAAAAATAAGCAAACTTGCTCCTGGCATCCGGTTAATTCTGAAGACAATCTAATAGCACTTCAGCTATCTCAGCCATGGGAGAAACCTGTTCAGTAGCAATTGAAGTGGAAAGCGAAGCTTGAGTCATTCAGATTCTTCTGTGTTTAGTTTATAAGAGTTTACACTTGACTAAGTGTCTGGTTATTGTAGAGTTTAAATGTCTTTAGAAAGGTCTTTTGGAATGCATAGCTTTCCCTCTTCAAAGTGTAGATCATATTGATTTTTTGTTTTGTTTTGTTCTTGACTAGAAAATATCAGGATGCTGGACCCCAAATGCAATTGTGCTTTCTCATGTTTTCACTATATGTTGTTTTGCAAAAGCCATATTTGTCTTTCTTACCAATGTACTGCTGCCAACCATGTAAAGCAAAAAAATAAAAACAACAGCAAAACCAGAAAAATCCTCCCTGCCCACCCATAACTCCCTGCCCCCAGCCCCTAACTTTTAATCTCTACATGACAAAAATGGCACATAAACCTGAGTACTAATAAGTTATATTTTTTTATTTAAGCATAATAGCTTTCAGATACTGTATTAAAGATTTTGCTCTAGTTTATGTGCATGCAATTTGTTTACATCTTTAACTACTTTATTTGTATATTATGAAACAAGATATGTTGAAATTAAATCCTCTAGTGCATGCTTTTTTCTTTTCCCCCTGTGTGTGTATATACATAAGCTAGAAGAAGTACTTTCACGTCATGTAGCATGTGTTTAAAAAAAGACATCTGCTGTAGAAGCACTAAATGACTTTGTTTTTACTGTGCCTTACTTCAGAACCATTCCAAGTGCAATACCAGCAGAGCAAAATGTAATGAATCCTGTTGTGACATGTTCATGGATGTCTGAATTGATCTTTTTTTGTTAGTGTACAATTTGAGTTGTACTTAAAAACTGAATGATGTATGCTTCTTTATATTACAACAAATAAAAGAGATGCTTATGATGCATATTGGCTTTTGAAAGTAACTTATGCTTTGTTTTGATGTTTTCTATGGAGCATCATTCTCTGATAACATTTTGCTCATTTTTCTCTTTCTCCTAGGTTTAGGTAAGCCTATGTGCCTTGTGAGGGCAGTGTGGTTTTTCCTCTTCCCTACCCCATCCCCCGCTTTCTTTTTTGTATGTGCTGCTAAGCCAGAAATAAGTGTGATACATGTTTCACTTCTAGTGGAACACCTGTTAGGCAATGTGATGTAACTGTTTACACCCTTAGTTCTCTTGTTCTGGTGCTAGAGGAAACAAAGTACTCAACTTGAAATTGTGTTCACCTTTGGATTTAATTGCCCTAATGGGTCACTAGCTTTTCTGCGCAACTCAAAATGCTATGTTTGTGTCACTATCTAGCCAGACAACCTTTCTGTAGTGAAAACGGAGGGAGGGAGGGAGGGTGGGGATCATGTAAAGATAATAAGGTTTGTTTCTCTCCAGTCAAAAGTGTCCCCATGCCAGATGCCATTTCATCACTAAAACCCCCTAACCAAAGTTTTATCACAATCAGGTGGGACTGGAGGGAAAGCTTTTCCATTATTTTAAAGTGGGACTGTTTGCATTAATATGTTTCCAAGATTTGTCTTGGTGAAGTCTATGGAAATCTTAGTTTTAAAGTCATTTGAATACTAGAGAGGACTGCATCAGTACAATTAATGTTCTCATTGTGCCTTTGAGGAGAATGCTTTCCTCCCCTTTAAATATTTTGGGAAGCTCTAGTCTGAGCAATGCGGTATCTATGCCATGTAGCTACTACCCATCCATTTATTACACTTAACATTCTGCCACGGTCCAGCCGGTCACGTCATGTTTCAACTGATGGCAAAGCCATAGCTGTCTTGTTTTTCTCATCAGCATCTGTATGGAACTTGTGGTTCTCTGTTAGCTAAAGTGATGCTTAATCTACTAAAAGCTTCTAGACTTTTTACAGCGCCCGTTACTGCTTACATGTGCTCTGCTGCCTCCTTGGCAGGTGGGGCAAACTAAGCCAGGGCTGGAATGGAGCTCCTCAGCTAAGGCATCAGCTGTGTTTGAGGTGTATGTGTTCCCCTTACGCTTCCAACACCTTTATGTCGACAATGATCGCAGTTTAGGTGGATTCTCATGCTAGCATGAACTGAAACGACGAACAGACTCCTGCAAGGTCTGCGTCTGTGTTAAAAAAGAGGCTCAGCTCTCACCAGCTGCGGATTTAATCCCTCTCTCCTGTGAGATGGTGGCAACAAGTCCCACAAATCAAACTCCAGACCGGGTGTTTGGTTTATATAAAACTTAACACGTGGCATTCTTGTGAGTGGCGAACATTTTTTTTTTTTTTTTTTTAGCAGTTACCTGTGTAAAGGGCGGGCTGGGGTGGTGACAGCACCCTGGTTCAGCTGGAGCCCCCCGGGAGGCCCTGACTGCTGGCCAGGCCTGTGGCCACTCCTCCTCTGAGCTGGCTTGTGCTGAGAACTCTGTGGTCTTACCTAAAAGCATGGAAGAAAATACAGTAAAAGCATGAACAGTGGAATAGCTCACTTTAATCTGTATTGCGCCGGTACTGGGAGAAAATGGGGTGCGGCCGCGGGGGGGCCGGGGTGTTGCTCCCCTCAGGCAGGCCAGGCCCTCAGGGCAGGTGGTGGGCGAGCAGGCTGCCGCCGCTGGCCAGTGGCCCTTGGCCACCAAAAAAACGAGACGGGCCTGTGCCAGGGTGATCCTGGGGGGCAGAGGTGCCCGGGGAAGGCCCCGCCGGTGGCAGTGGCCCCGCAGGGCCCATCTCCCCGCCATGTCGGAGGTGCCAGCCTCCCGACACACCTGACGGCAAGCAGGTCATTTCCCCCCAGCCATTTGTACAAGCAGACTGCGTTTGCAGGTGGCATTTGCAGTTGAAGCGAGAGGCTAATCAAATCCCCGGTAATTAAGCCCTTCCCCCTCCCCGCGGCCCAGCTGTGAGGGACAGGGCTGGGTGGGGGCAGGCCCGTTTCAAACCTTGGAGGCTTCAGGTATAGCAGGTAACTTCTGGAAGGTAAAATGCTGAATTTATACCTCAGCCGCGCTTCTGGCAGCAACGTGCACCGGGCGTACCGTCCGTCCGGAGCTGCTTACCTGCAGTGTGGCAGCAGGGGCCTTGCAGCTGATGGAGCTTTCAGATCCAGGAGTTCTCCTTCACAAATGGAACATAAACACTTGCTTCACGCACCTTTGAATGGTGGCTTACGGCACTGGAGAAGGCTGGGAACTTGGGGTAAGACCTAAGTATTTTTTCTTCTCTTTGATGTATGCATTTCTTCCTTGCATTTGAACTTTTAGACCATGCTGTGTTGTGGAAGCCTTGTCAAGGTATTGCTGTCTTTACATGCACATGATTTAATGGACTAAGAAAGATAAAAGCAGAAAGTGTGACGTTTTAACTGTTTCACCAAAGAAGCGAGGTTTGGGAAAGAACTGTGATTTGACTGTTGCTGTTGTTACAGACGGGGTCCTTGGGCTCTGTCATAAGCCACAAAACTCATTTCTCTAAAAGGAGCTCACTCTGTGCTCACAACCAGCAGGATGCAGCACAACCTGCGCTTGTATTGCCATATATAATTGAAGAACAGAATTAGCCTTGTTTGTATTTTATCTCTTAGTCTCATGCTCCTCATAATGCTAGTTTGGAGATGATACCTGCATTCACGTATTTCTGCTCCCATTCTCTTGATACTGACAGTTTTACCTAGAAATAATTTATACGTTGGCTGATCCCATGTGGTGTACCTCCCCAGGTTAGAGAGAAGATAGTTTATTCTTAGTACTTCTGTTTGAGATGAGGTGAGACTGGAGAGTCTGAAATGGCCATTCTTTATTTTAATAGTTGCAGCTGTACTTCCAGATCAGGTGTTTTGTGTTGGAATTTCTTCTGCAGAGCAGACTCACAGGTTTAGAAGTTTTGCTTGTTTATGTGAACTAAGATATTTTCAACAAACTTCTATTAGTGAAACTCAATTCCTGATTTTTTTAAAAGAAAAAAAGCCTTTCAACACCTTCATTTTTGAAACAGTATTTGTTTCATTTCAGTCAGTTAAAATGAATCACAAGGCTTGCTGTTTGACCAGTTGCATCCTGTTTTGTATAATCTGTATTTGACAAAGTCTGTGATCATGAATTTTGAATCTGCCGCTTACAGTACTTTCTGAAAGCTGATTGCATCTGAAGATAGCCTGAAATATTCTAAAGCAGAAAATTCTCCTGATATGTGCCAAGATTTGCCTGTAGTCAATTTAAAATTATGCCTTTTTAGATTTACTTGTTTTACAGATTTTTACAAAGAAAACCCCAAATAAACCAGAGGCCTGATTTTTTTTTTTCCTATTTTCTTTTTATATAAGCAATCAGGTGAGGGCCACTATATTATTTCACTAGATATGCAGTTGGAAATGTAAATATTCAAATAAAGATGATGGTGTGTTAGTCTAGACTTGCCAGTTGCCGTTTCTTATACTGGTGTGTTATCGTATGTCTTTTTCATTTTACTTTATATACTTAACGATTTTTTCAAAATCATATGGCTATTTGATGTTGCTTTATGTGTATTTGCTGATAATAAAAAGGAGAGTTTAAATAAAATGCCTTAACTTCTGTAAACATTACTAAAGTACTGTTATAATTTTGTCTATTTGATGTCAGCTGTGTCTTTGAAAGAATATCTTTTGCTGTATTTTCTGTGGGGGTTTTTTGGTTTTGGTTTTTTTTTCCTGTTTTTTAGTAATCTTTATTTAGTGGCATGAGTAGGAGTTTTTGGATTTGTTAGGAGGATCAGTGGAATTTTAGTTTGGTGTTGGAATTCTGTGAAACTGTTGGTTTGGTGCTTACTACCTCCACTGATCTTTGCTACCAGTAGATGTCCCTTGTCGACCAGGGTTTGCAAGCAGTGTACTTAAAATACAAATGATTGGAGGCCTGTGAGTTTACTTGTTAGCAACTGCAGTAGAAGCTTCTGCATACAAATGTCAGTAAATAATCTGGTGTCTGTTAGTCTTAAAATCGGAGGTCATTATGTTTCTCATAAAACGGTTGATTTAAATTTTTTATTTTGTTCTTGTTTTCCTATATTAAAAGTTTTCCAGGTAGAGTGGTGTGTTTATTGATATTTGATAGGGTTGCTTTGGAATGTACGAATTTATTTCAAATTGTGAAGATTACAGTAGTACCTGCCTCTACTTACTTGGAAAAATAAACTTTTAAAAACTGCTCTACAAAAAGAAATCATTGAAATATCTAACAGAAATCCGGTGGAAATGGTTGGAAAAAAGGAGTGCTTTAAGTGTGACCCAAATGTGAACATACCGTGACAGAACGTAAGAAACTAAGGGACCAGGATATGAAAGCAAAATGACCCTTTAGTCGTCTGGCTTTATGCTATTGGTGTACATTTTTTCTTTCTTAAAGTTGAGGGTTTATGGCTGTTTAAATTTGGTAGAAAAAAAGCCTGATTGCAGCCTAAATTGGATGTGCGTTTGATTGCAGTGGCTCTCTGCTCCCGACTGTTAGATCTGAGTGTGGTGTTCATGCTTTGCTGACTGATTTACTTGCTCTTGGCCTTGCGGTTGGTTCTTGATTTCCTTGTGTGGTATAATGGCCTCAATATTGGCAGGGTTTCTCTCAAAGAGGTGGTGACTTTCTCAAGCTGCTTGTTCAGCTTCTCATTGCTGGGGGTTGTAAACTACTGTTGGCAGAGAGCAAATTTGCTGTTCTTGTTGTTTTGAATCCTGTTTCCAGCCTACTCCAGATCCACAGCTGCAGGATATTCCTGGCATGGTGGCCAGATACACAGGGGTGCCCATACTTGCCCTCCTCCTGATGCTGCTTTTTCAGAGCAGGCTGTGCATATGGCTCGGAGCTCCAGCTCAGCATGAGAAGAACCAGACTTGACATTTACTTTGTGCCTCTGTCTAAGGCCCATGTCTGATGTTCTGAATCGCCCTGTATGTGTTAATTTCTCCTTGTAAAGAAAAAGCCAGTTCTTTGAGGTAGGCTTGTTCTCGTTTTCAGCCTTTGCCCCATCTCTCAGGTCATTTCCTTTAGTCGTGTTGAGCACCGTGAACTGGCAGTCTTCAGAAATTCTCCTTGTAGAGGATCCCGTGCAAGTTAATCACACAGACTATAGTGAGCACATAGTATAAAGTATCATAAAAATGAGGAGGGGTTCTTAATGTTTAGTATTAGATCTTCTTGTGTTGCTTTGGCAGTTGCCACACTTTGGGACTGCCTCATTTGTTCAAGAGAGAATTCTGTGCAATTAGGAATGACTGGGGGCCGTAGGGTGTTGTATATCAATAGTTCCGCTATTTAAAAAAATCAAACACACAATCTCTCACACAACCCTTAACCTTCAAACACATGAGTTGTCTTTGTAGATTTTTGTTGCTTTGAAGCATTCCCTGTATTGAGTGTCATCATGTTTCCCACACAGTTCAAGAATAGGTGAGGTACTTATAACTCCTTTAAAATGTGAACATAGCAATATAACTATAAGGAAAAATCATTAGCCCTTGAAGTGAAGAGTTTATAAAAGAAACTTGTGTTTCAGTAAAAAAAAAAAATCTGATTTGCAAGGTATATTTTTAAGTGAAAGTATATGAAACACTAATTTTTGACTTTGGAAATTCTAGTTTTAAAATGCAGAGGTTTTTCTGTTTCTTTTTTCCTTCTTCTTCTTCCTGTAAGTGTAATGAGTATCTATTTTACTCGGGCTTCTGACCCTGGACTAAGAACATTGAGGTAGCAGAAAATACAAAGGGATGGTTAGAAACAAGGGAGTTAGTGAGTTTGAGCCAATACCAATAGAATAAAAATCCAGACTCATGAGAATGCAACCCACCTTGTGTCAAAAGCCTGGGAACATTCAACAGGGCCTTCTACTGCTTGTAGACCTTCAAGGGCATTCTTCCCTTGTTGAGCAATAAGTAAAAATGTGAACAACATGTTGTGTTGCTTTTATTTTGGGAGAGCAGCTTTTACAATAGACCAGATGAATGTGCAGTTGTTCAGGTTTATATCAGTTTCTTGCACTGGTCCCTACCTTTTGGCTTGGCTCTTACAACATTGTAACTTCTGAAATTTTTTTTGTTGTTGCTGTTTTTTTGTTTTTAATCATCACCTGTTACAAACATTGAATTTTCTTTTTGCTGGGGGTGGGGGAAATGCTAATGTGCTATTGCCATGGGTCACTTGTGTGTGTATATTCCCTTTTAAAATAACTTAGGCTGCTTGAAATTCATGCAGATGTGGCTTTAAAAATATATATTTATGTGCAAAAAGCTTCAAAATCTTTGGGTGCTTTTAAAAGAATAATGTTTAAAAGTATGGAAGAACAAAATGAAGGAAACATTGTTATATTTTTTCCTACCACCATCCACAAGAACACCACTAGAGGTGGAAGGAAACAAGATTGGAATAATGGAGGAGAGGAAGAGTGAAATGTATGACGGTATTTTGGGGAGGGGGAAGCTTACAGGAATTTTCTTCCAGAAGGTCTGAAAATCTGTAGCTTGGTTTGTTGGAAAAATCTCTCTGATGTGTGCAATGGAGTAGCAGTAGAATTTTGCTGTCTTTGCTGCTTGAAGGCTAGCCCTTGTGGGCTTGTCAGGAAGAGCGAGATCTCTTCCTGATGTTTCCTGTGCTGTTTCACTGTTGGGGATCTGCCTTCCTAGGTGCAGGTGTGGGCTGCCCTCGTTACGGATGGCAGATACCCAAAGACCTGCTGCGGGAGAAGAGTAAAGGTGTGTTGTAACTGAGTAGCAGAAAGGCAGGCAAGGGATAGATGCTTCCTCATCACTAGTCAGGGCATGAGAGATTAAGTGAGGAAAGGACAGTTTGAGTCTCATCTTGAGTGTAACATCTGTTGCTACAACTTAATCCACTGAATTCTTATTTAAACATGCTCTGAAAATGTGGGTCTCGTTCCCATTGGATTAGGTGTGTCTTTCTTTTGTTTGATGCAATGCAGTCCTTGTGCAATCATGAATTTTACTGTGAAAATCCACACAAACTACATTGAATATTAATTGTAGTAATAGCATTCATTTAAAATGTCTTTGCAGAGGTCAGGACTACCTTTTTTGAAAAGCAATGCAGAAACTTAAAAATACAATCACTTTTGCCTGATTTTTACTGATACTGAAGTAATCTGTGCCTGATGATTATAAGTTGTAAGATCACTTACAATGCTGTTTGTTTTGAGTGTGGTATTCACCTCTTAGATCCTTCTGAAATGACTTACCAGAAATCAAGTACGTTGTATTCCTGGTGGGATCCGGAGTGCAGGTTAGATGATCATCTGCAGGCCATAAGTAGATAGATCCTAAACAAGTAGTAAAAAGTTGGTATTGTATCTGGTAGCGCTCATGTGAATAACAGACCATTTGTCTTGCTTGTGAGGAGGAAAGGGCTTATAAGGATGGCAGCATCCATGTTTTCAGTGAAATGTGATTTCTGCTTGACTCTAAATTTTAGCTGAGCAAAAAGATTAAAGATATTGTTGACTGAGAGATAACAGCATGTCAGTGGTTTTATTAGAGTAACCTGATCTTGCTTGGTAAGAAGTAAACCCCTAGAAAATAAAGGATTCTGAATTTTTAGGTTGTGGAAACAGTTTTGGAGCTGGTTTGGAAAAGAAAATAAATTATAATGCCATGGGCCTAGACACTGATGATGGCATCGCAGAGTCAGTGTGCTAACAACAGGGGACATTGTGAAGGCAATACTGAGTTGGGTTCGGTGGTGGTGGTGGGTTTGGTTTGTTTCCCCCTTGTTCTGTTCGCTGGTGCCAGGAGATCATCCAATTGTTCTTTTATAAGTACAGCTACTCCGAGGGAGTAGCGTGGTGGTATTGTAGTGTAGTAACTTGCAACACAACTGAAGTGGGCCTGAAGACCTTCCAACTACTGGGCAAGTTCAATTTTGGATATTGTGGCTTTCAGACGGTTTGTAATGACTAGGCTATTTTGGGTAGTGGCACAGAGACTAACATCAGTCTTCTAAGGATTTGGAAGGTGGCATGATTTTCTAACCTGTTTTGAACAGGAAAAGCAGGTTGGAAATATGCTGGGGAGGCAGTATTCTGTATCCTAGCCAATATTGTGGGTAGGATGGGATGAGCTGGAGGCAAAGGACATTACCGCTGGCAGACTATTCTTGGAGTAATTCTGGATAAGCCAGAAATGGGGTGGTGAAGGTGAGGAGAAAAATCAGTCAAAGCACTTTGTACGTTTAACTAAACCAACTTGGAGCTGGGTAGCTCTGCAACTGCCAGCAACAACAGCCTCAGTAGCACTGAGTGTAGTTACGTTAGAAAGCCGGACAAGTAGGGATGCAGTTAACAGCACAGAGGTCATTCCGGTCGTGTTGCTAGTCTCATGAGCTGCAGTCACAACTGATCATAAAATTACGGTTTGTAGATTTTTGGAGACGATTAAGATAAACCAAAGCGGGGAAGAGGTTGCTGGGCTGGGTGCAATTGCAGTTTGTTCGTTGGATGCCTGTCATTGAGCATAAATGAAGGTTTGGCCTCCAGATAACAGAATAGGAAATTGGATTTGAAATCGGAAGGAAGAGCCAAGGAACAGCCTTTCATACGCCAGCACCTCAGTTTTCATCCCTGTAAAACAAGGCTTATTTAGCAAGAGGGAATGTGTAATATTTGTATTGATGTCACTGTAAAAAGAACATAACTTTGAGGTATAATTGCAGAGCTGGTAATGAAGCAGACACCCTTGGATCTTAGAACCCTTGAAATGGTGACTCTGGTGGCATTTGAGTCAGAAATTATTCAGGAAAGCTGTTACTGAATCAAAAGAACTTTTGAACTGAATTGTCTTTAGCAAGCACAGCGTGTCTATTCAGAAATTCTTCTCATTCCTATCTATTGTTACCAATTTCAGAAACAGTCAGTTTTGTATTAGCTATAGATACAAAAATTGTGAGGTATACAGGAAAAATATGGTTGGTGTTTAACAGACTATGCCACTGAAAATCAAACTCTACAAACTCTTTGTGTAACAGGACTTGCATTTTTTCCTGAATGCTCAAAACCGCTGCCCTCCCTGCCCCCACTTGAATGTTTTTCTCTATTGTTCAGTGTACCCAGGAAAAATAAGATTCTGTGGTTTATAATTCATTTTTATTTTTTACCCACATAAACCATAGGGTGTTTTTAAATTTTCTTATTAAAAACACTCCATCCTCAGTCCCCCCAAATCAACAGTGGAACACTGATACCCAAGAGATTAGGTTTTCAATACCTTTGTTGATGTAAGTAACACAGGGTGCTTTGCAGATCCCTGTTGTTTAGATAGCATTGTGACAGTAGCTGTGCTGTGCAGAACGGTGACTAGTATGACAATCTGCTTCACTGGAAGGTACAATGTTGGAGAGAATACCAATTATCCTCTCTTCTCTCTTAAATGGGTTCTGCTGATGTGCTTTAGGAATTACATAATAAAACTGCATGCTTGCTGCCCTTCAATCACTTCAAATTTCGTAGGTTTACCACAAGATGTTTTCCCTGAGTGACAAACCTGAGATCTGAAGCTGCTTCTCTGATGGCAAGGTTTGCAAATAGATAACCATGAATAATGTGGAAAATAATCCAAACTGTTCCCTGTCACTGTGGTGGCTTTGCAGTGCTAAAAGGCGTAAAGCATGGTGGGTTTGTCTGGTTTTTTTTAATATGAAAATGAAAGTGGCAATTTATACCAAGGGTGATATAATAAAATTAGTGCAAAAGGAAAGTTTTTGTCCTACCTCTGTATGGTGGACGCTTCATAACCTCTGCATAGCAAGCCTTTTATATTAAGTTATCTGGTGTGTGATTTTCTTGAATCTTTCTCTGAATGGATTGCACAAGTAGTCTAGGCCAGCAGTCTGCCCAAAGCAACAGCCATCTCTGCCCAGGTTTCCTCCGATATTCCCTAAATCCAGACTTGGTTTGTGAAAGGAGCTTGTCTAGTTTTGGCGACATTTGGGTACATTTGAAGCATGGTGTTGACATTTAGTTTAAAATTATCTTTGTTTTCCACATAGTATCTCAACAGTGAGTAAGATGGGTAATTCGTGATTTTTTTTTTGTAGCCCACTCCCCTCACATAACTTGTTCAGACTTTCATCTAGAAGCATAAAGAAAGAATCTTTTTTAAAAATGTTATTTTCTAGGTGGATACAGTAAATGCAGTCCATTTCGGAGCAATAGTCAAACCGCACATATAGCCTTTTGACTCAAACATATTAAAGTATTGAAGATAATGTTCTCTTGATAATGCTTCATGATGGGAAAACATTCCTCCCTTGCAAAAAGTGCCTTTGCATTTATCTCACCGCAGCGTTCCCTGAAAGATTGCTAATGTGGAGCTTTATAAATAATCCTTTCTGCACTGCTATAAGAGTAATTTAATGGACTTTTCTGGGAGGACGTGCTGATGGGAAGATATTTATAGGAAGTATCAAGGGGTGCCTGACAAACTGAGGTGCAGGGTTTGGCTTTTCGGTCGGAGCTCAGAGCAGAGGGAGGGTGTTAGTGAATAGGCGGTTCGCTGCTGTGCAGTGTGAGCACACTCTGTGCCTACTGTTCCCAGCCCACCCACCATGTTCTGAGAAGAGCTCAGCTCTACAACTGTTGTAAACATCGCTGCAGCTGCGTGAAGCCGGTGGAGTGGCTATGCTCGTTGCTGGAAGGCCAACCAAGGCCAGCCTTAATTATGCAGACTTTTAAGAGAAAATAATTTAGATGTTCCCAACATTGAGCAAACAAAGATTTCCTCTTAACCCTACTGTAGCAAGAAGCCCTTTTCCTGAAGGACAAGTTTTTTCCGTTTGGAATGGCTTCTCTTCCTGAAAGCCCTCACTGAATCACCAGTCCTACCTGGCCGTGCCTCTGAATCCAGCCCCTTTTGCCAGGTATCTTCTTTCTTACAAAGGGAGATTTCTCCATGCCAAGTTCTGCACTAATTTTTAGACGAACAAGACTGTAGAGGGTTTGTTTGTTTGTTTTCCTCGCTTAATTTTTTGGAGACGTGCCCTGTGGTAAATTTTGGGATACCTGGAATCTGTTTTGTCAGATTTAATGCTGCCTTTCATAAATAGACCTTCATGCATCCTTCTCTTTAGGTGTGCGTTTGTTTTGTGGAAGCCACCAGTTGTGTAGCGCTACCTGTCAGGCAGCAGCTGGGGGGGCAGGGGGAGGCTGGAGGCTTCCTGAGCAGCTGTTTAGCAGGGCTGGTGTTGGAGGCAATTGTTTCATGTGGTTTGGATGGTTCTGTGCTGTTGTAGGAACAAGAAAGGGACATTGAATTAATTGTTTATATATAAATTATTGATTGCTTTTAAATTAATGAAACTGAGGGGAGAAGCATGTGTTAAAAATTTCTAGGGTTTGTCAACCACCATCTGTTACTGAAGTGAATTTGATGTTGGGGCATAAATAAGGCATTAGGTGAACCTGAGTATCTTTCAGTGACAGCAGAATTTTGGAGCTGAAAAGGGGGACAGTAAATACAAAATAATAGCAACAGAATGGGGTGAGATGATGTTCTCAAACCGAAGAGCTGACAGGAGGCATTACTGCCATTGTAGGTGCATGTTGCAGATAGTATAAGCACTTGAATAGCGCTGTCCTGGCCCCTTACCCACGCATCTGCTGCTTAGCAGCCGGCTCCCTCCGTGAGTACAGTGAGAGCTGGGACCTGGTGCGAGTGCTTTGTCTGAACCTGTCTAGGCCTGGGTTTTGAACTGGGGTTCCTAAATGGGAGGAACTGTATCACTGGTCCTTCTCCTCCCAAGTGGAGTCTGATAGGATTCATTAAGTGGCACGGAGGGGGAAAGAAGGAATTACGCTTCCATTAGTACCTTAAATTTTCTCTGGTTTGGGACTGACTTTAAATGGTGAATCTATCTAGGGCGAGGGAGGGAAATCATTGATAAAGCTGTGAATGGTTGGAATGAGTTACAGGAAAGTCTGGTGATGGAACAATTCATGATCAATATGTGGTATGTTGACAAATACTGAGACTAAAAGGTGCGCATTGTAACCGATAAGACTCTAAAACGCTTTATATCCGTGACCTGAAATGTCAATGAAGACACATACTGAGTTCTGGGAACTGGGGATCACAGTACTTAACAGAGGTTTTATGTTATCTCTATGGGACGTAGCGGGAAATAACTTGATGGAATTCAGATGATGATTGCATAAGAAAACATTCACCTGCGTGGCCTGCACAAACTCAGATAATTATGTAATATCTACTTGAAACACATCTGTGTTTCATCTAGCTGCGATATTTCTTGATTTCTGGACTTCCTATGATTCCTATGAGGGGAGGTTGTCTCTTTGGTGACTAACATGCATTTTTTCATTTGAAATATCTCATAATGGACAGTGGGTTAAAACCAAAAGTCATCTATGATACAGTAATACTGAAAATTTAGTAGATCCTAAGACATCTTTGTCCATTTTACCAAAGCTTATTCAATGCTGTGACGTTCTGCTCCCTGTGAGCCTTGGGGTTCAAGTATGTGCCCAATAACTGATTGCCCAGCAGGGAGCCTCCAGTATGGCCAGCAGTTACTGGGAGTTATTTTTGCCCCTCTGGCACATGCGCTGACAGCTGTTCCCTGAGCTGTGCCTTTTGAATTGGGAACCTGCTCTGTTACAATTTCAATGGGGTGGATGGAGCACTGGCTAGTGGGGTCACTTGCTAAAGTGCCCCAAAGTCTCAGTTTATAGATTCACCACCTGTCAGGGTAAGGAATGCCTTGCTGTTACCCTGGTTACTTTAACAAGCGTGATTTAGATTGTGAATACTGTGTTTAATCATAATGCTCAGAGCAAGCAGGTCTGTTGTTTGTCTGGCTTTGGGTTTTTTGTTTTTCATAAAAGATATAGGAGTAGAAATGAATGAGCAACCCCATGTTTAGTCTAGTTGCATTTATACTATGTGAGAAAACTCTCTTTTTGTGCAGTAAATAGCTTTGCTCTTTCCCCTTCTGATAAGAGCTACTTAAGGGTTTAGCCTTTGTGTCTTCACTATTTCAGTAGGGCATCCTTAGCTTTTACAGCCATTATTCTCTTTCAAGTCTTCTAGAGGATTTATACCAGTTTAGTCACTCCTGCTGCCCCCTTTCTTCGAGATCCTATTCTTTTCTGGAGTAGGAGACAATTGGGCTACCCTCTTAGAATAAAGGCTGTTTCCCTTCCCTATGTATGTAAATGTTTCCACATATTAAGCATCAGTTCTTTTACTGAACTGCTTAGTTTTTGCCTCGAGGAGGTGTTAAATGCTCTCGGTTCCCCTTGGTGGATACTGCCCTGCATTCTGTATCGGCCTGTGCACTGAAAGCAGCATGCTGCTGTTATACGTACCTTATTACTGGCTCTTGGGAGAGCCCAGGTGCTCCCACCACTCAGGGGTAACAGATTGTCAACCCTTTTCCTCTTTGTAGGCTTCCTAGTGTTTTCTCATCCTAAAAGCAAGTCTCCACTGAACTCTTCTGCTTTGCTCTCCTCAGCCCTGTGATTAAGTCTACGTGGCTGCCAAGTTAGCGGTGGTACCAGAAATTCGGACTTAGCTTTCAGCTGGAGACTAAGCAAGTTGTAGCTTGCTTAGCTGTCATTCCACTGGCGTCTTCTGGGAAAGGCTATTTGCTGTCACTGTTTATGGCCAGAAAAAGAGGTAAGATAGTCCAGTCCTTAGTTAATTAGGAGTAGAACCAGCAGTGGCTTTGCTGGAGCTTGGTGCAGGGGCATGCTGTAGAAGCTGTGAACCTCCTGATGAGCTCTGTCGGGTTCAGTACAGGCGAGCCAAAGCTGTTTTCTTCAGTGACCTTTCTGCATGTGAGATTTAATCTCCTATTCCTGCTTGCTTATGTTTATTTTGTGGGAGTCATACTGAGAATAAAAGGACAAAATACACAAATGGGGAGAAATTGAATTGCATGCGATCCTAAACCTCCCTCTCAGCTGCAAATACAGAGCCAAAGCTGGTGTGCCATTAGCTTCTCACTTTGTGCCGGATGCCTGTGCCTTTGAGAAGCTCACAAAGTATAAGCTGGAGTCGGGCATGTGTTTTGTGAGCACTCGCACCTCATTTGCTAGACAAAAGAGACTCCAGAGAAGTGTCCTGAAAACTGGGTGAAAAAATGAGTTGTGTCTAATTGTTTGTGAACTTTCTTTTTACCCCTGACTTCTCTTGGGGGGAATTGGAACAGCAGGCATAAAGATGGGATCTCTGTGTTGATTAAATGTTGTAGCAGCCACCCACCCACCCCCCAAGCTGCAGTTTGCCTTCTTAAAAAAAAAAAGACAAAAGTAATCCTAAAACAATCAGTATGCTGTTGAGAGTAGAAAACTCGATTGTATCTGCCTGACTCAATAGAGTGCCAGCAACACCAAATGAAGGTTTGAAGGTGCTTGCTTGTTTTAAACAAATTTGAAAGCTTGAGGACTACTTCCAGAACAGTGGAACAAGTGAGCTCCACATATCTCAATTATGTGATTTCTTTTTTTTTTTTTAACATCACCACTGGACATTATTTGTGTTGCATGATACCCAGTTCTGGTTGTGCCTGCTTGGACCCATCCACAGCAGATCTCTACTGTCTGCAAAGTGGCCTTGGGTGATGCACAAGCTACCCTAGCGTTGTATTTCTGATGAAAGAAACACAATGTAGCTTCAAAACTACCCTACCAGCTGAATGAAAAGATAGAATTTAATTGCCTTTTTTCATTTTTGCTACTTTGCTTATGAAAGATTTAGTCACCGTTTAAATATTAAATATCACTTAGTATTGTACTGTATTTGGCCTGTGTCCTCCCAACTCAATGGGATTTTTTTTGTTACAACTGATAGAATTCCATTTTACTCGGCCAGTCCAAATGTTGTTTGAACTGCTAAGAGTTTATGTACTGTTGGAAAAAATCTTGGGCTTAGTGTAATCTATGTGCAAGTGATATAAAGCAATGAGGGCACAGTCTCTGTAGGGAGAATCCATGAGGGAGGGCAAAAATGGCACAGAAAATTTGAACAATAAACGAACATGCCCTGCTTAGCCAGTGATCTGTTTAACTGTTGCTTATCTAAAGGGTATTTTGTACTGCTTAACTGCTATCTAAAAAACTATTGCTAAGAATTCTGTGAGAGATTTTTTTCTGCTTTCTGCTATGAAGTAGGGGTTGAGGTTAACCTTTTGTAGTGATGGAAGCCTGCAGTTCAAGGAAGACCTGCAGTAACCAAAAAGTTGGGTTGTGGATTTTTTTTCCCCCCTCCTTCTTTTTCTTTGGCGTGTTTTGTATTCCTCTTTCTGGCTAAGGAAACCTTATTGGTCTCTAGTGTCATTTTAGCAGCTGGATTAGTTCCAGAGGGTTTAGGCTCAGACAATCAGCATCCTAGACTCTCAGTGAAACTCTGCTGACAGCCACAAAATGTATGCCTGTCTCTGCCACTCCAAACCACGATGTCATTCAGCCCAGTATTTGGCCAGTGTTGGATTGCTTGTTTCCTTCATTGTTTGTGCAACTTTTCCATTATAACTTTTGTCAGTGGTGAGGTCAGATGGCAATGATGACATTCTTGGCGTAGCTTCTTTTTTTCATATCCTTAGAAAAAATAATCCCATAGTAGCACTTAATTCAGTTTCAGTATTGCCTTATTTGTCCTATTGGCGTGATGACTTGTACTCCTCATCCAGCTACTGTGACTACAGCCAGGCAAATGTCACAGGGGCGGTATTTGCTGTTGCTTGAATAAAGTTGTCCTTGACCTCTCATATTTGCTTTCTGTTGAAGATTTTATAAGCAAATTTTTATTCCTGGTAAGGGAAGAAGTGGTGGGAAGATGGAACCGCACAAATGCGTGTACCAGCCAAACAGTAAGCGTGCCAATGAGTGCAGCTAGAGACAGAAACAGTTACTATGAGAACTTAAGACTATCACACGGTACAGACCTGAACACAAACTGTTGTAAGTAACAGGCAGTTGTAAGGGTTAATGTCTTATGAGCAACCAGTATGCACGGAGACACTGCATAAAAAGCACACAGTGAATGTGTTGAATTAATGGCAGTTAAACTGAAAATGCACATCTGCTGTGAACTGAAACTGCTTCTTTGTAAATGGTTGCACCTTTATTATGGTGCATTTCTTACAATGCTGGACCTTAAAACTAAAACATAATTCATGAAATCATAGAAGACCAGTGCTGTGGAGCAGGCTGTGCAGCAGCTTTGAAGGCACTTGTTCAAATGACGGAAGACTGGAAAAATCTGTTCTTACATCATACTCACAAATTTCCTACTGAAAAGCAATGACATACTGACTTCTAAAAGTTTGTGTTGTCCTTTTCCAACACATTGTAAGAAAGACTTGGCTGGTGGATACACCAGGGAGTTCATGGAATATTTACAAACAGATCCTTTTATTGCAGTAAGGAAAAATCTATGATGTATGTAAGAGAACTGGGAGAATGCTCAGCTATTCTGTGCTGTTGTGTGTTTCTTACAGTGTTGTTGCCACCTTGGCAGAGAGCATCTCTCATGCCTTTTGTAGCAAGCTATGTTAAGTTTAAGAAGGCAACCCTGACCTTTCATGCCTTTTCCTAAAAAATGCTCAATGACACATTAATTCCTGAAAGCTGATGTTAGTGTTAGAGCCAGTGCTCTGCTAGCGCTACTCTTGCTGCTTGCAGAAGACCTGGTCTGTTAAGTTTGGCTTAGGAACTTGCGTGTTTGGTACCAGATGCTACAGTTGTTAAGGTGTGGAGGTGCTTATTGTTTTTTTAAAGTACCTGTTTTCTAGAAACATTTGCTTTCTCGACTGTCAGGATTTTCAACAGTCTGCTTCCTTGCCTTCTCTGCTTTTAATTAAAAGAAGGACCTTTTCAAGTCATTAGACATTTCTCATTCCAGTGACACCAGGACTTCTGAAAGTAGTTTCTCCTTTTTCAACTTTTCTCTCTTTTGTCTCTCCATCTTACTTCATGTGATACCACTGATAATCCAATATCCCAAGCAATATTTTCATGAATATCTGAGTCCACTTTAGGTACATCACTTTTCTTTGAAAATTATGACATAATCAAAAATTACAGAAAAGACGGCTGACTCACAGTAGCTTTCTCATGTACTAGAGCTCAGGTGGATAGGAAGGAGCATGAGTGCATGGAAGGATGGAACTGCACTGACACTAGAAACAGAAATGGAGACTGATTATTAAGACTGGTGGAAAAACAACCCCAAAAAGCAAACAACCAGCAAACAGCACCTGGGGTTCAAATACTCACTGTCAATTATTTGCAGTATGAACTATCGGAGAGTTACCTGTTGGCATTGAGCTTCTTGATGCAAGGGGCAGGACCCCTCTGATCAGAACTGCTCTTTATTAGTCTTGCCTGTATCATTTTCAGGCCCTTTAGCCCATGCTCCTCACCCTCTTCCCTAGAAAATCAGTCTGTCCAACCTGCAGGAATTTTCAATGCTGTACATCTTTTTGATTTCTTCCAGACCCACTTTTTATACTTTCATTGGTTCCCTTTTATCTTTATGGATAACGCAGCACCTGCATGCAGAAGTCTTTATTGTCAATATATTTGTCTATTTGCTTTGTCACAGTGAACCTTTCTGTAAGAAAAGGTGAATGGCAACAAAAGTTGAATGGCTGAAAAAACAATGACTCTCTAAGATTTTTTTTTTTTGTTGTTCTTTACCTATTTGCTTACCCAGTTTTATTATTCTCTTAAATGCCTGCGTTTCATTATCACCATGTATATATGATTCTGTGAGCTGTTCCAAGTGTTTCTTTATGGAAGGTTTAAGAGTGTTAAACCTTCTTTATGGAAGGTTTCTGCGGTGTATGAAGAATCCAGGACTAAGTTATTAGACGTGCACAGCAGTTACCGCAGCTTGCAAACAGGCTAAGCTGCACACTGGCAGCTTGATGTGCCTTCTGTCTGGCTTAGCCTTATTCAGGCTGGAACTACTGAAGTTTTCTTGTATCCACAAGTGTATGTGTTTCTCTGTGGCACACATCAGTTGCACCAACGCTTAACTAGGTATTTTTATTCATAAAGTTGTCAAATGAGAAATGTCATAAATGACTTTTTTTGGAGGGAGAGCCCTTGTAATGGGAGCAAGTACAGCCCACAAACACTCTACCAGCTCTTGCCAGCAGATGTCACAGCAGTGACAGTAAGGAAAAGGTGGGGGTGGTTTTGTTTTGTGGGTTTTCTTTCTTTTCAGTGTCCAGACAATATTTAATGATAATAAATTTAAATGACAATTAATAATAAACCCAACAAAAACTTCACTCTAAATTTGCAAAAACTTGTATAGCTTGACTTCTTTACCAGATCAGTCTTTTCTGAAACAAAACAAGCCTTTGCAAAGCGAGTGTCTTATTTTTTTTGCTTCTTAAAGTCTGGTTAATTTTTTTTGTTGTTGTTTTTTTACATGTAGCAGATGTTACTGGTAACAAAGGTAACAGCAGGTTGTTGTAAAATAATTTCTTAGAGAATCTTGGCAAATGACAATGCTTTTTGTGTGTTAAGAGTGACTGATGAACTTTATCCTTTTTAGTAGGCACAAAAAAGGTCAGTGTTAACTTCCATTACCAGAGAAGTCTGTACGCAAAACTGTGCATGAATTTAAATATATTAGAAACCCTTTTCCATGCTGGACTGAGTATGCTCTTAATGGCTTTTCACATACCTTAATACTTCAATCACTACAGCTGGTTCCTGAATAATAGTCTTCTAAATTAATTAAAGCCAAGGGGGGGTGGGGACCACTTGGAAAAGATCTCAGTTCTCACCTAATTTGCTACGGAGGAGTAAGTGCTGGATTCAAAGCACACACTGGTATTTTGAGTTAGGCTGGGCGAGATGGCAGGGAGAAGGATAGGAGTCTGGAAGCAAGCAGAGGGAAGCAGATAGCACAAGCAGTGCTGTGGAATACTGTAAGGAAATAGAGCTACAATAAGAGAATTAAAAGGCCTTTATTTCTGCCAGCACTTCCTCTGCGTTTGGGTCCTGAATGAGCAGAAACTTCCAATTACTCTTGTAAAGGAACTGACATTCTTTCTCTCTGAAATTACAAAACAGTGTTTTGCAAGGTAGAAGTGAAGTTTTCACAACGCCTGGAATAAAGTCTCCCCTCTGCAGTACAACAGCTGGGGGTGTCGGGGTGAGTGCCCAGGGTTAGTCACGCTCAGCTTTAGAAGCCCTGGCGTGACTGCACATCCTATCATCTCTCCTATCCCATCAATCTTAGTGAATCAGCCTTCAGCCTATTTGCACCTGAAAGACGACTTGAATTGACAGCAAAGTATACGCAGTCAATCCATGGATTATTACTAGTGTTGGCATATGCTAATTATATACTGGGTAATCATACTAGAAAACATGTGGAACAGCTTTCAAACGGCTTGTGCTATTTTTAGTAAAACTCAGATATAATTACTTTGCATTCAGCTACTGGCACAGTAGCTACCCCTTTCTGCTATATTTATAGCTAAAAAACATTGGTGAAGGTAATCAGTCAGGACGTGCACTCTAAATAAGAAGCTAATCCTGAAGTGGCCCGTGTTCTCCCTGCGCAAGGTGAGCAGATCATGGTGTGATGGCAGCTCTCTCCTCTCTCGGGCAGGTGTGCATCGCTAACCAAAGGCCAGAACTTCTGCTTCAGTGTGCAGTTTGGAACAGGCACATACCTTAATATGCCTGGGGATCCCACAGACAAGTAAAAAACCCTGTAACAAAGCTGCAAGGGAGATAAAAAAATCTTTTCAGTAACACGGGTATCACCGAGGTTAGAGAGAGATTTTTAAGACCTGAATCTACTGTACCATTCCCAAAGGCGTTTCCCTCGGTCCTGCTCCATCAGCCAAGATTTGGCAAACAATTTAGACTTCGTAGGAATTTTACATCTATTTCTGAAACAGTTTAACTGCATCTTGCCCATGATAATATCCTTTCAGGAGTGGAAATTACTGTTTATGATGTCCTCCCTGAATAATAATTTCTGATATGTTAATTTCTCTAAATAATCTTGTGATCGTCTAATTGAAACAATGATACCTGCAAATAGGAAGTCACTATCGTGCAAACCGATGCTGTGTCAGCGCTGCTGATGGTTCATTACGCAGGTGCAGGCTCGCTGTTGCTGGCTCTAAGTTGAGCCCCAAACTCATATTGCTTCAAAATCGCCACCCTTCAAAGGGCCGTGGTAAACGTCCCTCGTTTGGTACGTCACACCTGAGCACAGCTGTTCACCACTGCATCGCAAACAGGGAGTTTCTTCCCACTCTGTGTTAAGGTCTGCATTTTAAATAAATGACAATGCATTTGCATTATATTTTTTTATTTTATTTGAACACTATGATTTAAGAGCCTAAATGCAAGTTTTTCCCTTTATTTCTGCAAGTAGCACTGCAATCATAACTTACAAAAATGTTTAAAATACAAAATGTACATGAAATTACAATACAAGGCTCTGTAAACATCTAGAACTTAATCTTTATTGTCCCACATTTTTAAATATAAAATTTCAATTTGAACGATTTCCGAACCTCAAGGAATGACATCCATTACGAGTATCAAAAATAGAGTTTCAAAGCTTTGTTTGTATCGGAACAAAACTGTCATGTTATTTTCATTCTTTGGTTTAAAAAGGATGGCAGTTCCCCTGATAACATGAAAGTTTTACTACAGAAATTCAGATTGCTAGTTTATGGTAATTTCAGAAATCACACCACACCCTCCCACCCCCCATCCCCCCAATTAATATACTACCCTTTAATTTTCTGTTTTTAACATTGATCTTTGACCCTCCTTATAGAAAAGCTACCTCATCATTAAGGCTTTCCTTCAGGATAATCTAAATTATTACAAAGTTTTGGAAAAGTATTTGGGGAGAAGGACTTAAGGGCAAGGGAGTGGATGCCAACAAAGTATCAACAGTTGCCGGGTTCTGTTGTTTAATGAAATTTGCATAGTCCAATAGAGATTGTGTGCTTTTTATATCACTAAAATTATACAAGAGTAACAGTCTTTACCTACGTTATCACACAAGCTAAAATAAAATTAAGACCCTTGTACTGAAGCTTTTACAAGGCAAATACAAAACTGCTTTAGTATCCAAAGCTATATTTTTTTATTTATTTATTTCATTTTTAAATAGGAAAGCATCTCTATGTCTACAGGCATCAAGGTATTTAAAGGCATCAGAAAATTTAGTGCATAGCAACTCCGGATTGTTTGGGCTCCTATATTTTAGGTACAGTGAATTCCAGCTACTTGGAGAACTTGCAAGGAGAGTCTGTACCAGTAGGATAAAGGAGCATAAATCCCATACAGTATGAAAAGCTTTTCAGTTAGAATTCTCCTACAAACAACGGTTAATGCAAAAGACCCAATACATGAATGAAAACTGGAACGTGCCTTGCCACCAGCACGTAGTCTGAAGACAATTACTTAGCTTACAGTGTTGTGTGGTGTTTTTTTGGTGTGGTGGTTTTTGTAGTTTTTTTATTTTTTAAGGTGTCAAAAACATAAGTAGATGTATTTCTGTGTGAATCCTTTTCTAGGAGCTTTAACATAAATCAGTAGAGGACAGAGGAAAGCACCATTGCTGAGGGACAATTACAATATCACGCTTTTCAGATTACAGCCCTGCCAACTTTTTTTCTGTAAATTTAAAAATTTGCACTATTGAACAATACATTCACAAAAAGGATGCTTAAAATTCCCAACATGCACATAGTGGCCTTGCATTAAGTTGTTTGAAATAACTATGAAATGTCAAGATACTAGCCTTAGGCTGCACTCTTAAAAGGAAGTACACGATAAAAGTTGTAATTTCACCTGCTTAATGTATGGTCTTTTAAAAAGTTCATGATTCAGTTATTACAAAGAGGCAATTATAGCTAATTTCATGGTATTGCTTGGGCGCTGACTTAAATTTAGGTGTAAAATTTTGCCTGCAAAAGGCTCAATGGATAGTCTTCCCCATGACTGTCTGCCAAAATGAAACATTGGTAGAATCTGTTTACTCTTACAGGTATTACAATTCAGTAAAGGTATCTGCTTTAAGACCATTTTGCTGTAATTTTAAGAGTTTACAGTAATTCTCTACAGAAAGAGGCGTGTGCTCCACATGTGTTAAACCACTGAAATGCCCACAATTGTCTGAACTAGTTTCAGTGCAAACACACTGTCTATATTCCAAAATTTTGGAGTGCATTCACTCTTAATTTTCGTTAGAGCATCATGGCTCACCCAGATGAGGAACTAAAACTAACATCTTAAATGCTTTGAAGTTCCGTGTATTTCTGATCTTATTTTGCCATTATCGTTGTACCCTGTACGTTCCGTATCAGAAAGCTTTGTAAACGACAGCGTCTTCTGGGGGAGGGAAATATCTGTGGCCTAAGCAGGCAGTTTCAGATCCTCTCCTAGGTTTCTAATCATAGAGGCCTGAGATTTTTAATAACTATGTAAACAGACTGTTTCAAATGTATCAGATGATGTGGGTAAGGGAAACGCATCCTTTGAGCACAGCACAAAGTTTACTGCTGCTATGAATCTTGTATATTTCTTTGGTAGCTTCTGCTTCACACGTTTACAATTAAAGATGGGCAAATCATACTACCTAATCACTAATTGACAGCAAATTACTTTTTAGCAAACTGACGTTTATAAACAGCTTAAATTTAAGGAACTGTAATTTTCATCTCCATAGGACTTCCGAGTGGCATGGTCATCAGGCATACAGCGTGTAAAAGATACAGATGTGATCAAATGATTTATTGCATGGAGAACTTGAATGCCACTGAATTGGTGATTTCAAAACCATATTTTGCAGGGAAAGCAGGAACACTTAGATCCTCAGCAAATATTAAAACTTCTCCTGTATCTAACATGGCTTTGATGTGGCTGTTCTTTAATCTAAAATCCTACTGCTCAAATTTGATTACAAATGTAACTTTCTAAGAAAAAGCTATTTCAAGAAGGAGCCTGTGCTAATAAAGAACAGGAAGATTATCCACAAAGTTATAAAAGTTATATTTTGGAATGTCATTTCTATCCCAACACTTTCATGATGGAATGGTCTTTTTGCAGCCTATCAAGTAACATTTTCAGTTTATAAACAAGTGCAGATCTACATTTGGCTTTGCTTCCTATGAATCTAAGAAAGAAAATGCTACAGTATTTGTATACACAATGGCTTCCGTGGCATTGGCTTCAGATGACAGGTATGACTTGATTTGCCACTGGAAGATCATATTAAAAAAAATTAAACAATAGAAGCTTTAAAGGCTTTCCAAAATGACCAAAAGGTGTTACAAATAATCAGTTACAAACTACACTATCTCTAAGGGAAAGCAGCACACTGAAGATGTGTATTAAATTTTTTTCCACATTCAGTACTGTGAATATTATATGAGCAAACTAACATCTCCACACATCTGAAGCACTTACAATATAAAAGTATTCTATTTAAATGCAAAAAGCAAAGCTTGTTTGTAACTTTAAAACAGTTAAAATATCTGGTGTAGATTCTGTGTGTCCATTTTAAGAAGTCTCTTTACAGCATCTCAGGAACTATAATTAAAATGCTCTGTCTCTACATCAAAAATGTAACCCACTAAAAGGGCTTTGCAAGGATCCACTGTTCCAGTTCGTAAAGGCCACAGAGTTGGAAGCACAGTAAGTCTAAAGAGGAGGAAGAGGGTGAAGAAATATTCAGAGAAACTGTTATGTTTTCATGGATGTTCAGTTGTAAGCTTATCCGTTACTGGATTCCATCAGATATTCTTGTCTCCAGAGATCCAGGACATGCACGTGCAGACTGGCCAGCCACTGTTGTTCCATGTGACACTGAGATCTGTGACATATCTCTTCCTATGATCTCATTCACTGAAAAAAGAGGAAAAAAAAAATCAAAAAAATGACTTTTTATGCTTTTGAAAAGACAGGACTCATCAGTGTATCACTTTTTAAAGGAAATATTTCAGTGCTAAGCCTTGATGCAGTTAAGAAACAGAGGATCAATGAGGAACCTAACTTCCGTAATAGTTGAGCAAGGGGGGAAAAAAAACCCAGTCCTAGTTTCTCCTAGTATTGCACTTTGTACTTACCATAATCCATGTCGAGGAATCTCTAAAACACTTGAAGAAAATAAGCACGTGCATATTCATGACAACCAGGTAACCCAAAGGCACAGCATACATCGGTTTAGTACAGATTTCTCCACAGAATTCCTTCTGTTCAAGAGTGTTACAGGCACAAGTAACTAACTCTTGGCTCTTTCAAGCTACTTACAGAACTTCCTCAGAACTTGGATTTGGGTTAATAGAATATTCTTTTTAATACTATATCCCTATTTAATTGGCCAGTTTTCTTAATACTTGCATTTCTGAAACTGCAGTAATAAACTCTTTCTTAGTTATCAGTCAACTTTTCTATAGCAAAGAATTACCATTGACTAATATGCAGGTCACATCAGTTTGTGTGTGTGTGAAATTCACAAAGATTAGCAAACTATTACCATTTACAAGTGAGGGACACAACTGTGAATATGACAAAGTAGCACTTAAGTTATCAGCAAATGACAATTCTGGAGTGTTACTCTAAAGCCTAGATAATTGATTGCAGTGTAATTGAGTTTGGAAGATGACAAAACCAATTATTTTAATGGATAGGCATAAACGGAATGATATAAATATCCGTTTTACAAAGTGGGCAATGGTAAGTTTAAGAAAACAGTAGTATTCTAAGTGGAGATGAAAAATACCACATTAAATAGTAATGACAAACTTTAGATAACTATTGGATTATAAGAAAAATAGGATTATTATTTAATAGTTAGAAGAGGCATGTTGTCTTCCATGATTGAGTGGCAGTAGGTATACAGCATCTCTTATTTAGCAAGACTTTGAATATGCTGGGTTATAGTAATAAAAGAAAAGCCTCTGCCATGAGTCTGTCTGGATCCCTTTCATGGGATCCTTTTGTTGAGTAAGGACCATTCCTAGTAGAAACAAAATAAATTCTGTTTTGCTAGTAATCTGCTTCTATTGAAAATCTGAGGAGATTTGGAACCTAGGCTTTTGCTCTTTTGTTCTCTATTTACAGAACAATACTGATATACTTCACCACCCTTCTTAATGCGTCCTTAATTTTCCATACCAGGATTTAGCCTCCTACTAACCATTTCTCTCTGGCAGAAGCATAACAAAATTAATCTACAGGTAGTGTAAATTGCTCTTTATGTTTAGTGTTGAACAGTCTGAGCATTGCCTTTTGCTGCAGCGGTAGCATGAGTGGGTCTGAAAGAAAATGCAGTAGTATTGCGAATGCTCTGAAATGCATGTGATATATACAAAATCTAACTCTGAAAACAAGTTTGGTTTATATTTTTCTAGTTTACTTAGAAAAGCTTTAAAATCACCTTATGTCATATTCCCGTATGTAACCATGGAGGAGGTGTTTGTTATCTAAAAGTGAATCAGTGGCAATGGTATTCCCTTGCATGAATGCAAGGACAGCTTGTTAAAAATACACATTATTGCAGGCCAAAGGTGAAAACAGTTCAGATCAGCCATGTAATAACAGAGTCCCTCGAGCACTACAAGACTTGCAGTTTATTGGGCTTCAAAAAAATCTTTCCATCAATGAACTTAACTGGCACTACCAGACTGAAAATTGAGTGACTGCAGGTAGGATACTTTTTCAAGTATTTTTATTACGCCAACACAATGCATAAGTGAACAGCTGTTAAAAAACAAGACTATTTTTTAAAAAAAAAAAACCCAAAATTTAGGTGTTCAGTTATAAGAAGGATGCTCCATCAGTTTCTGTCAGGGCGCTCATTAGCTTGCTCTAACCACAGGACCTCTACCAGCCATTATCTGCTGTATGCTACTGAACGGTCGCTTTGCGTAAATCAGATATTGCAGCTGTTCAGTACTACTAAAAATTCGATGAGCCGTACAATAAAAAGCAATATAGCTAAATATCTTTTATATTTTGAAATTATGAAGATTGTTACTTCCTTTAAGTTTTGACAGGTGATATGTGTCTGTACTGACAACACCAGAGCACGCTGGTCTATACTGTTGCAATGGTTTGCAGGTCCCACAGGCAAAGGTGTTTCATTGAACAGCACGTAGCCACGTAGCATTAAATTTTCCTCAAATCACATTACACTGCGAATACAATAGCTGGGTCATATGGAGTTTTATTTGCCAAAGTTCTGCATAATTCATTATGAGTATTAAATTCAAGTTACAGGTTAGTTTGGCTTTTTTGTTTGTTTTCGGGATTTTTTTTTTAAATAACCATGGATTTGTTTACAATAAGCTGTTTTATAGCTCAGTTCAATAGCTCTGTCATACCTTTCATTTTGCTGTTGGAGAACTATTTTTGGCAGCATTTCTAGCATGTAGCCAATATAGGTTTATCTGATTATATGGATTTACATTCGAAACATGTACCATCTCTAAGGGAAACGCCATACCTTCTCTTCTTCCCAACAGAAAATTCTGGTGGAGTAGTTTTACTTGTCACAGTGATTTTGTCAGGATTGCTGATTTTTAAACCCAACCAGTATTCAAGTGTGCTTCTTTTTTTTTTTTTTTTAAAGAAGAATCTTAATTCTTAATCAGTGTTTTGTCAGGGTGCTGTGCAGGCCTAAGTAAAAGGCCAGAATAATTTTTCTGCTGTGTCTGGCAAAGGTGTTTTTTCACTTTTTCACAGACCGTAGCCTCCTGACTAACACACCTTCCTATTTTATACTTTCCAAGAGTGCCCTGTCTGGAAATCTGTAAGCAACAAATGGATGGGGGAAGCCTGCTGACTCTGGAAGACTGCATGTTGATTTAGATTATGTACAGATGATGGTACAAATGCTTCGAAGAAAGCACAGCCGGCAGAACCCAGCGGCTGAGATCAAAGCGCTCTGACCTTCTGCAGTGCAGCAGCCTGGCTGCCGGCTGTGAGAGCGCTGGGCAGGGCAGGGCAGTACGGGGAGTGATGGCGTTACCGGCTGAGGGCAGCGGGCCAGCTGCCTGCCTGGCAGTGCCCAACGTGCTTGGGAACGGTGGGAGGGATCAACAGGGACAGTGCGGGGTAATGACCCAGCATGCAGGCTAGTAGGTGGCGGAATGGGCATTTGAACCAAGAAAGCAGCTCTTCTAGTGAAAGCTGGTCTTTTAAAGACTGAAAAAAACATTGTAAAGAAGCCATGTTGAATATTTACCAAAATTAGGCAGCCTGGAAGTCCTTTGGAACAGCTCACTGAAGAGATGTACAACTCTGCTTTATGGCAGCAGATAATGAGCTGCCTGCGTATATCCAAACTGGGAAGCATGTGGCTTTATGTGAGGGACATCCTGTGTTTACCAGCATTATCATCATTAACTTGTCTGACTTAAAGAAGTTTAAATGTAAATGATGTAGTCGGTAGGAGGAGTTAAACTTCTGCATAGAAACATACAAGACTGAAGGTAAAGTCATAAGGTGTCTTCCTTTTTGTATTAATTTGTGATGGAGAAAATCCTATTGGTTTTAAAGACTAAAATAGAAACGCAAAGGTTAGTGTTTGAATGCATGACATGTTACCCTCTTCCACACAGGGTCAGACACAGAACATTTAGTGGTCTGTGTTTGAAACTGAAAACTTAATTCATGAGCGTAAACACAGGTTTTCTATAATGTTGTCTAGCAAAATCCAAGTTCTTAGGTGACAAATTGGGAGAGGAAGTCAATGTCAACAGTCCTGAGACAGGACAGAGCTCAGGCTATGATGCTAAGGATGCTTTACAAACAAAAGACGACTTCTTTTCTACACTTCCCAGAACACTTTATCTCACCTTTCTGATTTTCAAGTATGGGTTGCGTGGGATATGCTGTCCTAGAAGTATAATTAGAAAGATTTCATATACCCTTTTGCTTAACCTTAAAAGCCATCCAATTAGCAACTAGATACTGGGAAACCAAGATGCGTGGCTTTTTTAATACACACACTTATTTGTTTATAAAATTTCCTTCCTTTCTTCAGCACAAGTTCCAAGGGGAAGGCTGCAGAGCTTGTTCGGGATTCGGTAATATAGATCTCAGTTATGCTGTTAAGGTTCTCTGTGGTCTGTCTGCTGGGTTCATTTGTGTGGTGGTGTTTATACTTCTGTTGCCTCTCTGAAGAGAGCCAGTCTCATGAGACTTAAGATGCAGGTGAACCATTCTGTGAGTAGACCTTGGCTCTTTGTCTACTACCTTCTTCCCTGCTTGCCCCCCAATTAAATCACTGCCTGTTTGGTGCCAGGTGTTCTGACTGTTAATCCCATAGAGATGTATAACCAGAAATATTTTGCATACTAAATTACAGAGGTCTAGCTAATATTTAGTACTCATTTACTACCTACTGATCACCTAAAACTGTTTTGGATGATCAGTGTCAATTGAGTGGATAGCATCAAAAGTGTCATCAAATGTTTTAGGTGGTAACCTTGAAATAATGACTGGATCAGATCAAAAGGGAGAGGGGTGGCATACACTGCACTGTATAGAAATGTGGCAGATTCCTCCACTGCTGTGACAAAGGCATTTTGAAAACTTATACAGGGGTTTTTGTTTGGTTTGGTTTGTTTTCAAATTGGGCTGTGAAATGGAAATGATTTTCACAACTTTCCTATGTCTATTTAATTGACCTCTTTGGTAGTTATCCCACATTTGAGAATTTCAGCTGTTACTTTATTTGCTATAGTTTCACCTTATTCTTATACAGAGTGTAAGCTGGCTGGTAAATTTATACTAATAGTTAAATTCTTAAATTTTGTTCTGCACAATCTGTTTTTAACATGGTGGGGAGAAAACCTGCTACAAAGATCAGATTGGACCCGTCAACGCTAGTCATACCATAGTATTGTGTTGCAAAGGTTTTTGTGGGGTTTTTTTGGGGTTTTGTTCTTTTCCCTCTGTGCTGTATCGAAAAAGCATGAACATGCTGCACTGAAAAAGGCACTGAAAGTCATCTGGAGGCTCAAACCCCTATAATCTTGCAAAAAAATTAAGCATACTAACATCAATACCAGTGGAAGAGAGTAGAAGATAACTAGCTCTGATTTCTGGATCCGCTGTCAAGCTTGTAAAATGAAAGCAACCACGTATTCTGTCTTACTGCATTGTTCCCATTGTTTTGATTTCACATAGTGTTCTGTTTGCTGTTTTAAGTCCCTACTGACTGCACACATGAAAGCCAAGCCAATGACACTCACAGAAAACTGGGCCGCAGCTCCTGGGAGGCCTCGTGCCCCCCACTCCTGCCCGTACCTTCTGGGCAGGGGGCTTTGCCTCTTGGTCCCTGAAGACTTGCACTAGGACAGCTGAGAAAGTTATTGCTCCAGCTGTTTGCTGCATGAACAGCCAGACCGTTCACGAAGATCTCTTAGAACTGTTGCAATTTGCAGTCCAGAGTTTTAAGATAAACTAAAATTAGGTTGAACAGCTCAGCCAGTTGTGCGGTGAGTGACACATATAGCTAGGGGTAGTAACTTATCAGCTGTTCCAACAGAGATGCATCCTGTGAGCAGTACTGACCAACCTCGGGAAAAATTCTCACCTACAAAAAGTTACTCACATTAGCTGATTTGAACAGAACAAAGCTCTTGCATTAAGAAGCATGACAACATCATGAAAGCTAGTGCTTTTAATAATAAGTTGCTGAGTGTTTTGGATAAATGAAAAAATTTACAAATTTAGAGCAACAAGTTCTTAAAAGAGGAACTGGAGCTTTGAAATGTTTGTAATATCTATGCCTTTTCCCCACTGTTTGTTTAATCAATTCTAAAAATGTCACCTTAATTTATTCTCTCAGTGTGAGACCAACCTGTAATTTGTCAAGTCAGCTTGTATACCTGTGCCACCTTACCGAATATTTTATATTAGAATAAAAAGACATTTAGACATAGCATGATCTCCAAGATGGGTGTTTGAAGTTCTAACATCAGAAAGAAAGGCATTATCTTTTTAAATCAAATGCCAACCAAATACCAGCATGCTTCTAAATTGTTCTCTACTTAATTCCCCGCTATATCTGTGAATGCTAAGAGACAAATACTTTGTACTGGAGCTTAAAGGAAAAGATAAGCAATTCCTGAAGCTAAAGGCCTTTCTGGGAATACTGCAAGTGACCTCTCTTTCCCTTGCAGGAAGCCGGTAATCTATAATCAGCATCTATACTTTCTACAAGACAACAGAATCTCTCTAATACGCAGTTACCAAGCATTTTAGGGTTTTGTAGGTCAAAAATACTGCCTGAAAACCTCCATGGAGAACTATAAGCCAGTCAGTTCAGATTACATACCTAATGGGTTGTAATGGGTAATAGTAGAGACCTGGGGAAAACCCATCACAATGCCTCTGCAGGATGTTCCACCAGCCTCCAACATGTGTTTGTCCTAGGGGATTCCCAGGCCAGAGACATCTTTTGTGCTGAGTGGTCCTGTTTGGATTTTTTTCCCTGGGGTCTTTAAGGTCTGTGCAAAATTCTGTCATCCACACCACTCTGAGACAGTAAGTTCCAAAGCTTAACTATGTAGAGCTGTAGTAATGCTTTTTATATGCATTGAACTTGCTGCATGATTGCTTGGTGGACACTTCTATTATTTTCTCTCCCAAGAAGTATTTTGCATTACCTTTCCTGTGCCACCCATTCATTTTATTATACTTAGCATATTCTCCTCATTCCTTTTTCTGGCTGGAGAGTCCTAGCTCATCCAAATGTAACTTCTGTTCCAAATCTTTGGTCGTGCTAGTTGTCCTTGACCAAAACACCCCCCAAAACACCACGTACATACGCATCCAATTCTTATGTGACATCAGGGCATGATGTGGGCACATCACAGATCTATATTACTAGCATTTGTTCATTCTCTGATGGTTCCCTAAGGATTCCCAGCATTTATTCACCCTTTTAAGACTACTTTTAACACTACTGAGCAAGTTTTCATAGAATTGTCCATTTAAATTCAAGATGGCTTTAAATGAGAATAGTTCAGAGAGCTTCTCGCTGTATGTATGGAATTGGGGCAGGTTGGTCTTTTTGCCTTCCCTTACCCTAATTTCCACTCCTTTAACTGATTTTCTTTAATCACAAGGTCATCCTGTAGAGGTTTCTAGACAGTTTTTGTTTTTCACTACTCTGAATAGCTAAGCAGCAGTGTCATCACACTGACCAACTTCCAGTCCCCTGGCTTCAAACCAGATTTAAGCAAGAGGCTATACATTACAGTTAATAGTTCAACTGTTGCTTATTCTTTCAGAGCTGTTGTCTGGCATATCGTCTAGCTGAGGCGAATTGTGCCACTGTCTGTTTATCTGTTTGTTCTGAAACCTTTTGACTGACACTTGAGACAGGTCCTGCAACATGTCCCTTTTCCAAAGGACTTTGGCATGAGAATCTCTAGTTCCTCAACTGCAAACATCAATACAAAAAAATTTTCTAAATTAATTTATTGAATTTTAACTTAATTCCTGAATTGTCTTCTATCTGTTGGCCAGGTTTCACATTTAACCTAATAATTTTAATGTTCTTTTCTGTTTTCTGCATTTGAAAGCAGCTTGCAGTCTCTCACTGCAGAATAGCTGTACACTTAATCTGAACCTTCATAAACAGTTTGCAGACTGTTTACAACTATTTTTCTTAACTAAGTTTGATTGTTTTCCTATAGCTCCCCTTTTTTTAGTTTGTCACAGCCTGTAATGCTGAAACTGCTACAAAACAAAGAAAGATTTTTTTAAAAATTTTTTTTTGAAGCAGTTTCTGCATGCTCTTTTGGACCAAATAAAGAGATGTTTCCCCTTGTGGGTTCTTCTCATCACTTAGTGCTCTGTGAAGCAGTCACTTAGCCATTCTATAAAGGATGACTCAAGTATTCCATTAGCATATTTCCTGCCTTTGCAGATTGTCTGATCTCCTGCAGCATGCTATCGGTATGGTTCCTCTCCTGTTCAGCAGTTTAATTTAGAAGCTATACTCTTCCTAATTTAAGCCTGAACATTAAATCTGTAAGCATTCTGTACCACTAGTTACACAGTTGGCTTGTCTGATTTGACACTAAGCATTCTTCAGGGTACAGAACCATTCTACTACCTTTCCTGTGTAAACATACCTCTTGCAGTAGCACCACACTGACTATCTTTCTTACACCAAATACCTAAAATACCTGTTATTTAATGTTTTTAAAATGCCATGTCTCTCAATTGTATTTTTCAGATGCTAGCATTTGTGTGTAAGCATATTCTTCTCTGGGTCTGGTTTTCTCTTTGTGCGCCCTTCTTAAAAGGGACCTGTAGGCGTGGATTTCCTAATTCTAAGTTTGGGGGTTGCCAACCTGTGTGTCACTCTTTAGTTGATGATACTGGTATTTGGGGTTATTTTATTGAATTGAGTTTAAATTTCTCAAGAACTCCTGTTCCTGTTCTTCAGCAATTATTCTGTACCTACCAGATTCTGAGCACATGTTCTTGCACACGATATAGGCTAGAACACAGAAATAATCTAAGCCATAACTGGTATTCTACTAATTGATTTGCTGTTTCAAGATACAGAAATGTCAACTTAGTGTACAGAGTCCTTCCCTAGTTTTGCCATTCTGAATAGCAGCTACTTACCTTACTAATAACATTTTGATATGTAAGGAAACAGAACTAAGTCAGTTTTTTGAAAGACCAACATTGCAATTTACTTTAGTTCCACAGGCAAACTTTAGATCACTCCACACTAATTGTGTGAGAGTTTTATTAAGGCTATACACAGAGCTTAGTTACTTTACTGTTAACAATCCCAAATCTATTGTACACTTACAGGTATTCCCCTTTAAATATCTATGGGGAAAGTAAAGTGAAATGTGTTATATGTGTTTATATATGTATATATGTGTGTGTGTGTGTATTTATATTGGAAAAAAAGAAAGAACAGTATAGTTCTTTGGCATTTTAGGCATGTTTGTAATAAAGTGAAAAACACTTAAGAAGAATGAGTATAAACACAAACACGACCAATCTACCATGTGTCAACTTCTAATATCATTACCATTGAAAAGAGTCATAGTGCATAATTATCTTGTTTATATGTGAAATAAAGAAGCTGAAAGCATCTTAAAATATATCCAGGTGATCCTTCCCCATTATAGTGCACATTCAACTACAAATCTACTTCTGCATCGGTATTCCAAATACTTAGATATTCCACCTGTTTAAATTGACACTGCTTCATCCTTTTAAAAAAGGATAAACATTCTAAATTTCTCATAGTTAAATGATCTGGCCACTCTATGCCCTTGCCCATATTTGGCTTAAGATTTTCATATCCTCTTCTGTTGTTTTACTAGATCCTACAGCACTCAGGAAGTTCTGTGGCAGCTACACATACTGTAAGTGGAGGCTTTTAGTGAATGAGTGTACACCTGGTTCACAACTTCTGAATTTCCAACTATTTCAGAATACACAGGTGTCCAATTATAGCAATACTTAAGTATTACATAGCGCTTTTCACTTGTAGATGTTAAGACTATTACAACACTTTCCCCTTTCCTTCGTGCTCCAATTTCAAACATTGAAGCATTTCAGTAAGCAGACTCACCCTCTAGATTTTCCACATAGGAGTTGGACATGAGTGCTGAATGTTGAGTCCATTTCTCTGTTGAACCTGATGGCTGGTATTCCAGGTCAGAGATAAAACTGTCTGTGTCAGAGAAGAAGACAGACATAACTACTGACTGGACTAAATCAAGAAGTTACAGTTCACTCAACCAGGAAGTGACTTTCAGTTTTCTTTTAATAGCACTAACTTTAAATACCCAGTTTCATTCACAACTACTACATATGTTGACATAAGTAACTATTTATAAATTATCAGAGTGCCTATTAAAAACAGTATCACTTATCTCGTATATTTAGTTACTTTTCAGTTAGCAGCCAGAGCCATAAAGGTAACGGTTAATATTTTTGGATGTCTTCCTAGTTGTATCATCATGAATTTTGTACTAGATAAATTTCATTCTAGCATTTGTGGTAGTTTAGAATATTCCTTCTGCGATTTTCTCAATCTGCTTTACTTACTGTGGTCAAATTAATAGTGCTTATGCCCCTTGACAGCACCTCCACTGAACAAGGTAGACAAAAGAGTACTAGTAAATAAAACCTTTATTTTTCCTATAATTTAAACACAGGAAATTGTTGCTGTAAACAGCCCTTAGTTTCCCCTTTGCTTGTCAGACTGTCTGTATGATTTGCCCAAGGTACTGATCTGCAGTCAGGCCACACACAGTCTGAAGTGTCGGAAAACTAAGTATTATCTTGGTATAGGTGGCTCTATCAGACCAAGGCAACGTGAGAAACCAAGTAGGAAGCAGAGGACTGCATTCCACTGAACTGTTTCTATTGGGAGGAAAAATGTATAGTATATTTATTACTTTAGCCAACAAGTGCATCTTTATTCAGTTATGACTAGTGACTATGCAGAGGTTACAACAATATGCTGGGTTGAGTTTGGGGTTTTTTTTCGTGCCCAAGACAGAGCTGCAAGTTTAGTAAACTAGGCTTTAATAAAATTAACAAAATTGCTCTACAAACTGGCTAATTTCTGCCTTCTGGATAGAGCCACACGATTGCTTTGCCAGCATGGTTTCTAAGCCCTGCTTAGGGATGACTCCTGGGAGAATGAAAGAGGCTATTCTTCCTTCCTCCTGAGAATCAAGCTGTACAAATTACCTCTTTGGATGACCTCTTATGCTTAACTGTTTAAAGCATAACATTACGTGTATTGGAACAGGAAGTGGAAAGCATCATTTGGGTTTCAGTGGAAAGGCCCACTGCCATTTTGAAGGAAAGGAGTAGATGGAGGACAAATTCTTGTCAAATAATAGGATGTTAAGAAAAGAACATTTTTCCCCACCAACTACAGTAGAACCAGCAAGACAGTGACATTTAAATAAAGATTTAATGAATCCAGGGAGATCTGCAGAAAAATACCTTGCGATGAAACAAATTAACTTTTACCAGCAATCCTCTTTAAAGCTCAGGCTTTCAAAGGAGCAGACAACAAACACACTGACAAAAAGCCTCCAGAGAGAACAGTGGAGTTAATTAGCTCTTTTAGGCAACAGTCTCTGTACCATAAGTCTGCATCACTTATACAGCAAGGATTATCTGTCACTTTAGCAAAGAAATACGATTCTGAGCAGTTTTTCTAATTAATTTCATAGAGGGATTCTGAGGTTCTTGCATGTCCTAACAAAGCTGCTCGCAGCACTGAGTTTTTGGTTTTCTAAATCCTTGACAAAACATGTCACATGTAACACACGTAATCTGTCTCCAGCCAGCACCTTCTGGAATGAAGCATGCACTTGCCTTGGGCACGCAATATTTGTTGTTTGTGAAACGTGGTAAATAAAGCAACAGCCTTTTAAAGTGTGTAATATAGCATAAAGATTTTGTTCAATGCTGACACTGAAGTTAGATAGAACTTGAGGCACCAGATAAATATACATTAAAAAGACCTTTCTACCTCATAATTTCATGAACATTTGAGAAAGGTTTTTACTTCCTTAAGCAATATTAATGTGTTTTGTACGGAAAGAATGTAACACTAAAATTAAAGCTATTAAACTGAAATAGAAATCAAGAAAACCAACATCCTGTAGATATATCTATTTAACCGATCAAAATTTCATACTTTTATGAACCACCTCTTTGTCTTGGCTCTTGCCTTAAATACAGAAAGGTTAGGAAAAAATTTAAACCCTCAATTACCTGCACCAGATCTGGGTCAAAGCAGTAAGTCCACTTAAAATGACAGTTCTGTTATGGATACAGGCAGACCAAAAAGCCACTGGAATTACACCATTTAGTTTTCAGGATCTCTTCCTACAGGAGTCAACCAACTTCATTTTTTGTAGCACATGATTATAAGTTTAGCCTGCGCATCCTTTACTACTACTGCAGGAGGATGTGTGGGTAATGGGACTTAATGTAGAAGATGTACTGGTTTTAGAAAAGTAGATCCCCAAAAATATTCTAGAAGGTGTGATTGATTTGCAGTGTTGCTCGAGTAAGTACTTAGTATCCTTTGCAAAAAGAAGTTTGATATAATGGTTTGGCAGATCGTATCAACTGTCTAGGTTTGGTAGTATTGCTAAATCCACCTAGGAATTCATGCGTTTTTAGAGGACAGATGAGTCAACTTCTGTATTTACAGAGGTAGTGAGGATCAGCAAACCTCAAAGAACGTTATGGATAGACTGCAGTGCATGCTTCCTTGGATACAGGCCTTCTTTTGTCAGCTCCAGATAGAACTCTATCAGCTGCATTTATGTGAAGAATCCCTGCAGCTACATCCCATTTGTTAGGGCAGTATATTTAGCCTGGTTTTGACTCCACCAGCAAGTAGTACAGGGTCAACTTTCCCTTAAAAAAAATAAATAAAAGCTGCCAGTCTATAATTAATGCTCAGTCTTCTCTGCTGTGGAGCAGGCAGCTGATTCTGTTGGTTTCTGATTAAAACCAGTCATATGGCAGGCCATGTCTGCAATGGCAAACTGTTCAGAACATGGTAGGTTGCCTTGCAAGTTACCATGCCAAGCCAAGACAGGCTTACTTTTAGTAATTTCAAGTTCAATGCCAACTTTGCTAAGTACTATTTTTTTTTAATTAACTGATACAGCTGTATGAAGTGTTAGGAAGAGTATGGACTTCCTGTGCACATTATGTTTATAGCTATATAGACAGACTGAATGTGCCTGCAGAGTCACAGCACAAGCTGTGCAGTTACTTGGTACAGTAACAAATAGCCTTGTTCATGTCATGATTATGATGTCACACTCTGTATTTATGTACCATAGTGAAACCAACTCATTTAAGTCATGTGTTTACCCCTTTCTCTCACGCCAGAAGATAGACGACTAACATGGTAAGTATTAAGCGTGCGCCATGGAGCTAGAACACGCGTGCTGCGCAGTGGAAAGCAGTGCAGAGGTGTCTAAGCGTATTTTTCCCAGCGTCACAAGGGCACGCCTAACTCCTTCCAGTTCTGCTACTATGTGCGAGCGTCTGCACCATGATGTAGTTATGTCACTTGCATTCACAGAATAAGTTTCTAACCTCTTCTAATTCTTAAATAGGAATCTTTTTGCGGTGGTGCAACTAGTTGAGCTTACTCTGAATTAATTAAGAGGTGTTCTGTGGCTCGCGGAGGGAAATAGGAAGTTTGATATATTAGCTGGTCATGGGTACTTGAGGATTTGTCTGAAGTTCTTTACACATCAGCAGTCTGTAACCTGTCTTCTCAACAGATGCCTTGATGGCACAGATTTTATGAACACAGTGAATTAATCCACTAGAAGACATGGTCACAGCATTCTTTAACTGTTGAGAACCCCAGACGGATAACATTCTCTTCACCTTTCCTCACTGTTCCAACCTTTTCCTTTCAATCTACTGCTTAGTCTGGATCTTTAATTCCTAACACCCATTTACTAAGAGCAGATTCCCAATTCTCTTCCAATACATTTCAGATTCTGCCTTATCCCCTTACTCAAATTCAACATCTCACTGCAGAAGCCCATAAGCTTATGAGAAGAATTAGCAGTAAAAGGCAGTTTACAATTCTATCTCCATACTGCTTGATAATATATAATATACAGAATACTAAGAAAGGAGGAGTTTGGACACAACCTCACTAAACAATTTATACTAGTATAATTTTTGGAATGCCTTTTATCAACAGGAATAATCCAGGAGTTCCATGTACAATGTAGGCTTGAGTTCTTGTCACACAAATCCATGTTGGGCATGCTGCAAGCTGCAACATTTTGTTCCACATTTAGGAGAGAGTAAAACAAAACACCTGAATTTGAGATGTACATCTCAAATTTGAGTTACACTCAAACAAGGCATTTTTAAGCCACTCTCCTCCATACTAAGCTAGACTCCACCATTCAGCATTTTTTGTTTCTGTAGGCCTTCAATGCTGTTCGGCAGGTGACTGCGTAATTAAGATGACCTGTTAATGCGTAATTTTTAAATACGTAGAGAAATACAAAGTACAGTCATTCTCCAATACTTTCTTATTAGTTACTACTGTGATTGTCCAGAAGTTAAGCTGAAGCTACAGTAAAAAGCTACCTGTAAAGATGTACAAATTTTCTAGCAAAAAATCAGAATAATCCCTGAGCTTCCCAGCAAGAGAATTTATCAACTAGAGAATTATCACAGAACTATTAAAATGAATGAATGCAAATAGCTTAGAATTCTACGTGGAATGTGTCTGACAAAACAAGACTTATTGCTTTATGTACACAAAACTGTTAGAGGATTTCTAGTTATGATTTATATCAAGTCCACATACTCTATTTTCTAATCTCCAGCTTTATGTAATGGAGATGCAATGAGTAACAAAATGTAAGAGGATTAGTAGAAGGTCATCCTGATTTGCTGAATACAGCCTAATGTAATACCTTAAAAATGGTTACATACAGTTGTACACGTTAGAAATCTCATCACTGTAGAAAGCCATCAAATCCAAGGTAAACTCACTTCTAAACTGCAAGCCACAAGAGATTAAATTTTAGATCAACAGTATTAGATGAATTTAAATCTAAAATTTGCCAGTGGGATGGATAGGTAAACCACCATGCTAGAAGCACTTTTTCAAAACAGTGGGGAAAAAAAAATTAACAAGGCCTCATCATAGAACTAGACTGATTCTAACTGACTAGCTTGCTTTTTTTTTTTCCCCAAGTGGGAAGAAATGGGACCTTTATTAGATAAGCATACAACAGAGCACCATATGGATGATGGATATGGGAAAGGACAGAAATGACCAGCTGTCTGCTTCTTGTCACTTCAGCTGCCTTGTTTACACCTATTTGCAGCCCTAAATATTCCACTGTCCACACAGGGAAACATTAGCCTGGGGAGCAGGGCAGAGGACAAACTTGCTGAAAGATGTTAAGGGAAAAAGGCGGCCAAACATCCGAGGGGCAGGGGAAGAAAAGCAGAGGGGACAAATAAAGAGCAAGAAGCTGCTTTTACGTAGTTCCCGTCCAAACATCTACCAGCTTGTACAGATTGACTAATGCAAAGACCTAAGCAGAAAAAAAGTACTGGTTTTCCCAACACCTTCTAAGTAGCAGCATACAGTATAAATTACTTTGAAATTGTTATCTGTAATATCCTTTGAACTTCCTATCTAGGTGTCCTCATGCATTCTGATCCCTCGTTTCTTCAAGTGAATTAGTGTTTCCTGTAGAAATGAAGGATGGGAAGAGGGGAAGACAAACAAAAGAGCAAATTCAAGGTGGAGATTAGAAAAGCCTAAAGACATTAACCAGATCCTGTTGAAAAACAAGAAAGAGAGCCACACAAACTTCAGCAGGAAAAAAAAAAGGGGTGGGGTGGGGGTGCGTGGGTTTGCCGGGGGTGGGGGTGTGGGGTGGGGGAGGCAAGTAATGTACTTTATGCAGACACCCAGGTAGAGGATCTGCCTTTAAATTGTGTCATCCTTTTCCACTCATAGCCTGAACAGAGCCCAGCTTGCTCTAACTGGTAAAGAGCAAAGGAATGCAACGAAATTTGGAAAGAGACTCCATTCTGGCCATCAGCAAGCGTATTAGTCTTTGCAGAGAAGCTATAAAGGATCCAGGAGATGCTGGATCAAGACTAATGCAGATGCTCTTGGCTTGAGCACCTACGGATTAAGCAGTTTGTAGTTATGTAGTAAATAGCGGATTTGTGGTTTTTTTGGTGTGTTCTGAAGAAAAAGCCTGAATGTTGGCTGAAAAGGCAGTAAGGTTCAGTTTTAGGAGTCTTGCTTACAGGAATTTATGTAACTACTATCCGGACTGCCACTTCTGTAGGTCGGGGTTGTTTGAGGTTTTTTTTGTTTGTGTGTTTTGTTTGCTTGTTTGTGTATTTTAAAAGAATTTCAAACTATGCTCTGTCAAGCTAAACAGCTTAGTAATTTGGGGACTAATTTTGTCATGAGGTAGCACTTCTATACTATGCTCAAATTTTGTTCAACATTTCTTAAAATATTTTATTTTCTTGGCAAAGAATATCTACTATGCTAATTTTTAAATAGTGCACATTAACTAAAAGAAATAAGATTATTTATGCTGTCAGGGTTTTTTGAGTTTTTCTTTACTTTTTTTTTTTTTCAGACTGCTGACTTAATATTTAAGGTCAGTAATCCAGACACAATTTATACAATTTTCAATTGGCTTTGCCTTAGGTTTATTCACCTTAATTGGTAACCCTTAAAAACCTATTTTCCAACTAAATATAGCTTTCAGCTTTGAGATATTAGCTGGGAGAACATACTGTATATGTTTATATATGCATTTATATATGCAATTATGTTTGGATTTTTTTCCTTAATCGTTGTAACATTAATGTAGAATAACGGATTTGCTATTTGTGCCTATCTAGCTCTATTTGTACAGAAACTAAAATTCAGTTATACTCAAAAGAAAAATACTGAAATTATTTTTAAAACCACAGTAATATGTTAGATACATTATAAAAAAGTGTTCTTGTCTAAACATGTTTTCTTTATTTAAAGCTGATTAAGCAGAGGAAGTATTTACTCATCTTGAGAGAATTGAGCAGCTTGTGTCTTGTCACTCATGCCCTTCAAGTTTTTTGGACCAGCAGGTTTCAGGCTAGACATCTGATTTTTATTTGCAGATTGGAAGTGAAGAACAAAAAAACCCCACCACCCAAACCCAGCCCCCCAAGCAATCATCGAATGGCAGTAATATGAAACTGAAATGAAGGTATTCTCTGTGCTTGCAAATGTACTGTTGCTGCCAAGTGCTAGTTTAGCATTTAAAACCATGTTCAATTTTCCATATAGGAAGCGTATAGTTTAATCAACCAGTTATCAAATCTTCTTTAAACTTCTATAGCAAGCATTATTTAAAAAAAAGAAATGAATAAAGCTGTAGCCATTTGACTCATATGTATATTGATTATACTTGTCTAAAATCAACTGATATTTGTGATATAGGGGGGAAAAAAATTGGTTTTCTTTTCTGTGCATTTGTTTCTGAACAAGTACAAACAAACTGCCAAGATGCTCATAAATGCTAAACACTTCTGCTTATATTGTGAAAAGTTTAACTACGGTATTTAGTTCTGTTTTACTTCTATATCTTTTTTGTGGGTGAGGAGGGAAAGAGGATGAGAAGAAGGTAGGTTCTAACATGACACTTCTTGAAACATGAATCTTTCTCACTCCTCTAGTACAGAAGTAGAAAATGCTATTTTTTTGTTGCATTCTGTTTCATAGAGTCTTGTTCTTCTCCCCTCAGCAAGTTCCTGATAGAATCAGTCCCTTCCTTTCTAAATAAAGTTAAGTTGATTGATAAACAGTGTTTCTAAAAAGAAAGTTTTGTTTAATTAGGGTGGCCATTTAACTGAAAGCCCAACTGCATTACCAGTTTCTCTCATTTTCTTCCTAGTATGCTGTGTCTGTTTTCTTACTAAGTTTTCTCACTACTGACTGAAGGTAACAACAGCAAATCTCCGTTTATGAAGGAACTGGGACCAATACGGATATTTAATAGATCACCCACACTGAAGTCTTTACACTACTGCCGATGCAATTAAGTAATTACTAGGGATGATTAAAAAACCCAAAACCCCACAACAGTTAAGGCTATTGTAGAAAAGAGATACTAGTAAGTTTCCCACCATCAGCACCAAACACCTTTTACACACCTTTTAAGGCCAGGCTTTCTGTTCTTCCAGCCTTATTAACATGACGTGTTCTTTAAATTGCTTTGTATCTATGCCTCAAGTACTCTGATGTTTAGGATCTGACATCTCTCTTTTTTTTTTCCACTTGGTTGGACAAGTTCTGTAAATTAACACTGTCCAAGTATTTAGAGAATTTTATTGCCTGGCCTTTAGCACTAGAATATCCTTGTTCTGTTTATGTTAAACAAGTGAATTTCTCAAAAAGGCAGCTAGAGCGGTTCGGAGAAAGCAAACAGCTACTGTGAGCAGAGGTGCTGAATGATGACAGCGTATCTACGGCATATCTGTGAAGAGACTATGACAGTGCCAAAATGCATGTGATGTATTTTCAGAAAATGAGCCTGCCCTTCAAAACTGGGACAACTCCAAGAAACAAGACTCCAAACTACATCTGTGCAACTTAGATATATTACCATGACTTTCACTGAAACATACCAACAAGACAGACAGGAAAGGCTTCAAATTAATTCCTTATGTATAAGGTGTCAATGTGTAGGAGTTAATCCTCAAGCCCTGTTTTATGACAAAAAGTCTATGGGCAAATTAGACTAAAGTACTTGAACTGTATAACTACAGATTTACAGCTGACATCATTAGTTTTAAATAAGTTGTTGCTTTGGACACAAAAGTATGACTCCATTTTGGTGGTACAAATTTACTTCTGTGAAGAGGAGTGTTTTCTAAACAAAACAGAGCAACTGTCCCACACCCACTTTGTAGCTTAAGGTAGATTACATCCCAGTATTAAAATGCTATGTCTACTTACCATCATCTAGTGTGATGTCTTGTAGTCCTATTGTTTGAAAATTCAATTCTCGATCTTCAGGTTCTGGTTTAATGTTAATAGCTGCCCCATCTGGTGAAAATGGAGATGAATCGCATACGGTATGGTGTATTAGGGATGATGCTGCATTAAGACCTCCCAATGCTGGACTATGTGCTTGAGGGGAGTGCTGTCCCGAGTGACTTACAGCGGCTGGTGGGGGAGATGAGGCAGGTCCTGAGCTAGGAGACTGATAAGGCATAGGCTGTAGCTGGGGCGAAGAAGGTCCAGACAGTGGCGAATGGACCAAAGGGTGGGAAGCTGTTGGGGATGGGGATGAAGTGGATGCTGCATTTGTCGAATGGTACGGGACTTGCTGCAGCTGGGGAGAAGACTGCCCAAGGGACCGACTCATTGCAGAAGGGATGGAGCCCTGCCCAGCGCTTGGGCAGTGGTATCCCATCGATGGTAGGTGAGAAGATGACTGTCCCGAATGAGCTGGGTGTGCTAGCGGGTGCCCTGCTGTACTTGATGTTGACACCGAACCTGGATTTGAAGAATGAAACTGCATTGGTGGTAGAGCTTGGCAGCTAAGATTTATCAAATGAGGTACAGCTGTGTCTTGCTGAAATGAAATAGCATCAAATCCTTGGCTGGAGGCAGAGTTCATAGGAAGACCAGACTGTCCATTGTATACATCGTTAGACTGCATAGGCTGGTAAGAAGGCCTCACAGGAGGTGCTGACGTTACCTGAAAAGACTGAACTACAGCAGGAGGCAAAACATGACACTCTTCACTTGGACTAAGGTTTCTACCTTGCATATGTGGCAGGTGGGATACTGCTGAGGTCACCATTGCTGTGTATGGTGGTTGAACCGGACACACAAGGCTCCTGGGTGACGTAGACAGTAAGTTGTCATGTGGATGCCCTTGCTCTGGTGAAGGCAATTGAGTTCGGATAGAATGCAGGCCCTGGACGTTGCTTGTGTGAGGCAGGGCCAAAGACGGAACAGCAGACAAATCCACATCATCTCTGTGCTCTTGCTTCATTATAACTAGAAAAAGTAAAATACTGGATTACAATTCCAACCCATTGGTATCCTGTGGTAAATGCACACTAATTGTTGTTTAACAGTTGCAACAGTACTGTTAATGTCCTTGTTCCAATTTCCCTTCTTTTGCTCTGCTTTCATTTTCTTTGACTTTATGCCTGCTCTATCAACCCTTAAAAGCCAGGAACTCTCCTAGGACTTATTCAAAGGCAGTTATCTTCCCTTTTAAAATACCCTCCTATGCAATGTATGTTTTTACAGACATGTGCGACCCAGCCAAAGAAAGCCAGAAATACGTCGAAAGGACACACACACGGAGGGTGGCTGCTGATGCTGGGCTCCAGCAACAACAGGCAGGCACGAGCTCGGTATCAGGCACTAGGAAACGGTGAATGACATTTCTTAGCAGGCTTCAGACTTTGCTCAGCCTCTGATGAAAATGACAAATGAACTCTGGCAACACACTTAAACTAGTCTGAGTAGTGCGTGTTGTTTTAATTACGGCAGCTCTTTCAGCATATCCTCCAGTTTCAATGATGGCAACAACTGTTCTTATAATACGGACAAATTGACACACTTTCAGTTACAGGATTTTTTTTAATTTTTTTTTGTTGTTGTTAAGCTACCAGTATGCTTATGAAAAGATACTGATTTTAAGTACAAACAGTAGAAAAATGTTAACACAACTGCTCAATTACTGCTTTATAAAATGCAGTTACATAAACTGTTATATATATTTATAGAAAAAATGCATTTTAAAATACTTGTGCAATAACAGCTGCAGTTGTAATTAAAACTTGCTTCTTATTTAAGCAATGTCATTACTTCATTCCACCATGTAAATAATTTAAATATGGAGTTCTTGAACAAAAGTATAGTTTAAGATGTGTTTAATAACTATCTTAGTAGCTGACATTCTTAAGAATGGTTGAAAAATACCACATAAATCTGATACCACAATTAATGTATACTTAGTGTACCAGAAACCTAGGCAGCATTGCTTAAATTACATGTGAAGGTATGAAGTAGGTAATTTTAGAGCACAACAGTGAGGAAAACTTATTTTAAATCATGTCAACTACTGGAAGTTGGGTTTGTCAGCATACATATTAGCTTTAAAAAGTTTACATGAATATCCATATCTGACTTTAAAGACTCCTTCAGGTATCCAGCTTAGTCTTCCAAACAGTACTAAAGGGTCTAGCAGCATCGCTTGTATCTTGTGAATTCTGCCTACTCTAAACAGGTATAAATTTCTTAAAAGACAAGACAGTAAGTGGCAGGCATTGCATATCTAGTAGTAGCCACTTCCTCATACCAAACAGAAGGGATTAAGACGTTTTAACTACATGTACAGTTAACACAGCCAGAAGTGAAAACTGTACAAGCTACAAACTATTTTCTCTCAACATGCTGCAATGTGTCCAGAAGGGGTGAAGATATTTTTATAGTCTTCCTTGTATTTAAACCTCTTTGGGTTTTTTTGACATTTGAGGTGGTGGAAAAAAATGTGTAAAACCTGTTCTTCTATGATCTCACTATTCTCCAAGTCATCAGTAGGGTTATTTAAAGAGCAGCTTCTAAGATTCATCGTCATTCTCAAAAAAAAGTAAAATGCAAATTATTCTGTAAAAAGTGCAACGAAGAAATATGTGGCTGTAATCATAGTACTGCAGCTTATTACTCTAGATGTCAGCTTTTTAATTAAACAAACTTCAGTAAGTTGTTCTACAAAAAATTCAAAGCTAGTCTTCTCTGCTTGTCAAAGGTACCAGGACTGTTTGAATTGCTTTCAAATATCTACTTCAAAAAACAAAGTAAAACTCAACTTCTTCATTTTTTATTTAATACCTGGTGTATAAGTAAAACGTTGAGACTGGCTTTTTTTCCTCTTGCCATTGCAGAGATAAAACTGCACCTGAACTGCAGCTGTAATGGTTTTGTTATGGTATGGAGGAACTTCAAGTATGATGTTTGCCTATATGAAAGTTGAAACAAAAAAGTTTTACATATAAAATACAAGTGAAACAGCTATTAATTACAGAAAAACTAAAACACTTTTGCAAAAAACTAAAGCACACTGATATTTTGAAATGGGTAAACTTCAAGTTTATGCATATTATATAGTAAAACAGTACTATAAGCAAACTTCTACTTGGAGACTTTTTGCTTCTTTTAGACACAAGTGTTCTGAAGGTAATGCTTTTAATTAAATAGATACATCGTCTAAAGGATGCTTTGCTTGTCTGCCAGAGCATAAAAAACCCTCTAGCAGTCAATGAATTGAGTTTTCAATCACTAAGCTTTTAAGAAAAAATTTAATGCACTGGAAATTATTTGTCATCTTGGCAAAATTATCTTCAGTTTTCTTTTTCCAATTTTCAATTTCTTTTTTCATTGCTTTCACAACAAGCATACTGCTTCCAGTTCCTTCAAAGCATCATCTTAATGGCTACTTTATAGTATTAAGCCAATTTAGAAGTCTCCAACTGTCTGTCTGAATCAGCCAATGACCTACTTACTTTACTAAATGAATTCTAAATTTCAGAACAACAGTGAAGATATTTGGTTTCTCATTTTAAAACAGAAAGCTTTCTAAAGTAAGAAAAATTGTTTCTCACCCCTTGACACTTTTCCCTAATTATTTTCCCTTCTACCTCCCACTGAGGTCGTCCATCTGTTGAGAGAAATTTGCAAATAATTCAAGCAAAACACATTCTCTAAAACACTTAAACGCTTTATCTTAAAAACACTTAAATACTTAATATAAAACTGCATTTATTTTCAGTCATAAAGAGGCCATTCAACTGACAGAGATATATCATAACCAAAGCATGAAGTATAGAGATGCTTTAGGAGTTTCAACACTACAGCTATTGTCCATATAAGGTGACTGTTGTGCAGGATTCTGCATTTTCACAGAACCTGCTGATGACATAGAATTAGATTTAATTCCAAAGGAGGCAATGTGTACTATAAGTGTACAGAGGGAGTTTCCCACCCCCACCCCATTTTTCTAAAAACATTTTTGAAAGGTAGTTAAAGTACTACTAACACTTGTGATTATTCAAACAAACATGCTGATGACTTACAGTTTTTAAGTCACCATGCGAGAGAGAACATATGCCATGCTTTCATGCACATACCCACAGGTTATACGCTTAAAACACTCTCCACTGAACTGAAAGACCCCATAGTTCAAATACCAGGCAAGTTGTCGGTGTTGTGAGGGAAGTAAATCACCTTGGTGAACCTCTCCACTCAGATCTAGCGTAACCCTTCATCATTAATCTAACACTCTGGTCTCTCTGTTATTGGTATCGGGGAACCTACTGTCAAGCAGCAGTACTTCTTAAAAAGACATTTAATTGTGTGTCAAAATACATTATTACATTAAACCCCCACTTCTGTGGTATTTGCTAATAAAAAAACCACCCCAACTCTTTTACTGAAATATTTAAGGAAATAGTAAGATGTAGAAGAATTGGACTTGGCTGCAAACTTTTATTTTTAAGGATTTACTTTGCATTGGTTTCCCTAAAGTTCAAATCAGGTATTCAAGCCAGATCAATGATATGATAATTAAGTTATTCAAATCTTATGCTCTCTGTATTAAAGGGACAATCAGGGAAGAAAAGGAACTCTGTGTATTAAGATAGTTAGTCCTAAATTTTCAACTATTTTTCATGCAGTTAAATTCTTCTACAGATTTCACTGCATGAAGGAAACGCCGTCTTTAGTATACATTAACTGAAACGCATGCCTGCAATATAATTTTTAATTCTGCTAATATACAAGCGTAAGCTTGCTGCAGTTCTCACCCATGACTAAGTGTTGCCTAGAAGATTGACCCTCGTTCTAGAGAATGAGAATCATGTAATACAACTGACTATAACATTTCTGATTTCCTGGCAATTAAATACCTGACCAGCTTGTCAAGTACATAAGTGTTTAATACACATACAAGGGGTCACTGTTGTTCATACCACTGCTTTTTCATGGTATTTTAACTAGATGCACACTTGCCTGCTTATAGATGCAGATGAGGTATGGCTGAAGCATACACTTTACACCACATCTGAGCCGGATCTCGAGACTTTTTTAAAAAAATGCATCCCTTAAGAGTAACTTCCATAGAGTATCTTATCCAAATATAAGGAAAAAAATCAGTAGTGTTTTCTAACTAATATTTATTCCATTAGCTTAGGAGTAAAAGTCAGCTCCTACGCAATGATTAAATCAGATGTAACATGACATCAATGCCAAATAGCGTGTTTCCATTACTTCCCTTTTTCATGTTTTTAATAATGAGAAAATACATGCTATCATCTTTCAAATGATAGATGTTCAGATGAACAGCATCTTTCAAATACACACAATTCAAAGTCAGATAGCCTCTAATTGTCTTCCTGAATCAGAACTACTACTCCATTAATAACTGCCAACCAGCACATAGATCAGTGCCCAAACTGAGGTTTCAGATTACTAGTTGTGACTTAACTTTTTTTCCTTTTTAAAACCTCCTTACTTCCTAAAATCAAGCTCAGGTAGTGGTTTTGGTTTTGTTTTCAAGAAAAAAAACCAAAGAAGACAGTATTTACCTTGTCCTTTTTCAAAAAATATAATTTTGGATTCTGGAAGAAAATTGGATCCTGTCACCACCATTTCATGGCCTCCATTTACTGAGCAACTATTGATGCTGTACTTCTCAATCTGAGGAAGTTCTTGAGCAGATCGCTGAGCTTTAAAAAAGAAAACCAAGGAGAAATTACTATTCATGATTTCAATCATAGTGACATTTCTTTGATAATCCTAACTTGAAGAATCAGGAGTGAAACTAAACCAACCATTTATTTACATACATATATCATATTTGTGTATTTTTTTTTTTAATTATACTGATATTATAGAATTATAGAAAAGAAACACTAAGAAGCCATGAATCCCAACAGTCTCTACACTGTTACAGCAAATGAAGTTTTTAGTTTAGGAATATTGTTGTTTGTTTCTTTTTTTTTTTTTTTTTTAAATTGAAAATCACTTCAGTATTTCATATACAAAACAAATCCTAGGAGAAATTCATATTTTTTAAAGTCATGTTTTTATTCCTTAGTGCCAGCATTTAACAAATAAGCTCTCTAGAAGTTCAGCTGTTAATTAGATAATACTGTATAAAGACAAGAAATGGTATAGACTCTTGCAAATAAAATGGTATTAGTTCTTCCCGAAATGAATATTTATTATCACTGAGATGTATCAGCTGCCTCTGCTCATATACAGAAACTTCTGAAGCTGCTAGCTGTGACTGCAGTATCACGTTTAAAGCTGAAAACAGTGCTTTTTCCTCCAAACCCTGAGGCTGCCACTTGGCCAGTACCATCTTTAAATAAAGATATATTAATTTTCAGTAATTTAGCTCTTTACACACAATGCTTTTTACACACGCTTGTTATATATAATTCTGACAATAAATACTGTCAGAATGACAATACTACTGACACATGCAGAAAACATGAGTATAAATTATATTTAAAGCAATCTTACAGCATTCAACAGGTATGGAAGCAGTCTGCAGAGATAAGACTTTTCCACTAGGTTGTGGGATGTGAACACGAAACACAAGTCGCACTCTGGTATTCTTTCTTCCAATATCTGTCTCTCCTTTACGGAGCTCTATATCTGAATTGCGAAGTTTCAAAATACCAGCACAATCGATACTGGAGATAGGTGAGGACGGATGGATCAGAAGAGAAATGGAAGAAAATGAATCAAACTATTACCAAAATATACTCTGAAGCCTTTCTTTTGTTAAAGAATGAAGAGCGTTCTACTTTTCCCCATGTTATGCTATTTTAAATGTCTGAGATTAAAAGATCCGTTAGTGTCAAAAATGGCAGCAAGTACTGTGCTGAAACATTTTGTCTTGTAAATGTCTAGCTGCTGCTTTTTTGAACCTTTAAAAGATTATGTGTTACTGCACATTGTTTAACCTTCAAAGTAAGTTACGTAACACAGTAAACATCATTTACAAGGAGCAACAGACTTAAGATTTAGCTCTGCCTCAGGAAGGACTAGAGAATGACAAGAGCGTAGCCATCAAATCCCAGCTACCATTCCACATAGTTATCGATTATTCACAACACACATACTTTAATCAAGTAACACGTATACATAAACATGCGAGGAGTGTTATCTTGCACATTGTCACGGGTTCACAGCACTCAATAGAACTAGCATGAAGTCTGCAACTAGGAAAATTTTAGCTGACTTCAGAAGTCACAGCAGAAATAAATGTGCTACATAAATAATTGTGCTTTAGTCTGTTCACTGAGCCTCCAGCTAGAACAGAGCACTTAGATTGTTGCTATAACAAACCATTAAACTATTATTTAGCACATTCTATCTGGCAAGACCTGAAAAGTCAGAATAACGCAACTGCTAAAAATAAAAAAATAATCAAAACAAGGAAAAGGCCTAGCAAGATACCAGAAGTTAAATGAGCACATTCAATCAAGAAACAAACAGCTAAACTATATGACTGTGTTTTCATAGGAAGAGGTCTTATATCTTCATAAAAAAACAAAACTCTACTGGCCAGTAACCCACATGCAATTCTACAAATGTAGAGTCCTATATACGTATGGATTGAATGGGGAAGTATAATCCCAGAAGCACTCATCTATCTCCCCATCAATCTATCTTAGGAGCTTCCCTGTCTCTCTACTTCTTTACTTCTGACTACCTAAACATTAGGCCTATCTCTTTGAACATGCCATCTTAATAATGAGCCATATTTGTAGAAAATATGCTATTTCACAAGATTTCTCTTTCACCTTTGCACAAATAAAAAAACCAACCCCAACCACATAGCAATTAAACAGCTAATTTATGCTGTGATGTACCTGGCTGACATATTATTTTCAGGAAGAAGCGGTATTTCCAGAACTTTTGTGCTGGCAATTATTATCTCTTGACTAGCTGTTGCCACTGTTTTTCCAGTGATTCGGTGCACCTGGTAGAACGCATGAGGTCTTAAGTAGCGATCATCTGCTGTTCCGATGAACATTTGTAGGTTTACTGGCTTTTCGCTGTAGCCCAGGAGCTGATGAAAAAGTAGATGCAGTATTAAAATATTAGTTGACTTTTTCTACATTTATGTGTGCATAATATAAATACAGAACTAGTACAAAGACTTAAGAGTCAAAGAGTAGTATTTAATTACAAACTCCAACCTCTTCACATATCAGAAAACTGAGTACAGATTTCTGTCCCCCAACACAAGTATCAGCAACATTTACCAGAACAAATGGGTATCAAAATATCTTTATTACTTTTGAATCTCTCAAAGAGAAAAGAATCATTTTATCTACAGAATTTCTACATCAAAGCTATGCTATGTTATAGGTGCATTTCTCATATTGTTTGTAATCAAAGCCAAATTATCAGTTCTACTAAGACACACCTAGTGTGTTCTAGTATTTCTAGAAATACTAAATATATTTTCAAGTTTAGTTTTTCTCCTATGGAATGTGATAGTGAGTTTTACTAAATTGAAGAAGTTTTGTGAATGCAAATGTATCATGGTAAGACAAAGAAAATTTAATTCATAGCTAGAAAGCTGAGTATTGTTTATTTTTGGCAAAGAAAATGTTTTAAAATCCAGATTTTGATAAATGTCAAGTTAATCCATGCACCTTTCCTTTTCTTAAGTAAGAAACTAACCACCAATGCACTTGGCTGTCACAGAACCACCTGTTGCTTGAGCTAACAGTAGTAAGTCTAGGCACAAAACACACTGAAACAGCACAGAAAGAAAAATCCCAAACCCTAAAAAAAAAAGGTTAGTTTTATGATAGTACATTGGTAACACATCGTCCAGAAGAAAACAAATTTAATCAACAGTAACACGCAAGTTTCCTTTAGCCACTGCATTTTTAAATCCGAAGCCTATAAAATAGGTCTTATAAATCCATGAAGTTTCCTTCACCTCCTGCAACTGGTAGATTAATGCACACTGCAAGTTATGTAATTTCTAAAAAAGCAATGTAGCAGATTTACATTTCATCGACTTTGACATCAACTTATGTTCAAACTGGAGGGAGGGCCAGGCAGTCATTCTTTAAATGTGTTTTTGGCATGTCAATATTTTTGTCTCTAGGGAGAGTTATTTGGTCACACAACAATATTATCCAAGCTCTTTACAGAACTAACACTTAAAAAACAAACAAAACCATGTCAATTTAACCTACTTAGAAGAGTCATTTAACGCCAGTAGAGTCAGCAGTACAAAAAAATCAAAGCACATCCACACCCAGAAAGCAGAAGCACCACTGTAGATTCCTTTATCTTGATGCACTACTATTGGCAGTAAGTTTTACGTAGACCAAATGAATGCCTGTATCCTATATTCAAGTTACGGCTATGACAGCACCTACCAGTCTTACCCCTTTTATTAGAGCTTTCTCAATCAAGAACAGAAATTTGGTTTCTGCTAGAAGTCTGGAACGTTAAAGAGTCATTCTCAAAGCTTTCCGACTTACATGAATGCTTTTGTCCAAGATATAATACTTGCTCATTAATTAACCCATCTAGACACAACAGCATGGTCATACTTCCTCTCCATTAATTTTAGTTTGTGTTCTTTACATTTACCCAATGGAATTAAATGTGTTTGAGAAGCAGAAGAGCCAAAATCTAGACCACCTAAGGCAAATAAAACCGAGCTTGCTCAAATAAACCCCAAACAACAAGTGAGGCTTGTTCTTTACCTCTTCATACCCAGCACACACACACAATCTAAAATAAGTCCTGAGACTGCAGGAATTCTACTACAGGTAAAAATCTACAGACAAGCTGCAGCATGTAACTGTTATTGAGCAACAACCTACATATCTTGAGTGGCTGACAGAAAAGCTCGATAGATCAAATACATTATTTGCTATAATCACAGCATTATGAGATTGCTCTAAAAAAAAAAAAAAAAAAAAAATGTAGAATGGGCATTTTCTCTAAGTGAGTGGAGAGGAAAGAACAGAAACAGTTCAGAATTACTACTTCTATTGCTTTTCCGGGCTGGGAGATCTCTAGACGATTACTGTGGTAAGGAGACTGTGCTGCTTTTCATGGTTGTAGATAAAGAATTCTGAGTTCTGTTGTCCTCAAATCTCCCTGTACCTTTCTTGGGAGGTATACAACATCTCTCAGCTGTCGGGCCTTTAAGAGTCCAGTCCAGGTCAACTTTTACCATAAAGCATAGCCTACATTTGTACTGCATTGTAGATAGATTACAGAGAAGGTTGCGCTAAAGCAGACTGGTTTCTGTCCTTAAACTCAATGAATTCTCATCTGTCTCCCCGCCTGATTTCAGCTACGAGCAAGTATTCATGCATCCACAGGCAAGCAGAACAAACCAACTTCATAACATTAAATTTAAAAAGTCACATCTCCTCATGGGTTTAACAATCCTTACCCCTTCAAATCCTCATTATAACAAAGGAAAAGTATCTACCACAAACAGCCAAGCAATCTTTAAAAGTCACAGCAGCTTTTATCAAATACAACGTCCTGTCCTATAATTGACATATTTCCAACTAAGTTCTTAAATGATCTCATTTATTTGCATTTATATATGTATGTCTATTATTTGCAGGCTTTTGTTGTGTCAAATATGTAAAATCTTTTTGTTCTCCCTGGATTTCTCAGTACAAAGAGAGCTAAATCCAGCAAAAAAAACCCCAACAAACCAAAAAACCCCCCTCAGCCAGCGAGTGGAGACAATCTAGATTATCAGAGTTGCTTCTCATGTAAATAAATGTGATACTCAAGCATTTACAAATGTTACAGTGGAGACACAGGAGGTTTCCTGTGACCATCAGTGTACAGACAGGTTTGTATTCTTTCATGTGTCAGAAGTCACCTGTCATCTACAGGACCACAACAGACTTTACTCTTAGCTCTTGTCATGTTGATAGTGGAACATAGAGACTCTTGTATCAAATACATAAACACAGAAGTTCCTTTTTATACTTGATGCATGACTCCAAAATCTTTCAAAAAGATTTAAAAAAAAAAACCAAACAAGTAAGTATTTTCATATTTTCCGTGAGTCTGAATTATTTTAGAAGTTTAAAGAAAACTTAAGGACATGTATTAGTTTAGCATTTACAGGAGCCATCTTGTCGCAAGTTCTTAACACTGACTCCACCATCCATTTTCCCCAAGTTAAAATTAAATCTTAACACAATGGAACACAGCCTAAATGTGACGTTCATTAAGTATGTTCACTCTAATGCTGGAAATTATATAAATTACAAGCCAGACCTATTCAAAAATTTGAACAGCTTCCAAATGGGGTCACTGTGACAAAACTAATTTCCAGTTAAAAGTTATCTTCCCCTTCCTTAACAATGGACATATTCACAACCTTTCTGGAGATACTAGTGATAGGAGAGAGAAAGAAAGAGGGTGCCGGGGGGCAGGGATACTCATAAAACTAAGCTGGTCCATCTACAGTCAGCAGAGAAACTGTCCTCTACAGAAGCCTACGCTGAGCAGAAACTTGGATTCAGTGAAGCAAAACATACCCCATGCCAGCAGTTGCAATGGTACTGCCTATGAGGCTCTATGGCCGTATACTACCTTGGAATCGCTCAAAGCCATGTCTAACACTAGTTTTGCTTTCGTTGTTTTTGAGCAAGTTTCACCCTCTCTGCTCTCCCAGAGACACTATTATGGAAGATATACAGGTCCCGGCTTACGCAAAGCGTATTGTGGCAGGGGAAAGTGGCAGGAAAGTCTGACAAAAATGCCCACCCCACAAACAGATTAGTTACGTATCAATAGGTTATCAAGTGCATTTTCTGTACGATGCTCTTGTGATACAAGCTTGTACATTAGAAATGCACATAGAAACTATGTTACTACAGCTTCAGAAGACATAATAAACCCCCCCACAAGAAGACCCTTCACAGTAGTACCACCTTTAGTCACCTTCCTTCTGGTTTATATATTAAATCAAATAAAAACAAACAAGAAACCCAATACCCCAAGGAAACTACAAGGAAGAATATTATAATGTAACAGAAAACACTTTTATAATAATTTAGAAGAAATCTATGCATGTTATAATACAAAACCATATAGATAAGACATCTCATAATTAAAAATGATCTGTAATAACATGAAGACAAAACCCTGAAAATTTCACACATCCTTAAAAGCTATGCTAGTGTAAACCAGTAAACAAACAAACAAGCCAAAAACCTCCCCCGCCCAACTACGTCAATCAGATGCTCGCATGACAGCCTTGTCTCAAATGAAGTGCTGTAATGGATCTGCAATTAAGTCCTGTTAAAAGTAGGGGAATATATATACATTAGGTAGAGTAGTAACATATTGGCAAGGTAGCAGAGACTTCATAAATTTGTACTTTGCATTACAGATGATTTATTGCATTTATTCAAGATTTAAAATAAAAAGCAAGCATAAAAGAAAAACAATGTAAAGCTATAAATATAACCAATATGTGCAAGTAGACTGGGGGGTGGGGAAGGAAAGGATAACCCCATCTCCCACATTATACTGTGTAATTCAGGGCCTGATCACAGAAATGGGGGCCACATAAAAAGAAGACATACCACAGTCTTAAACAAGCAATGAGCAGGTTGCACGGTTTCCTTGTGATTCCAACAGCTGTATTTACAGCAAAAAAGACAGTTTAATAGGCTATGGATGCTAATGAGACAGCCTTACGTGCTAGTGAGAAGTTTGAGGCAGCTGGAGAGATTGTTAAAAAAAAAAAAAAGTTTATTTTAAAAAAACCCAACCTTTATTATACAAATCTGTGCTTTAGAATTAAAATCTTCCCCTTAAATCTTGTCTAATAAGTGAGCTGACAACTCTAGGCATGACATGGATTCTGCAAGAGTCAAATCAAAAATTTACCGTGTCTGTCATCAAAGAAGTGTGTGTGGCGGCCAGTGAGCCCCAGGGTAGGTAGAAAATGATCCAATAGCTTGTGGAGAGGATGCCTGCACATCCCATGTCATTTCTGTTACGTAATCATTCAAAGCCTTCAGCGCTCATTCCTAGCACCACAAATTAAAGACAGCCCGTGTCATACCGTTCCTGAGAACAGAGGACAATGCTAGATTACTTTGTTAATTCACCTGAAAGTACCCCAACTCTATTTAACTGCAGGTGCGTTCAGTAGTTTGCTGAAGAGATGAAAGTATTCTGAAGTCCGTTACATGAATAATCCTGGTGAGAGCAAGCCTTGGGTGTCTCTCCCTACACAAAACTTTTACATAGTAAGCAAAGCAGAACTTTCTGCCCACCACACTTGGTCCCCACTGGAGACTGAATTATCACAGAATCTGAACTACCTTCCATGTCCTAGGAACGGTGTCATCTCTCCCCCAAAAGAAAGACGGCATTTGGAGCCTGAATTGCTATTTTTGATGCCATACCAATGGAGACTTACTAGCCCAAATCAACTTAAAATCAGGAAAAATTACATATTTTGGAATTTAAAATTCATTCCTTTTAAATACAGTTCAGTTCTCATAGAAAAAGAGTTGATTGTTCTTTGTTTCATTGACAGTGGGGTGACACTTTCTTATTATCTGCTTTATGCACAATTCTGCATGTTGAATAGCCCAAACATTTAAGTCATTTTTTTTTTTTTTTTAAAAAAGTTGTTCTTCAGTGAAAATACCTACATAATTAACTTGAAAACAGATGCTACATTTTGTTCAAATACCTAATGAAGCCACGGTAACATGCACCTTTAGTTCACCTTAGTAATGAATACATACTATATACAAGAACAGATTGTCTCTATACACATCATAGGTATTTAAACTAACAGCATTTTACAATCTACTGGTAAGTGCTGCAGAATCACCGCGATGAAGATGCATTACAATTAACTGCTACAATATCAGCCTGCCCGAGATTCAGTCATCGGTCACTCACAGAAAGACAGTACCTTAAAGCTACTGGTTGAGCACTTGGTGTATTTTCAAGTATACCTTCCAGCATTTACTCTACTAACATGCAATCCTAGAGCTGCATACTCCACAAAAAGTTACTTTAAATTTTACTTTAAAAAAAAAACATATACCACTCTCTCAGGAGTAGCAAACCGTGTGCTGTAGATAACTAGTAAGTTACTGCACACTGTCACTACTGACCTCTAGAAACCCTCCTCTGTAATAGAACACTGATCCACCACCCACTGCTTTGCGGAGGAAACTCGGCCAAGTTGTTTTTGTGTTTCTATATCGTTTCCATAGCAAAGGTCAGTGCATGCGTAAGTTAAACTAAAGCTGGAAGGCTAAAGACTGAAGGTCACTACAGGATAAGCCAGAAGGGCTTCACGCCAAAGCAGTTCCAGGCATATTACTATACTGCATACAGTAAACGCATGCATGCATGTAAAAAACCCACCCAACCTTTATCATATAAACTTGTGCATTAGAATTAACATTTCCCCCTTAAATCTTGTCTAATAAGTGAGCTGACAACTCTAGGCATGACATGGATTCTGCAAGCGTAAAAATCAAAAATTTACAGTGTCTGTAATCAAAGAGAGGACTCTATGGGGGGCAGTGAGCCAAGGGGTACAAACTGCAAAGTTAATAAGAGAATTTTTGGATCATCAAGTTGTATTTTATATTACAAAAACATTCATATGTTCTTAATGCACATATGGAAAAATCCCTAAAAAAAAAAAAAAAGTGTAACGCTAGAGACTATATAGATTAATTCAACTGCTGAAGACAGAAGCATTTAAACTTGGAATTTTGTGGCAGTGGTGAGAACCTTTTCCTTGCTGAGGAAAGCAAACAGGTTACATTAAAAAGAGGCATCAATCCAGACAAAAGAAGTTAGCATTTTTCCAGATTACATAGGGCCATATCTGGCTCACGTGTCATCAATTCCATGCTCTGATCTACAGGAAAGCTTGCAACACTTGACAAGTTTGTGAGAAGACTTTTTTTAGTCTCCGAAATTACAAAGTTCTACCTCTGCTCCCCACCTTTTTTTAAATAAAGCAGGTCTATGTTTTCCATTTATTGTTGCAGGCCAAGATTACCCATCTCTACTCAAATGTAAATGTTACCCTATCCATAAGATGCCATTTCTTAAGACCTGTAACACAAGACTTGAGAAAAATACCCAACAGAAAATACACACTTCACAGTTAACAGGTACTAATCAGACACTGCTACTATACTTCAAAATAGTCTGTTTTTCTGAACCAAAACCCCCTTTGTTTATTTACAAAAAACCCCAATACCTAATAGTGTCACTGAAGCCTTTCACATGCCTATTCTCTCAGACTGAAAACTAAAGAAAAAAAAAAGGAACTAAAACTTGGGGAGGTTAGAAAAATCACATCATTAGCCAAGTTTCATGCTCAGCAGTCAAGCAATACTACGATACTAATGACATTCAGACAGTGCCAAAACCCATTTGCTTGTATTTTTAAAGTAATTTTCCGGCAAAACTTTCCAGCATTTATTAGGAAATTGCCATGTTTAACCAAACTTTGACTAGGGTTTAATACTCATGTTTTATCTTTTATGTGCCTTTTCTTTGCTTGCTAATTGAAGAGGAAGATTCTATCAACACTTCAGTGCTCCTTCACCTTTGCACAATTAATGCACTGCTTATGGCATTACTGGATTGGTAAAGTAGGCTGATTAGAAAGAAAGCTTTTACACACAAATAGGCCTCCCTAAAAATAGGGCATAATCTTGAAATAAAAGACATGTCACTTTGGAATAATAGTCTTTTGTTCACTGAAGTTAACAACTCTATCTTCCCCAAATGCACCAGTATCTATATAAAAACCTCTTGGTTCAAATGTAGAGAACGGGGAAGGAAATACAGCTATATAAACAACTATCAGCACTTACTAAGCATTTACTTCAGATGGAGACTTCCTAGACTTTTCAACACCTTGATATGAAAAGCATGTTGTAACTCGTTATTTCCTCCTCCACAGTCTCATGGCAGCTGGATGCACTTCAGTGACTTCTGTATTCCTTAGAACAGCACCCAAAGTGGTGTAAAAGAGGGAAGGAGGCTAAAGAGGAGAACGGAGGCGAAAGGAAAGATAAAGTTGTTCTCTTGAGCTAGGTATTTTTACTATTACTTTAGAAGACTGTATGAGTAAAGATATGGTATAATTCACCATGAAACCTAAGCAATCCTGAAGGAAAAGAACTTTCACTGCTTAAATTTTAGTCCACTTCTATATTTTTTTTAAAAAATTCCTTTTAAAGAAAAAAGGCACACCATGCCTTTGAAGTGTTTTGCCTTCTGAGACAACAGAGATGTGACCCACAAGCCTGGAATCTTTCTGACAGCAATACCAAAGAGGCACTGGTGCACGGCTTTGAAGAACCAAACTTTTGTTTGTTTGTTTCCCCAGACTTTTCTCCACAAGAATTTCACTTTTGAGTGGTGTGCAGCGAGAACTGTGAATACTGCTGGTTTAAAAGCTGAAGGGCTACTCTGCCAGGCTGAACAGCCACCTATTAACAATGACTTGGGAAAAAAAGCAAGGGATGACAAAGATCCAAAGGCATGAAGATGAACATAATTTGAAACAAAAGACACACAATGACTAACACCAGTGGTACAATTTATCATGGATTTATCAACAGTTGCATTTTGAAAAGCTTGAAACAAATCACACATATAAAACCAAGAAATGAAGAGTTCAGGGAAGTTCTTGAAATGACCACAGAGATCAGTGAGTGCTGACCTATAACCTTCAACGGACTGTTTAAAAGAAACTAGAGAAATTCATGGAAGAAAACTTCATTCAGATCTATTAGGCAATACCCCAGCCACTGGTTCAGAAAGTCTTAACAGCACGTGGGAATTTTTTTATTATTTCATTCTGCTTCTGCAAAGGTTAGAGTGTTACAAAACATCAAACCTCTGATTTTAAAATTACGTATGTTAAACCAAAATATCTACTTTCCCTTCCTCCTGAAGTGCAGTACTATTTTCTATCACTTATTTCATGTACCTTTCCACCAACTGAAGGAAAAGCATGCACATCAAAAAAGCACCCTCCTTCCCCTTTTGCTAAATAAACTTATCAAGTAGACTGACTTAAAGACTTTAAAATAGTAGACTTTAGGAATTCTGAAAAAAATAGCAAGGCAGAAAAGGAACAAACTTTAATAAACTATTAGGTAGTGGCACAGGTCCAACTTTAGAAACATTTTAAAGGTCAACACAAAGACAAACGGGTCCTGCAAAGGACTAAAGCAAACAAGTCATTGCAAATATCAGTGCATTACTGGTCATGATACCGTATGTTTACACAAGGTACAGAACATCCTTCAAGGTTTAAAAACCTGGAATTCTATTTCTGAAGACTCACACCTTTGCACACTCACTCACTGCTTGCAGACAGGATTGAAAGTTTTAAATACTATATTTTGAAGTGTTTTATCTCAGAGTTCTGTCCCGTTCTATACTACCCAAAAAAGGAGATCAATTCATAGCCGAAATAGTGTAAGTGTAAGACTAATACTACAGCTTCATGCAGTGCAGCATTGCCAGTCAAATCTAACTAGGCATCACAACGCAATATCCATCTGCAGTTTGCTCTACGCTCTCGACAAAAAATGTGCTATTCCTGAAATACCAACTTCCAATGCTAAATTATGCTATGGAAAGTTTTTGGACAAGCACTTCCAAGACAGAAATAGGTTATTCCCATACAACCTATAGAAAAAACTCCGTAAATTGTTTTTACTTTTGAAAAAGATTACTACTTTTCCACATTTTAGTAAACATATGATACAAAAAGCAGATGACTATGTCGTCCAGTGTGCCATTCTTAATGTTTTTCATATTAATTAATGCATTGTCTCAATTGAGTATATAGCAGATGCATCAATATGGCTTTTACTATCTATTTTGGGGATTCTGGAGCAGCAGATGCCTGAAGAGTCATCAAACTGTTCTTGAAAGATACGTATTTTTAGAATCTCACCCAAAGGTCAATGTTTTTCCCAACACTGCCCACTACATGGTTCACACAGGCTGAGACTTACCTCCTGCCTTCTGGACTTATTTGGAGGTTGTTGTCACCAAACAGTAGGCAATTAGAGCTGAAATACAGCCTGCCTTCTGGTGATGTACAAAATAGGGAAGAATTCAAAACAAAAATAAAAACTGAGAAAAGTGAAGAGCAGGAAGAATGGGAAGGGTCATGAAACACAGAAAAAGCGCGCTGTTTATTTGGCTTAGAGAACACAGAGAACTCTGATATCATAGCTGTTATTCAAGTAGTTACACGAATTGGCCACACAGAACACCTGAGAAAGATGACAGCCACAGAATTACAGGCCAGGAAACAGACACTCATTTAGACAATCCTTCCGTTAATTTATTTGTGTCGGATCATCTCTGACGTTGCTCGCTTAGATCCTCTCTTGTAGGTTAAAGTTTCTTCCACCAGAACTCAGGCAGAGTTTGACAGGCTTTTTGAGAATGCATTCCTGTTTCAGAATTTTCATAGTAGCTCAAAATTAGTTTACTTGAGCTCAATTAGTTTACTTTTTCTTCCAGAGCAGCTCTTTGGTCATGACTTCAAGCTCTGCAATCACTTTAAACAGTGCTGACACTCACTCCCTCTTTCACAGGTCTCCATTAAACCTCACACAGGAGGTTACTGTTTGCTTGTCAGGGAGTAGAAGTGCATAACCATTTAAATAAACTTGTTTTTATTTATCACTTCTTTAATTTTTGATCTTACAGCTTTCTTCAGCTGTAATACTGCTGAGTTGTCCATATGGATTACATGATGCTTCCCCTCCTCTGTTACTGCAGAATCAACTACAGTAAGAATTTTGCTTATGGCAGAGGAATTGATGAACGATTCTATCCTTAAATCCTTCGTAGTGTAGCAAAAAGATACTTCTGGTACAGGCAAATTCTTAATAGCTACCACTGCCCCAACTTTGTCTTGCATGCACGGGGCACCAGTGGATTCTATACAGCACCTGTTGCAGACACATCATCAATTTTAGAATAAATTACCCTTATCATAGTTCACATCTAGAACCGATTCCCACTGTGGTACATGGCACGGCCACGGGACAGATACTCCTTCTTGCATACAGAACGGTGCTAACAAGTTAGCTATTAGCTCAGCAGTGCCTCAGTATATTGCATTGTACAGTTATCAAGAAGAATATCATGTAAATCACCTCAATAGTAGCAGGACAAAAGATAAAAAGGAAATACTTCTTGCTGTGCACAACACAGTTTATGGAATTTACTACCAAAAGGTATCATTAAATTTAAAATACTTAAGAAAACTCAGAAAATTGCAGAAGTCGATACAAGTACCAGGAACAGAGCATACAAAACAAGTTTGTTGGTTTTAAAAAAAGTCATTTTAGATCAGAAACCTAAAATACAAAAGTAAAAAAACCCACCCAAAACCAACTATCCCTGAGAGATCCTTATTGTGTGCCCACCTGCTCTATAATGCTTCTGTGTTTTTGATCATAAGCATTATCCAAGTGAAGTCTCATGAAGAACCCTAAGCAATTTAGCCAACAGTAAAAACTCATTCTAGCAAATTGTAAGTTTAAACATTATTTTGTTATGTACGATTTGACCAATGGGAAGGGTGGGAAATTCAAGCAATGATGATCGTTCATTTAGAGTCATATGAAAAGTGGCAGCTATTTTTTTTAAAAGGCTTTGTAGATGGGTAAAGTAAGTACTTTAACCTACTGAATTACAATGGTAAAGGCAGACAATGCTCAGAGGCTTTCTGTGTCTTCTGACAATGCAATACAAAATTTCCACATAACTTGGATGACAAAAGGTCAGCATGTCACCTTTCTCCTTTCTAACTATTCTGCCAAGTTATTGATTCCTTCCCTGTGAAAATTGTCAGCGTTATCTTGCAGATTCTCTACCAAGGTAAAAGAAATTGTTCCAGATGACATGGATTAGGTGGAACATACTACCAGGAAAGCAGAGATTAAAATTACAGGAATCTGCTATTTAGAACATTTCACATTAAAAAAGCTGAAAACAAGAGCATTTAATTACAGAATTTGCTTCCTTAAAGTCAATGGACTTACAAAGCAAAGCCTGATGCTCCACTCATTTCTCCTCACATTTGGAAATAAGCTGATTAAACACACTCACAACAGATGATGCCAAATTTGTCAGAAGCTTAGTCTCCTAGCAACAGGTATGGTACAGTATTAGTAATAGATTAATGACATGCACTAATAGATTAATGGCTTGAAGCTATGTACTATCTTAAAATCTTTATTTTAAATAATACATCAACTGCACATACAGAACTACAGAGGTTTCACAATTCAGAAATTAAATACGCTAGCTTTCTATAAAGTAATGTTCAAGAGCAAAACAAATTGTGTAGGAAGAAAAAGTACACAGGCCTTCAGACACCCAAAGATGCGGCAGTTGTACTTGATGATCATTATAGGTCCCTTCCAACTGAAATATTCTATTCTATTTTATTCACCCACATGCTTTCTTGTCTCTGACGCTAGTTAACATACAGTTATTTCACACAAGAAAATTATGCGTACTCTATTGCAATGATCACACACATGGCAGTGACTGGTATAAACCGAAGAGCAGCAAAAAGAAAAGTCAGGAACAAATAGTAATGCATATCTTGAACTGGATTTGCATAATAAGCTTCCAGACGTGCTGGAAAAGAATTTCACTTTTGTATTTAAATAAAGTAATTTTCATCTGGTCACAGCTATTTAGTATTTACCTTTCACACCAAACTTGGCCATTAGCATATTGTTTTTCCCAGCAGTGAGTAAAAAGTTAATACAAATCGATGTTTTGTTTCATAACAACTTCCTCTCTCCCATCAAGCACAACAATTAATTTCTAAACCAGCTGGAAGAGACCAAATTGCAAAATAGAATATTGATTTGCATTTGCATTCATTTTAATTTAGAGAGGCATAGTATAATCCATGAATTTAAGCATGAGACTGTCAGCCACACGTAAACAGTCAGTCTTATTATAGCAAGGTATTTCACAATTGTAATGCAAATAAATAGCTTTTAAATCATTAGTGTAAGTCACATAGATTACAGATCTGTTTTTTCTAACTTGAATCTAGTACTGCAGCTTAGAAGCATCTAGTTCTGCAAGCAAAAGAAAGCCTACATATATTTGTCAAATCTCATAAACATCAGGAAAACAATTTCCCTTAATGCAAATATTAGTGCAAGAGTGCAAGATACAAGCACTCGGGGTGTGGGGGGGGAAGTAAAAAATTTGCGTGCAGTTCACAAAAGCTCAGCAGACACTTGTATGTCAGCTAAAATCTCTCCAATTTCTGTCCTCATTACGTGTTAAATTCCAGTGCCAGCACCTTGGATTGTGAAAGTTGTGCCTACTTGTTCTCCATTGACTAAAGCAACACAGTGCTCCACATGAAGAAATGTGTCCGGCCGACCTTCAGATTCCAGCCTAGTCCTGGCATCCTCAATTTTCTCTAGTTTGCAGCACAGACTTCCCTCATAAGCACCCGACCCTTACCTCTACTGTGCTAAGAAATCTAGTAGGTCTGACAATAGGAGAAAGTTGGAGCTGGTTAGGCCATGCTATTGTAATGAGAAGGAAAACACTGAGCAACTTTGTAGACATGAAAACTCGATGAAGAGCTCAGATTAAGAATGGAAATGGAAGGATAAGGAAAGACATTCAAAAAAGAAGACAGGAGGCAGATAACCAGCCCTTTTTTGGAGGGAGAGAAAGGAAAGATACAAAGTCTTCAGAGAAAAAAAGGAAGAATGAAAAGAGTTCAAGGTAGATTATCAGAGAAGAAACAGTTTGATAAATGGCCTAAAGAATATGATTAGCAATCAGGCTGAGAGAAGAAATTCAGATGAAGAGCTTGGAGAGAGGAGATTGCTTTGGCAAGGAAAAAGCAGACAGTCCAAGACATTTACATTCTGCCCATACATCTTTATTTATACAGGTATAACATTCGAGCTATTCCAAAACTGATGTAATTGCAAAGTATGACAATTCACTTGCCAGAGAGAAGGCATATACTATAAGGAGAAAAAGCGATAACATGCTTATACTACAGTATGAGTAAGAGAAAGAGAATGGGGACTGATTATGCCAATCCTATTAGCACTTTGCATCTGGTCTCAAATAGTAATGAGTTATTTCCAACTACTGGAATAGGATAAACACATCAAATACATTTTTAATGTATAGACTGCTATAGTGAAAGATTAAGGACTGAAACCCTGGCTGCCATTTTTCTGGAAAAGAACAGGAAATACCTTGGGATTTGGGGAAAAAGACAAACCTTGCTGTAACTTTAATGTAATCAGACTAATATTTTTTCTCTACTACTTGTCTTATAAAGATAACTCTTGTCTGATTTGACTTATAAATGAAGAGTTAAATTTTATCTTAACCTGGGTTAGGATTAAGACAAAGACCATTAAGCAAGATTGAAGTGAATAACTAATGACACATTGCTTTCACCCAGGGATGTGGCAAACTGATAAATCAAGGCACCTGAAGAAGTCCCACAGCTCCTCAGCACAACCTTCCCCATGTCCAATGAATGAGAGGGTGGGTTCCCTTTCAAGCTGCACGAGCCAGCTGGCACCGTAGATATTAAAGGAGACATCAGTGACTACCCCTAACTAATCCAGAGGCCTTCCCAGCATAGAGCAAGATATTTCTGTACAGACCTGAACTCTGAAAGTCAGAAAGGAGCACATCACAGCTTGTGCACACAGTTATACCTACAATGCCAAACCCACGCATCTTTTCCTTCAAAGAGAGTATGATGGCAAAGCTTTCTTTTGAAAGCCAAGTCTAATTTACCAGGACCTTATACCTAACCCTGAACTCAACAATAATTGGATGGTGTTTTCAAAGTATTTAAATAATATGCTTTAGATGCCATTAGCATTTGGAATATTTAGCAACAGGTAAAGAACCCAGCCAAAGCAACCATTAATAGCAGGTACCAGTTACCAAGAGTCAGCATATCACCACCCTCTAGTTAACCAGATGAGGACTGCTACCTGCCCTACTGCATTTTCTTGAAACTGACTGAAACTGTTCTAAGAGACAACAGAACTTGCATGATTCTGTTAAGACAATGGAAATTATGTCAAAAAAAGAAAGCAAGAAACAAGCCTTACTTGCTGTTACAGATAACCAATCAAACTCTGATTAAGCTAGGTGATGCCTTACTTTCTAAGGAGATAGATACCATTAAACAGCGAGTAATAACCTTTGGTTCATGCTAAAGGAAGAGAACAGTCATGTTTAATTAACTCCAAACATTTAAGTGAAAAGTTAACAGAATTTATGGGTACCATTTCACAGAAATAACCTAATAAAAACACAAACAAGAGGCATTTATAGTGTTCAGAAGCCGTCTCAACACCAAAAGCCGATTTGTGATTCAAATGAAGCTATATTGTATTTCAGCATAGCTCCAACTAATCTATTATCATGACTTTTTTTACCTGTCCCCAAGCACACTCCTTCCTCCTTAAAGTTCATGTTGAATATGTTTGAGTAATACAGTATTGCGCTGTGAATCCATTTACAAGCATAAAACTGCATACAGCATAAAATTGTGATATGCAATGTAACTGTAGTAAACTGTAAATCTTAAACATCTAAACCCAACTTTTGTATTGAACAATTTACATTTAAGGGAGAAAAATCTTACCCAGGAAGGACTGTAAGCTTCACACAAGGCAACAATTCACAGCATTGTAAACAGCAGTAATTGTAGTTAAAAAATAACCTTCTACTCAAAAAAGGCAGACTTCCTACCTTCACGACAGGGTGTCCTCCAGTAGATGCTTTTACTGCTCCTCTGCTTCCTTCTGTTTCATAGTGAGCTCTGTGATGAGTTTTAGGCTGGACTTCTATTTTCAGTTCACACTGCCCGTAATGACTTGGTAAAGGCCAATCAAGAGGTGGTAATGAAGATGTGCTGCAATCAAGACAAGCACACTGTGGTTAATGAACTATGCCATACGGCCACAGTACAAGCAAAGTAACTTCACTGTAAAGAACAGACAATGATGTCACTTTCCTAACAAATGACGACCAAATAAGAATAGCTATTAGCCTAAAACTGTTACTTGAAAGTTCCAAAATTTTGCTGGTTCATTAAAATCTTCTGTTAAGTATTTCTTTTGGCGTTGTTCAAGTGGGATTTCTTCTTTCCAACACCTGATTAAAAGAAAGGTACTGTATGACTCCCATGCCCCACATTACCATTGCTATTCTATAACGCCTTTATATTACTTTTTTATCCTCAAGTATACCACAAGCAAATGTTGTTTAGAGGCAACAGTGTAAACTCAGCCTGCAAGTCATTAAGTTCTAACTCTCTGCATTATTATCTTCCAGCCTGTTGTTTTTGTTTTTCAAAGATAGTTAAAGTGCAGTGCTTACCAATCATTAAAATGAACGCTATATGATGATCCAAAATTTTTAAGCTAGTAGTCCTATCTGAGCATAAGGACTTACTGCAACAGACAACAAAGACACCTGAAGTACATGCTTAGCTTATCCACAGATTATATTCACCCTTACACACAGTAGCAAAGTCACTCCAGGGAAGAAGAACAAAATGCAGTAATAGAAGTAATACGGAAGAACCTCAAAGGGAAATAAACCACATGATGTCACCAGTGTTTTCATACCTACCCTTTTACCTGCACAGATTTATAGACTCATGATTCTAGTAAGATTAACAAGTCACATTCAAGTCAGTAATTACGTGGCAGAGCAAATTCATTTATGAACATTTAAAAGCGAACATTTATAGCATTGTGTATCAAACAAGAATATTTACAATAAAAATAAGCTTCTATTAAAATAGTTTTGTACTACCTTACTCTGACCAACAGGGAAAGCAAATTAGGTTTTAAAGAGATGGACAAATATTGGTTTGTGTTGTCATCTGAGAAAGCTCAATTCCATTTCTTTCCACTTTACAGGAAGTCAGGAAAAACCCACCACCAATCCATGCAACTTTCCACAAACACGAATAGCCACAGGTCTAAGAAAGATAAATTATATCTTCTGGAGAATTTAGCTAAGACCTATAAAATATATCCACAGTTAAAAAAGAAGATAATGTTTGGACTGAACAAAAAAGAAAAGAAATCTGTCTTTAGCAAGTATCTGGATGGACTTGGGCTCAGCCTGCAGCACCACATATCTACCTTTTACTAGAAAAATCAATGTCATAAGCATGGAAAAGAGGGAGAAGGAACAGCACCACTGCTGGCCTCCTCCTACAGAACAACCTGCAAGCCTGTTGACCTGGTGCTTCATGGAGCACCTCTACTGTGCACTTCAGGAGAGAGCAAACATTATAATATAAGCCTTATCTCCTGAAGCACCTTTCTGAGAGCAATGGGAGCACTAAGAGTCTTTCCCTTTCTTCTTACTGAAAGGAAGAAATGTAAGCAATAAATCATCTCCACAAGCATTCAGTGTACAGCAAAGACTCTTCTTCCTCCAGTAAGGGGTCTGATGACTGGTCCTTCCACAGCAGTAGTATTTACTGGGTAGGAGAGGACTGGTGATGTCAGCAACAAAAGAGGAAACTGACAGGAATGCAGTATAAGCCCAATCCTTCCAGATACTTACCACAGGCCAAGACGCACTGCCTAAATGCTACTATTGGCTATCAACTAGACTTTGCCATTCACTTTTATAGCTACTGAAGGAGGACTCAAGTCTTCAGTCTGAAAAAGGAAAGAAAATGTCAGGATTAGAAGATACTAAAAAGTTTAAAAAGAAATGTAGCATGTGAGACATTTTTCTTTAGTATTTCTGGAAACCTTTCCCCCCACCATATAACCAAATATTCTATGTCAAAACAGTTGGTATACACACTGAACAAATACAGTCCCTAAGAGAACTTGGTATAACGTGCACACCGCAGACTATATACCAATTATTGGGAGGCATTACTGAAAGTTTAATAGTAAACTCAGTCAAGAAAAAAGTATTTGTTGCTTTTGATCACTCTCCATACAGCCTCTCAGAGAGGTTTACTCCTTCTGCAATTAACTAATAAAATGTGGCACAAGTTGTATCAGACTCCTATTATCTCCTGAAAAAATATTTGGAATACTAGAACAAACATGGAGACAGGAAAATAACCAAGTCTCAAGATTTTGTCATTCTTTGAAAACAAATAGAAAATATCAGCATGAGAGAGCAAGCAAGCACACAACATATGTGCAGATGCCTAAAACATCAAAAAATTGGAAACCTTTCAAAACACAGTTCTCCAAATAAATGACATAGCCTTTGAGGCTGTGCTGCATCAAACTAATGTTTTCTAGATGCAGCAGGCTAGAGAGTTAACAGCTGCTTCCCTTTGGAGTTTGATGTTGGATACCCAAACTGTTGTTTCTTTCTCAGTATTTTTCTTGCTGTCTCCATCACCCTCAACTTTTCAGCAGCAGTGGAATCTTAGAAAGTTTTAGGGTACACGGTCATGCACTTCTCTGCCTTGTGAGGATATCAGTTTAACGTATTTCTGCTTCCACATCACCCTTTCACTTTTTTTTTTAGGCAAATGCTGTAGAGATACACATTGAACTAGATCAGCGATCTAACATTATTTCATTTTGAAAGGTATATTTTTGAATCCTATTAATTTACCAGGGCCCCAGTTGTCTATACAGCTTCTTCAAATAGAACTAGTAGGAGGGAGGCAGTGGGAACTTCCTAGCCAGCACTGTCACTTTCTGCAAGTCCCAGGCATCCACAAGCTTGGACATTAAATAAATTAAAAAAATATCAGAATACAAACTCTCAGGGGTTTTTTTTTAATACTATGTAGAAAAGGCTATCATGTCAGCGTTTGGGGGGCTAAGATGTAACAAGTTTGCATACATTTTGAACACTTTTCAATAGGAAGTAACACTATTTTGGTACCAGATGCTGAATATGGGAAAGTAAGTCTGAAGCCGCTAGCTGTACTGCGTTTAAGGACCTGTTCTCAAGAAAATACTGTACAGTCTACACTATTAGGTGAGGATCAGCAGAAAAACTGCTAGACCTTTAACTCACCACAGTTATCTTATCAGTGCTGAACTGTGCACTGAACTCCAATGATCTCTGATACTTGGGAACTTAGCTAAGTTCAAGATTTAGTGCTGCATTACTCTTAAAATACCTGGAACGTGTTTAAGAATAAGCTCAGCTGCTTCAGAAATGAGCAAAAATTTGGTGTTACAAAAGGATTTCTGTCTCCCCCAGCTTACACACAGCACAATGGCATTTGCATTATTGATAAAGCCATCTAACTTCGTATTCAGAATCCAGATCTGCTGCTGACTGTTGGGTTTTTGAAGTAATTGTAAATCAAAAGACTAAAAGAAATAAGAACTTTTGTTATTTAAAACTCCTCACTTTTCAGACTTGATTGCGAGGGGGACATTTGTAGACACTTCCACATGTTTCATTGCAAAATTTTACCAGGTTCATCACCAAATTACCATTACAATAGCTTGTGACAGTCTTTTACATAAGTTTCTCTAAATTTTGGTTTTTTTAAATGAGTAAAAACCTTATTAACAATGCAGTTACCTACTAGTAAAGCACCAAATTACGTCAGGAAACAGAAATAATGAGTGACAGTCATTCTAGAACTTTCATTACATCAAATCTTAATATGCTGTTGAAACAGCACCGATCTGTAAACCTACAAATGTCAGGGTTGGACTAGATGATCTTTAAAGGTCCCTTCCAACCCAAACCATTCTGTGATTCTTCCAGTAACACCAAGAGAGTGGCATAGTCTGATTAATGCAAGTCTCCAAAAACTCATACTCCTATCACATCTAGAATAAAGGCTTCAGGGAACAGCAGCTATTAAAAGAAACTCAGAAGAAAGAACCGCTCAGTAGTACCCTCAGCAGAAGCCACTGCATTTAAAATCATCACTTCAGTGATAATTTAATCAATATTAATTGAACAGATACCTTCTTCCTGTGCTACCATTATCTCCAAGACAGAACTGATTCAGGCTGCAGAAACTGATGAGAAAACGTCTGATGTTCAGCATAAGGACAGCCAAATGTGCCCAAATGGACTTCAGCACTCAGACCTGCAGAAGTCAGAGCCCACCTCATGGGCTGACTCTGCCTCTCTCACACAGGAAGCAACCAACCCCAGAAATAAGACTGCTTGTTTGCATTTGGCTGTGGCTCCACAGCAGTACACGTGGGACAGAAGGAAGAACAAAACCTATGAGAACCATTAAAAATAATCCAGTTAAAAACTTAAAACAGTTACTTTCCATTTGTAGCACTCATCCTGGGTAATTCATTAAATAAATAGCTGGGGCTCTGTGCAGACAAATTGCTAAACACTGGTAACTCAGCTGAAGCACGTGTGGCATTAGCTCAGTTTTAGTCTAACCCTCTCCTGGACTCCTTGATTAAAATGTTTTTGAACACAGGTGGAACTGATAGAAGAACTCATTTTAGCCACTCTGTATGAACATGTTCCTGCCCCTTTGTAGTCACTAATTATAGTAATAACCTTTCATATACAGCCACTAGGATCTCAAGACGCTTGTGAAAGTTCATATTTCCTTAGCTGGTTGAGATTCACAGATCTCCTAGAGTGATTCTTTTATTATTTCTTAGTTGCAGAAAAAACATTTTCCACTTGCAGCTCCTCCCAACACATCAAAAGGCAAAAGCTCACTGACCATACAATGGATATTCCACATCTTTTCCTCGTTCCAAATTCTTGCAGAGATTAACCAACAGCGTATACTGTGACAAGTCAATGTTGCAACACAGCAACCCCCTGAAAATCTCTAATAGTAACTATGATTCAATACTGTGGCCCTTTTCAAGAGTGCTTGCAGACCCAAAATACTGCTGCGGTTGCTCTTCACTACCTAGAACAAAACAACATTTTCCCAGTAATTTTGGAGTTAAGAATTCTGAGGCCATTCCAGTTGCCACAGTGGCTTATCAATAGACATTTTAAAGACTGTTGACACTCAAAATATCACTGTTCTACGACTAGCAGACTCACAGTTAACTAGGCTTTCAGAGTACTGATACAGTATACTGCCAAGTAAAATCTATAGTCTATCACTTCAGAACAAAGCAGAGAGCTGGATCACATGTACAGCACAAAGGTCCCATACTAAACACTACCTGAATTTCTCTGAATTCATTAATGGTGTGTAAACAATAGCCTAACTTATTAAAAATATAAGAGGTTCAAAGTTCTTTTGCTTGTCTCACTTAAGTGGGTCCTTATCTTCAAAGCCAGCAATTTGCAAACATTTTCATTTTCAAGTTTTGCTAATGTAGCATAGCTGGTGTTATTTCTATTTATCAAAATAAAATGGTAAGTACTTAGCAGACTAAGTCTGCCTATAGTCCACTCACACTGAAAAAAATTATTCTTTTTAAAGTTAAAACCAAAGTCCTAATAGTTATGTTAAAAATAGAACATAATTCTATTCCTCTCTACTTCCCAGACTTCTGAGAGAAGGATTCAGAGAAGAGAAGCAACGTTTCCAAGTACTCAACCATCTACCACTACATGTGAACTTTATTTTTTTTTTCTCCTGAGAGAGTAAGCAACATTGTCAGCAATCCTAGTTTTCAGCTGTAACTGCCAGGTAAAATACTCTCAAGTTGCCATTAAGTATCCATTATTAAAGAGATTCCTGAGCTGTAAACACATCTATCAAAGCCTGTTTGTTCATCACCACTGGAACAAAGAAACTACTTGATATCACTCACTTCTCAGTACTCTAGGTCAAATTTGTGACACAATCTGAAGACAAACATCAGTTTATATAGCAGTTTTTAAATCAATGTACAATTCTCTTAAGAATTTCATGAGGGAAGACACAGTAAAAGAAACTACATTTCCGACCATTAATGAATATTGCCTGGTTATCTACCAGACACAAAATCACCATTTGTTCCCATCAAATATTTCAGGGGTTAAAGAAAAAAAGAAAGAAAAAAAAATATCAATGACCATTAAGTTCACTATGCTGAAAAGTGCCTGTTTGCTTGAGACAAATTAGATTCTCCTGATCTACTTTACAGAACCTAAAACTTACTGTTCTACCAACCATTCATGTTAAAGGCCATAAGTTTAAAGCAAAAGAAAACAAAACAACAAACCTAAAGCATCATTGACTGTTCTTCTAACAAGATGCCCATGTTACCTATATCAGTGCTGGCCATGTCTGTGATGGTTGTTAACTCTGGAACACCATAACCGTGGTTGTTAACACCATAAATGTTGCTGATCTGTTATGAATTGTACTTTTGGTGACAAGTCGTCCCATAGTTATGGTATGGTACAGGACTAATTGCTCAGTAGTGGTTTCTGGGTCATGCCTATACTCTTTCTATTTCCCTTGATCAAGTTTAAAGAAAGTATTGTAAAAGAGACTTTCTAAATTATTTTTTTTTTTTACTTTTGGAAATCTTACAACTGCGAACTCGTTTGAGGGAGGATGGATCACAGAGAAAAGCTATATACATTGTAACTGAGGACATTAATGTCTCTAAAACAAGCACATGTATCACTTCAAAATACTATCTTGCTACTCATCTTCCTAATACAGCACCCTTCTACTTAAGGAGGCTGACTGGAATTTAACAAGAAAATTTTAATAAAAGGGATCAGTCTTGACGAGCTTCCCAATATTACATGGTTTCATAAATATTTACTAAACACTGAACAGAAATTTCACAGAGTTTCAAAGACTTAAGAGTACACTTAAGATAATTCACATGCACATACTAATCCTTTTCTGATGGTGCCAGATAGTGTGAGCAAGCAGATCAAATCTAGATATTTGAATATGAACAGACTCTATGAAGAAACACTTTCTCTAGTATTCTTCTAGACTATTTATAACCTATACTGACACAGGCTACCTAACCAAGAACATGAACTTGAAGCATCTTGTTTGCCTTCCAACAGCCAATACAGAATTTGGGAAAGCAGTGAAAGAAAAAAGAGAATCCAATTAATAAAATAATCTGAAAGAACTTTAGAAGACCTATTTCTAGGCTTTTGCACAAGGAGATATAGTGGAAAAAAACCCAGCTTAGAACTCAAGCTCTAACAGTAGATGTGCGAGAAATAGTCATAAAATCAGCATCTTCGTGAAATGCTGGGGTAACAAGCACATGGGGAGGTCAGATCTACTATCAGTACATTAAGATCCCCAAAAGAAAGGGATTTTCCAAATGGAGGGGAGGGAAACATGAGACACACAGATAAAGTCAATTCTTATCCCTCATCCTGGGCGGAGGAAGAAAGTGGTATCTTAAATAACAGTAACAAGAATAACAATGTAATAAAACTATCAAATAACTTCATTGCTGAATATTCTGCAAGATGACCAATTTATTCTGCCATTGAAAGAGTGCTCATCTGCCAAGGTACTTTGTTAATGCCATCAACAGATACCTTCACTATTCACAGATACAGAAGACACTACCTAGTTCCCTTCTACCTATTTGAAAGGAGTGGTTGCACTGGTTCTGTCTGTTGTCACTTGCCTAGACTTACCTTTGACAAGGAAACAGAAATGTGACTCAGGGCACAGAATACGCATACACATTTCACATGCTACACGCTGGCAGATTATGAGTTTCTGTGACCAAATAACAAGCTGTCATATAACAAAATTGTTTGGATGGCATCTGAAATACAACTAAAATGCTCAAAAGCACGGTACACATTTTTAATTTTTTTTAAAGTATTGCACACTTACTGAACATCAAAGAAAGAAGGCAAACATGGTCAGGACTTCATAGAAAAACTAAATTACAGATGTACAAAACTTTAGATCGCATTCAGAGAAGAGTGTGACGCAAGTTATCCCCACTTCTGCCAGGGGTCAGTTTATTGCAGCTGAGTGTGCACACTGGTCACAGTCACTTCATATGCATGGAATCAATACTCCAGCTTACTTCATGCACTACTTTGTACTTGACAATACAATCAAGACATTTAAAAAGCATATAAATTTTAATATATATTGTAATTTATATATTACTATGTAGAATATTAATAAAGATATAAATTGCAAATAATATCTAACTCCCTATGACAACAGAGGTGCTCGCGTTTGGTCACTGTCAAACTATTTAAGAAACAGTGGATCTTCTTGCATTTCATTTTTATTTTTAAGAGTCAGCTTAGCTCCCCTACTTTATAAGCATCAAAATCATAAAATATTATATGACAGAATGAAATGTTTTAACATACTGAAGATGCTTACTCTCACAGCACCCGTGGAACCGGCTACAACTGCTAAGTAATTCAACATTTCACTGAGGATACAGCTGCCATTGCAGCCACTTCCACTAATTCAACAGCCAGACTACATTTTTGGCAGCAAATGTATACAGCTTAACAGTTTTATTTAGTTTACTTGTGAATAAGTGTAGTCTTTATTGTCTTCTGCCTGTTTGCCTATTTTATATTTAGAGAAGTTCTTCAGTGCCAGCTTCTAAATGAATTGACATTTTAAAAAAAAAAATATTACTTCTTAATGAAAACAGTAAAATCAATTTTTATTCTCTTCTGCTCAGTTCTTCCACTACAACAGGAAGCCAGTTTAACTGACTATCCATTTTTGTGACTATTTTGGTCATCCCACAAAAGAACCATAGATCCACACCCCATCTTGCCACATGCCTATACAGTTAGGTGCTTTTACCCTTCAGCAGTGCTCAATTTTTATGAACTATGTTAGCCTGCGAGCTAACAAAAATGCCAAGTTAGGACTGCTGAGTATCCTACATAAATACTATGCAATTCCAAAATACATAATTAACGAAAAATATTTATTGTTGTTTTAGTTAGAATGAAAAGATTCTAGTAACAGACTGAACACCTTTTATTAACAGGTGAGCAGACTGCAACAGAATTAAAAAAACCCCAACAAACCACTTCAAGACAGTTAACGTATTTGCCAACACAGTAGTTTCAGATCTGGTAAAACAGAATTTTCCAGCTAGCAGCTTTGCGTCTTTACTGCTCAACTTCACATTCATAAACAGTTATGCAGAAGAACGTTAAAGGGGGAAAAAAAATAATAATCACTTCCACTCACTGAAATCAATACATTTCTGAGGAGAGGAGAAATTAAAATCTGTGGTATACAATTATACAAAAATGACAACATGGCTGGATAAGCATTGGTTAAATATATTTAGATATTAACAATCTAAACTAGTTGACCTAAAGGATTTATAGAAAACTTAAGTTTTAAAGTTAGCAGAAGTCTAGTATTAATAAAAACAAGCCTTGTATGTGACACCGATGTATCAACACATAGGAATATGTTCAGCAGTAGAACTGCAAAGGTCATTGTTAGAACTCAGATGAACACTGAAGTCTATTTGTAGTACCCATTAAAAGCTACCCTTTACTATCAAGCTCTTAAAGCTATGATTCACTTATCTTCCATTTGTTTTAAGGATGTTTCACTGTACCTTGAAAGTATGGGTTTGTATTTCACCCTTTTGTGTTCGTAACTTCCTTCATCAGTACTCAATAGTAAAAGTTATAGCTGAATTTTCTCCATTAGTTCTCTGCCTATAACACATGTGGGAAGGGTCAGCTGTAGCAATCTTTAAAAGATGACTAAGTGCTTCTCTATTTCACAAGATGTACACCCCAAGAATATTCACATACCCAACACAGAATGGGAACAAGTATTCTAAAACACTTTTTTCCAACAGGCTTGTTCATCTGACAAGTCATCAGGAAATAATACATGAAGACATCAAAATGATGCAAGAATGATATCTGAATTTGGAACAAGGCACTAGAAAGGGGAAATACACACAAACTAGCATGTTGCCATAAAAGCTAGCACTGACTTTTTATGAAGTTGTGCTTTTGAGGGAAGTCCCCCAAAAGAATACCTCTTCAGTAAGCTCGTCTTACTGGGCAATAGCTAATTCTAGTTTTCTGCTAAGAATTTAAAACTCTGAGCAGCAGGAGAAGCATCTTCTAAAGGGCATCTCTGAAACTTGGTCATAAACATTCCTTTATTTTGCTTCACTTACTTTGGGGGAAGAAAATGCTAAAACCATGAATATTTTCTAAGCCATTCTTTCTAAAATTAGAAATACAGAGTGTGAAAACAAGTGGTACGCAAAGATGATTTTGCAATAAGAAGAACACTACTTTGTCATTAACTTTTCGGACTTAAGCTTTGCCTTTTTCAAAATAAAGCATATACGTGGAGAATCCTACCCTATATTCCCCCCACACACACACTCCAAGAAAAAGTAATCTGTTCATCCACTACATCCTTGAAGAGCAAATCTTAAGCAGTGCCTGTGGACAGAATGATTCTATTTTAATCAAAGTTATTTTAAAATCAATACAGAGTAGCACAGAAGCATTGACATTTAAACCTATAATATGGTTTTTATATGGATAATTGTGCTTTACAGATATTAGTCTAATGTACCTTTCTTGCACAATGTCCACACAAAAAACGTCTGCAGCTTTCTCTTCACAGTATCTCCCTACCCCTTATTTTTAAAAGATGGTAGAGCAAGAAAAAGACTTCAGCAATGAAATGGATAACTTGAGCTGAGAAATCACAGCATCTGTCCATCCAGCAGCAATGCTGCTTAAGGAGTTTGCATTTCTACTCCACCCACTGCATTGTACTGGCAAAGTGATTCCAGAAGCTATATGGTTAGAATATAGCAAGTTTTTCCCCCAGATGAACTAATTCCCTTTTCTGAGCCTCCACAACTCATCCTGCTAGCACATGACAGGACTACAAAAGGAAAAGAGCTAGTTAACTCAGCACCATGATGGTGGCAATACTCTTGGAACTGCAGCCTAGAAGTTCATTCTTTCTAGATGATTTTCAGTATGGCATGCAAATATTTTTTGCTATTCTAATTCTAGAATTCTACCAGCCCAAAGAAGCAAGTAAAAACAAAAGCAAATAAACTCCCCACCTCTTTTGTGGTCTCACAGTTTTATAAAATCATGTAAGTCAGGTTTCCCTAGCTATATTGAAATGTTAACTGCTCAGATTAGATGGAACTGCAAAGCATGCAAAAAATCTGCAGGTTTTTGATTCAGCTGGGTTCTGTGCATGTATGCAAACAAACTTTATTTAAATAAAACTAATCCTATATTAAAATACATCTACTGTATTTTTCAAAGAAGAAAAAGATGGGTATTTGGTCTCTCAAGTTATTTTTTCCTAATTATATCATCTACCTGCTGACGAGAAGTTTTCTTAAAGAAGTCTTAATGCATCGCTGAAATATAAGCGCATTCATACACCTATTTAAGATGCACAGGAAAAGAAAAATGGGAGGGAAAGACCTTCTAATCACTTACCGAAATATAGGAGTATGACCAGGCTTTGGTTTGTTCCAAGTAAAGTGCGAAGGAACAGAAAGAAATTGGTCTCCAGGCAAATCTTTTTTCAAGGTGTGCTGAGTACCAGAGCAATCATCTACTGCAGTTTCAAGGGATGATGATAAGTTACCCTGTTCTTCAGGACAGATATCTATTTTTCCTGATAAAGTGGCAGTCTGATCCTCTGAGGTCTTTCTTGTTTTCAGAGGAATATCAGTCTCTGTACAACACTGAAACGGTGAAAGGCCAGAATTAAGGCCTTGTACGTTATGGATGGAAGTGTTTAGCCACGTGTCTTCAGTTATGCTTCCTCTGGGAGAATGGCCAGGTGATGGAGTTGGAGAGTGGTGAGGAGAGAGAGAACCAGCATAGCAAATCTCAGCACTGGAGTGTCGTCGTTTCCCACAGGGAGATGTAGGTCTTGATGAGGGCCTTGATGTTGGTCTAGGGCTTAGCCAATTTTCATCTGTAATGCTAGTTCTAGGAGAATGACAGGGAGACTGTCTAGGTGACAAGGCATGCCCAAATCCATAAGGCTGCTGCCAAGATTCATCACTGGGACCTCGTGGAGAACCACCAGGAGATGCCAAAGGAGAGCCAAGGGTAAATCGAGCAGCTGCTTCATTTAGCTCTGAGTCTACATCATCATAAACATGGGAAATGGATTCACAAGAGGAAGCATCTGAAAACCAACTTCTGGACGAAATGCTGCTGGCAGGGCTTGGACTAAGGGATGATTCCCTATATGATGGCTCAAGAGGAAGATAGAGATGGTCCCGCGAAGGCCTTTCCATATACTCATTTTCAGTGCCATTTGTGTGCAATTCATCTTCATTGGCTTCAATCCCCTGATGACAGTTAGGTGAAATAGATGTAATTTGAATACTAGGACACTCAAAGGGCTTGGGTCCACCTAGTGGGCTGTACTTGGATTCTGGTACCTCACAAGTTCCTTCATAGTTCTTATGACTCTGAAGTCTTGTAGGTGGTGACAGAGGAGAGGAGTGAGACTGCAACCCATGGCGAGGAATACAAATTGGCTGATTTACAGAGGATGATGGCTGGTCTACATTAAAGATGTATATGGATGCACAGTCATCGGACTCAAGATCTGAGAACAAAGGAAAAAGAAAAGAAAAGAAAAAAAAAAAGAGGAACAGAGTCAGAATGCAATACTTGGAAAAAATGCCATAAACAAAATCCTTTGTTTCCCAGGTATAGCCTGTTTTCAGCTTCTTGGACATTTCCCATTACAGTAGCCACACAAAATAAAGCTAATTCTTCATTTTAAATTTTCCCCAGCCATATTTACAGCTAAATAGGACTACAGCATAGTATTCTGTCATAAATCTTGTTTTCAACCAGATTCTACATTTTATACACACCTTCAATGGTTGAAAACATAATACACACAGAAAATGGGTTTAAAAATCTTGAAAGAATCTAAGCTGGAATACTCAATTCAAACTTTAATTTTCATAACTACATTCCATTCATAATTGAACATTTTAATCATAATCCATTAAAAATTAATTCCTGACGTGAATAGGAAGGACTATGATACTTTCTGCAAGCTCAATACTTACAAGTACTGAAATATCGCATACATAATATTTATCTCCTTTAACACTAGAAAGCATCTTACAGTGACTCTAACTTCAACAAAGACTATAAAGAACTAAAAACATTCAATCAAAAGAGGCCTAACAAAGATTATTATTAAAGATATTATGAAGAATCTTATTTGAAAGATTTTTTTTCGTTGCTTAGAAAACTCTCAAGTGCTCACCCCACAGAACAGCGTTTTTCAAGTGCAGTCTTGCAAAGTTTGAGCACAAGTTGTTCAGCAAAAAAAGGCAAAACAAAATATTCTCAGATCTCACTAACTTATCCAAAACACAGGAAATATTCCAAAGAAAAACAAGCAATTGAGAGGGAGTGCAAGTCCTGTTAACAAAATCAGCAGCTTTGTCTTGCAGAACTGAAGCAGACTTTCTTGCCCCACTTCTTAATACTGAATTAACTGCCACTATGAGACATTTGTCCAAAACAAGAGTAGAAAACACAGGTTTCTTTCTTATTTTGTAACCACTGTGCTTCCACTTTTGTTTCTCTCTCTCCTTGTAAAATAGACCCTTCCCTCTATATATAGAAAGTAAGCATGCAGGAGACCTCAGGTACTTCACTAGTCTATCATCTAGCAGATGAAATTAAATGTACTCAAACCATCCCCACTAGACACTGAAACTAGTCTCAAAATCTGTTAACAATATTGTCTCTACAACCCAAGTAATTTGTTTTAATGCTGAATCATTGAGAGCTTTTGACCCATCACTAACATTTAACATAATCCTTAAAATTATACAGTTTCTAGTGCTTCGCGTATGGGTTTTTATTTTTTAAAGTATTTTTTTTCAGTAGTAGGGGAATATTACCCAGACACATAAACGTTTCTGCAAACTAAAATGCTCCTGTGTCAAATGTGACAGTGAGACATCATGTTCATACAATTATTTTCCATAAATCCAGACTGCATGACATTAATTAATCACTGTCAAAACTGCATTTCCCTATCCTTTCACTAAGATAACAAACATTTTAAAAACACTTATATTGGGGGTCTTTCTTCTTGCCATCTCCCATAACAAAACATGGGATGCCAACAGTAGTTAGTTACAGGTTTTCCCCATCTATTGGTACATCCATGTGCAAGATCAAATACCCTTTCTTCCTAAATCATTATTAGTAATAGAAGCATCGGCCAAAGGAGGAAAAATGCCATCCTAATAAAAGCATATCCAGCTTCTCAAAATTTAGAAATGAAATAGTTACAGATACTGAAATATTGAAACAACAACAACAACACTGTAGGAAAACAACACTTGGAGGCCTTCAAGCCCTGTATGTAACCATTTGTGTCATTCATGGCTTTAGGAACAGGAGCAGCACATTGTGCTAAAACTCTCACTATTGTGAAGAGTCTTGTTTCTCTTGCAGCAATAACAACGAAATCTTAAAATATTTAAGACAATTTGTCCACTTTCGATGTCACTGGGATTTACAAAAAGCAAATGTACATTCAAAATTTAAGTTTCGTGGAGCTGAGATGGAAAGATCAGCCTAGCACAGATTTATCAACACCAGCTGGAAAGAACCTGGGGGAAGAGATGCAGAAGGCAGGAGAGCACTCTTCTGACTCGGGCTTCTTTGGTCCCTCTCCACGACAAACAGCTTCTAATGAGTTTGACACCGTGCTCTCCTATTACCCCTCCTCAGCAGCATTCACACAAACACTCAAAAAACAGGAAACCAGAAACCTAGAGTAAGAATTATGCACCTAATGAACACCAAATCCCAGAAGACTGTGGAAACAATATATGTTCAAGTCTAAATCATGCAAACCATTTTCAGATACAATCAATAAACAAGTAGATTTATTTTAGTTTTCACACACAAACCCTCCCTGTTACAGCCATGTGTTAAAATAACCTGTTAGTTGCTCATACAAAGGACAACACTAAGGGCTTTACAAATCTTGTCATTAATTCTACTAGACTATTTACCAATAACTGGTTTTGTACTATTAAAGACTGTAGAGAGAATCCAATCTGGAACAGCCCTCTAACCAATTTGAAGGAACTAGCAAACATACAAAGACGAATGTAACTTGGGTGAAAGAAATGAGTGGGGGGGGGCATGGGACGGGACAGGACACACACAAAAAAAACCCCACCAAACCCAAACAGCTCATAACCCTTAAGATGGAAAGGAGAATAGCTCAGTAAAAAACAACACAGGGCTTCAAGAAAGCAGAGGGTAAACAAACTCAGGGGAGTCTCACAATAGGCAAGTGCAAGGCAAAAAAAGAGCTATGGAGAAGCCCAAGGGAAAACTGGAGTTATGGAAATCTGGTTACTTAATAGGAGAGCTATTACATCCAAACAATCCTACTGGGGGAGGAAAGACAGTAAAGAAGTGAAGTCGGCCAAGTCATGAGACCTTCACTGACCATAAAATATAAGAAAGAAGCATTCAAGAAACAGAAACTAGGTCAGATTACTAAGGTAGAGCATAAAAACTACCACAAGCACATGGGGGTAAGATGCTAGGACAGGACAGACACAGCAAAACACAAACCTCAAGAGAAGCAGTGCCATTCACATCAAAAGCCTACCACGACCCTGAAAAGGCAGGTGTGTTAAATGCTTTTTCTCTGCTTAAGTCAACTAAGTAAACTGATAAGAAAGTTAACAGCAATGCAGAGTAAAGAAAACTGGACTAAATAAAAGGTTAAAAAGTACTAAAGAAGTACGGGCCAATAAGTTTAGCTTCAGTTTTAGAAGTAGTATTAATAGTTTATTTGTGCCAGTAAGCATTTAAAAGGAGACAGGGAAACAAAAGAAGAAGTCAATGTTTGCAAAGAACAAAACCGCGTCAAACAAATTTTGTTTTACGATCAAAGGAGGTCTTCTGGATAGCTAGCACAGAAAGTAACTCAGCTTTGTTTTAACTTAAGATTTTTAGCACTACCATGCCTGGAAAAGTCACTGAGTCTTCAGAAATTTAGCAAAGCTGCCTTCTCCACCTGCTGAGATCAGGTTTACTACCGAGTGATCACAAAGTTAGCAGATGTTCTGTGTTCACCTAGTGCATATAAGCTATATAAAGTTGCAGACTTGCAATGCAGTCTTACATCAGGCATCTGTGTCATCCTTCATCAATGAGAACCAGAAGGTCTGTCGTTTCGACTGTACATTTGCTACTGTTTGGAAACAGACGAGTCTGCAGAAGCTCCTGTTCAGTATTAAAACAACACTGGCTCATCCCTCACTAAGCTGCTAACTACACTTCAACATAAGCAGTCTAACTGGAGAATATAACTAAATAATATCCAGAACAACTGCTCCTAAAGTACATTTTGCTCACTATTTGCCATATCAGACTGCATATTCAGGACTAATAATGCTTGCCCACCAGTTGTTCGCTCCTCAGCGATGTGCTGGCACATGCGTATGTGCAGCTGTGCAGTGAGCCGGATTTCTCCACAGAAGGAAGGTCAATTACTATCAAATGTCTGAACACAGGCCCGGGGTTTGGAAGCTCATAAACAAACAGGTTCAGACAATAGGAGTCGGGATAAAGCACTTAGAAAGTGCAACACAGCCTAGGTCTTATAAAAATGCTACTGTGAAAAAAGGATCGGTAATCCAAGTCCTTTAAATAGCATGGGGAAAGACTTGAGCATTGCCACAGACATCATGTGTGTTCTCAGGCAAGTCATATCATCTGTCTCCACTCCCAAACTTTAAAAAGAATGACAGCCTCTTCTTTTTCAGTTCTGTCACGACCGTTACCACTATCTCTTTCTGAATGTGATGGTATTATAAAGAATGCCACAGAAATATCTGCAAGAACAAAAAGCATATGCAGCTCCATTTTTTAATTTCATTATCCTACTGATTTGCAGCAGTTAATGTATTTTTGGGGATGAAAGAAGAGTCTTAATCTTCACAAAGAACTCAAAACACCCAATAGTCATAGTTTTACTTTTGTGCATTAAAAAAGAAAAATCAGAGTTCTTGTTGTACACTATCACAGTAAAGCTCTATAATTGGATATTTAACTCCAGTTCTCCACTGCAAGCTCCAAGTTCTCCAGATATGCCTCCTACAAGCTTAAACATAAACTTAAAAAACACAACCAAGAAAAAAACCCTGAAAAATACAGCAATGCATTAGTTTATAAGCAGTATAACTGACTAGTAAGTCACGAAATATGGTACTAAAAAGGTATAAATTGTGAGAACAATTCAGGTAGCAAGGTAGAGCAGGAGGAAGACGCATCCTTACAGATCAAGTTCAGCAACACACAAAACAGTGCGAAAGTTTGAGCTTTCAGGAAAGGATGATTTACAACAACTGTCATTTTATGAAGCAGTTCTCCCTCTTCAATGATTTTGTCTTCTGTTTTGTGGTCATATCAGATTACTCAAAAAAGATAAAAATAAGTTTTACTTCTGTCAATCATGTATGCTAGAGGCAGCTCTGTCATGCCCATCAGAAGTTCATTTGTTTACTTGTGTTAAGAACACTGGAAATGTACAAGAAAACATTCTCAACAGCGGGAGCTCATCAATGCAGAATAATAATGAAGCCTCACTAGTTTAAGCGATTTAAACAACAAAATAATACAGCATATCAAATGTTTACAACTAACACTGAATAAAGAAAGAACATACTGGCTCTCAGGGCGTAACTACATGTTGTGTTTTTTTCAGCAGCAACTACCCTCCCACACAGGCTCACACGCAAAGCGGGAGAGGAAACGAGAAGAGAGGTATTTTTAACCCAGATGATTTTGGCAATCAGATTTGCAGTGCACTGACATAAACACCTGTATATACACAACTGACAGGATGGCAAGCTTTAGGACATGGGGAGAAGTGAGCAACCAGGACAGGAACTGCAGGTGTTTTCACCATCAAATAAAAGCGTAACATGCAACTAAACCCTTAGGCCATAGCCTGGTACGTATGCATTTAAACTAGAATGGTTGTCTTAGTGTACATCCAGCTTCAGCCTGAAGTAACAGAATTAAGTTCTGAATAGGGAAATAACAGTCATGAAATTTTATTTGGCTTGTAAGAACAGACTAAATAGACATGAAAATCAAACGCATCTGCTCAAGCCATAAGCACATTTCAGAAAATCAGGTACTTCTGTTACAGCAAATGGAGTTAATCTCACTTGAGGCTTTTTCCTTTTCTTAACACACCTAAGTTCTCATAATCTTTCATAGCAGAGTGCTTTGAGATACATTGGTAAAAAGTGATGTACAAAGCAGGTAAAGAATCCAGCTTGTAACCATAAAGTTCAACAAGAATTAGTCATTCTAAGTTCAGTTAGAAGAACAGCAAACAGCAACAGAAGTGCTAGGCAGTGTTTGTACCTGTGCCTTCTCCAGCTCTCCTGGTATTTCTGGTTGATTATGAAGCATGTATTTATATGAAAATTCATAGAGTTTGTCAGTCAGTATTTAAGATTTATTCATTAATACTCATAACAGGTTAAAAAATATTTACTTTTTGCTTTAAAAATCTGTAAGTTCTACAGGGTCTTCTTTGTTTCCATTTTCCTCTGTGGGTACGTCAGTGAACAGAGCACAGTATTTTACTGCGTAACACATAAAATGGGAGCTGTTGCCCTCCGGTTTGATGAAGCCTCATTTGTCATTCAGTGTTAGATAGAAAGTCAGCTTAACATGACCCAGTAGTTCAAAGGTATTAAGAAATACACTACAGCCTTTTGGGAGATTCTTAAAATGACACAATACATCTGTGCAGCAGTTACTAACACATAGTATTAACATCCTATTTGTCAATGCTGTTCTGAAGATGAACTACATTATTCTATACAATCAGTTGTTAGAATTTGTGAAAGGACTGCAGCCCTGCAATCCCAGAGCATCTGCCATGTTGGACATGGGAACTGAGAAAACACTGAGCACTCCAAAACTGGTGTGTTGTGCCTGACCCACAGGAAGAAGACTGATCGTAAAGATAAGCAAGAACATTAGGCAAATACTGACTGAAGAGAACAAAGGAATTATGTGCTGTAGTTGCCAGCCAAAGGTTTGTCTAGATTCTTGGTATTGCAGGCCAATTTATCACTCACAACCTAACTCTTCATTTGTGGGGGCAAAATGAACAGACTCCATAAAAGGCTCTCCAGTTATTCCAAGTTCTCATTTATACTGTACCTGTAAACTGAAATTCTCACCTGACTACCTAAATGGATGCCTTCACCACTGATCGACTTCTGACACCAATGAGCTTGTTGACCTGCTTGCTGCCCTACACAGAGACAACTCCAGGTTTGCAGTCTGCTCCAGTCCTGAACCAACCACTGAGCACTGGCCAAGATCAGAATGTGTAAGTAGGGCCATAGCAAGCAAAACAAGACAGGAATGTACAAGAAAATGGATATTTCAGTTTATAGGAGAGCATGGTGACATAGGCTAGGGTCTGTGCGAAAGGCAGTAGAAAAGGAATGCAATAAGCCAAGGCAAGAAGTTTGAGTGGAGAGAGGTTGCACAGTAAAGGGAAGGGACACTGAAACAGGCACATGCCTCTTTCTGTTTATCAAACAGAGCATGGCACAGAGGCTGAGAACCAGTATTGATAGTATCTGAACAAACTAGTTTGGGAACTCTTCACACCTCAGCAAAATTACACTGTACTTCTTCAGCTGTCCTACACATGACAGAGGGCAAACTATTCCACAGCAGGCAATCCTACCATATAGCTAGCTCACTATTTCAAATTACAAATATTACAGCTTTTTACCAGTACAGTTTATAATATAGCTTTAATGTAGGCTTCAGGTGCACAAAACTCAAAGACTCTGTACATCAAAGGACTAAAACAAGCCAGAACGATATCTGAAACTTTCCTGTTTTCCCAGCTGCTCACATGAATGTAGAATCAGAAACACCTTGAATTCACTTTGCTAAGACTGACACAGTAAGCATAACGGGCCGAAACAGGAACCAAACAGCCAAATGAGAAAAGGGGAGGTTGAAGCTGAGCACGAATACCATTTTCCCAGCAACTTTCAGAATATTTTCCCCAAAATACAAGGGAGACCATATTAGCACGCGTCACAACAATGCAAGCCCTGAAACTTTGCATCTCTTCACAGAGTCCTAAATAGCTTGTGTTTATTCCAGCAGGACTGGAGGTTTCACTACATACTGTACCTAATCAGCCTAACCTCCTGCCCCCAACCAAAAAAGCTAGGCAACTTGAAAGACAGCAGCATTTGCTCTCAAAAGTCTAAATTTGACAAACTGCACTGATGAAATACAAAGACTCTGACTTAATTTAAAGAAGCTATGCAAAATACAAAATGTTGACAAGATTTGCTTAGTGGTTCTTTGGATTAAGCCACACATTCTCTTGTGGCCTTGTCACTCGAGTACAGTTATCCCAAATGACACCATTACAAGCCTTTTGCAATCATACAGAGTTATACTCCATCTCCTCATCTCTTCTGTGTTCCTGATTCAGGGAACAACTCCTAGAAAGCATCTAAGATACACATGAGTAGCTATAAATCACTGTAGAGATTGTTACAGCCCATTATGCAGCCATCAAAAGCAGTGAATCACTGTCACTAATGGTTAATAAATGCACCCTGACTGTGTTATCAGCTCATCATTCTGTTCTTAGAGTATACTTTCATTTTGGGTATGAAGACACAAAGGGTTACTCTGTAAAACAACTTCAGTTAGCAAGTAAAAGTTTGTTCTCTGTCCCAACTACGAAGAGTCACAATTCTGTTCCCTCTCCAGTATGGTACAAATACTGCTTGTCACTGAACTTACGTTTAAGTGGTCTTCCCTTTTTTTTTTTTTATTTACCAAAACCACTAGAAAAAAAAATATCTAGGATCAAAAAACATTTCTCCCAGCATTTGTTCCTAAAAAGGAAAGTTAGCAGCCACTAAAACATGAAGACTCATTAAGCCGTGAACTTAAAGTTATTTGCTTCCTGCAAGCTTGAATAACCTCACACATAAGAAAAATTGAAAGATCTCGGTTTCAAAGGACCTAAGAGTAAGTCCAAAGAGGAATATTTACAAGATTTTGGAAATAACCCTCTCCACAAAAATTCAATTCCATCCAGCAATTTTGCTACATTAAAAGTATTTCTCATTTTTAGAAGTGATGACTATCCCATGAAATGCAGTCTGAGAAGCCATTTTTTAAACAAAAGCAATTGCTATTAATCTAAATATTAATATGAATACCATGTTTCCACATTTCTAGGAGTAATAAATTAGCTGTAAGCACCTGCATATGTTTCTACCTACAAATGTCTTTTATGAAGTTCACATGAAGTTTTTGTTTCTGCTTAAAAAAAACCACCACCACCAAAACAACCAAAAACACACCACCACCCCAAACCAAACCCAGAGTTCTATTTTCACAAATTTGTTGCTGAAAGATCATGGGTTTATAGTCAGATCTCCAGGAAGCTGATTCTTCTCTCCTTCCCCCAGGTACATAAAAATAAGGACTGGGCCTCCCAAACAAAACTGACAAAAGTATCTTCTACCACACCTATCGTCCTTTGTCTGGAAAGTAACCATAAGCATTCAGTGCCACCAAGACATTTAATCAGAAGAGCCATGTAAATGATTAAGTTCAGCTGTTCAGTTAACTCATGAGATGCGCAGGCCACAACACAGCCCAAAGCCCTGCTTATCGACCAGTCCTGCACTTCCTCAGATTTAAACTGATCTTCCCTGAATGACTTTGAACAATTCCCCAATTTTTTTTCATGTTCTCTTTTGCCAGAATTTCACAATACTCACAGATGTGTGTACTAAAGGTAGAAGAGAACATTGGCTTGTTAATAAGCTTGCTCCTGCCTTGCAGTTTTACTTAGCCTTACCGATCATTTCACTCATCTTAAATTCCACTGTCATTCGAACTCCACATGGCATGCCTCGACAAATGCAAGGACTTGGATGTTGTTTTACAGGCTGGGCTCACTGCCAAGTCTGCTCCACGCACTTCCCTGGCCCACTAGGGCAGCTTTAGGCAACGACTCCCTATTTACGTTGTTCCTGTGAACGGCTAAACTGCTGCTTACTATCGAACCAGGCCCAATCTACTCTCATTTCTCACTCGTTCACAGCAACGTTACTTATTTGGCTACTCTCTGGGTGGGATCTGACAAACTGCTTGCAGTTGTACAACACAAACAAAAGGAAAAAGACCAACATCATGTTTTAAGCAGAGGGCTACTTTTCACTTTGAAGAAAGAAAGAGCTTATTTCTAATTTTCAGAAATCATACAAGATAAAAGCATTAGCACAAATGCTTTTGTACCCTGCCCATCTCCCACATCCCAACAGTCAGGATTTGTTTCCATTTGCACTGTGCCCACAATTCAGATGGGAGGGAAGGGGACAGAGGGTGAGGTGCAACTATGAATTCACACACAAAATAAGCGACATTTTGTCAAACTAGGGATCTTTTTCAAATCCCTGCACTATGCAGTGACTCACTACATAGTGATTCTCAGTGCACTGTGTAGTGATCCAAGAACCATATGCCAAACCATAAAAGTTATGAAATTAGATCAGGTGCAACTACAACTGCTTTGCAACAGCACACAAGAGAGTTTGGTATTTTCCCAAGTGGTCTCATCGTGGTAAAGCTTTATCCAAATAGGCAAGATTTGATTTAGCCAGCATGCCATGAAAAAACACAACGTATTCAAACACATCAGCTTCCGAGGATTACCATTTTAATCTGTTACTCTTCACGCTCAGGCAACTCTGACTCCACTGACACCAGATTTGACTTTAACACACATTTTCCTCTGGTTCTTCGTCAGTGTCTTTTCTAAGTTATCTTGAAGTCACAAGGTTCTTGTCACAGACCCTCTATTTTTGGTCAGATGCAGCTGTTTGGTTTTCCCTCCTCCCCTCCATCAGCAGATTATATAACCACAGCCTAAGACTGGATTTGCTTTATGTCCCTGCGTGTCAATCTTTTACGTGCACAGATACCAGCATCCGCTAGCATGTACAATAAAATCCTAATAACTAAATTATCCTCAAGTGGTGGTTCCCATCACAATACATTTAATGCTCAACATCTAATAAATAAACAAACATTTATGTTAAGAAGTATCATTTATGTCTAAGGGAGGAAAAAAAAGAAACTGACTCAAGCGACTTGTCCATTCATTCCTTTCTTAAAGTTGCACCAGTTGATCCTGGTCTTAATCCACATGAGCACTCTTTTGTATAGCAAATGTTTAAAGACCAGCACAGACAGCTCTATTTATATGTGTGGCTCGAGTTATACATATTAACCACCGAGTTACCATCTTGTGCAAAGGCTTTCTCTCCCACCCATTTATATAGGCAACCAAATCTAAACAGAATAAAAAGACTTTAAAAAGGAATAAAACTTCAGGTGAACCATACAGGTGTGCAAGATGGTCTGTTAAAAAAGTACTTCAGAAGATCATGTCTCACAAGTTTCTCTCAGCTAAGGAAAGCAAACTTTTTAGCAGTTCTGGATCAGAAATATGTGATCACAAAAATGAATTTCACCAAGAGCAACCCTCAGTCAGCTCACACCTCAAGTTCACAATTACTGCCAGCATCGAGCCTTTAATTATCCACTCAGTCTAATTGTGAGACTGCTCTCTTCCCCACCACAACTTGACTCGCTTAGTATTGCTTACCTTAATCACCATCTCAGGGAAAAGAACAGAAAGTTCAAGCACACCGCAAACTTTTGTAAACAGCTTAGGTTGTCTTCTACTGTCTACCAACAATCCCTGACAGCAATACCTGTCATGAATACACATTTAAGAAGTGAACAATACTTTACATATTAATGATCAAGGCAAAGGTATAAAGACTAGTATTGTGGTGGTACTTCAGTACAAGTCATCGGTTTTAAGACTTATACTATGTATCTAAATTAAATGACACTTATATTGTGCCAGTTTTCGCTACAGAGTTTTTGCCTAGCTACTGAGGAAAAACTCGGCACCCGTCATTGCTTCAGAGCACTCAACACCACGGGCAGGAGGTAACTGCCGAGCAGCCCAAGCAGCTTGCACATGCTCATAGAGCAAGAAGGTCAGACACAGAAACCTTCAAAAGAAAAGATCAGGTATTACTTTGACAGTCACAATAGCAACATGTATATTTCCATCTTGATCCTTAGTACCAGCCTCAGGCCAATAAACTAATAGGTCTAAGTTAGAGGACAAAAAAAAACCTCAAAGGAGAACAAGAGTATAGAAGTTTTCAAACAAACTAAAGATGCAAATCCAGATACACTGTCCTTATCCAGAGCGAGGCTCCAGCTTGCAAAGATGTTTTGAATTGTCACTAAATTCATCACAGAACTGGGATATTTTTCATACTTCTCATACCATGCTTTTCAGGAGAAAAGTAAGAGAGATTGTGAGATTTCATCTGTAACAAGATTACCAAATAGTATTACTTAACCAAATATTAGGTCACAGGAAACAAGGAGAACCTCTTTTCAGCTTGTTTCATGGTTTTCAAGAAAATAAAACAGATATTATGAAGCAAAAGTCCAAGGAGGCTATTTCTATCAGTACTTCTAAAGCCCTCATATTTTGGGAAAACAAATGTACAGAATCAATGAAGGATGATTACTTATACTGAAAGATAATAAGAATTTCTCCTCCTCTACTTCACAACCCAAGAACAAAAGGTGGGTGTTACAGTGAAATTCCACATATTTCTCTGTTTTACTGGGTAGCGAAACCTTAGCCTGTCTTTCACTCTTAGAGGACCTCATCACAAATAACAGGAACGTTTTAGACAGGATTCTAAACAGCAATACCAATACCCCATCTGTCAGAATTTCCCGAGTAATGAAATCATTCATTTTCTGGATATTGAACAGTGTGCAGCCTCTAACTTTAAGTCAGTCCCCACTTCACATACCAAAAAGAAATAATTTTGGATGTTACAGAACCTTACAAGGTTCTGAATTCCCAGCTTAGTACTACATACCCCAAGTTCTTTAAAGACCCTTACCCTGTAAAAACTCATTATTTAAAACAGAAGCTGAACCCTTAAAATAAAAATTCAGCTAAAGAAACAATCATAGCAACTTGTACTTGCTACCCTTTTGCACAGTTTGGCATTTAAATAGTATGCCGCATCCTCACCAGAGTTTTTGACAGTAGTGTGAAGACCTTAATGCAGTTTATTTGTTTAATGCTTAATAAATTCTAGGCAAACTTCCAAAAATTATATTGAATAGTAATGCAAAACTAGGGGGGTGAAAGGGATGGAAGCATCATTAGAAAAGCATTCCAAATTAAATTTGATTATTCAAGTGTCACACATTACATCTTAAAAAAATCTCTTCATTAAAGAGACCAAACATGGTGGTTCCTCAAATACATTAATTGAAAAAGTTAAGTTACATGGCAATCTATTTTAGTAGAGGGTACAGACCTGAAGGATACTGTAATTCAAATGCCTACTCAGGCATTTCAAATGCAACTGATACAAGGTGGCAAGATGCAATCAGATGCCACTGCAACTAACCAAAGGGTTTTGCAAGAAAGAGTATACCAAAGAGATTTGGTTCACTTCAGAGTGCTCTGTAGCATTACCCTTGCACACTGGTGGCCTGAGTAATTTTGTCAGAAAAAGATGAAGCTTTTTAGTATCTAGACTGTACCACCTGTTTTGAGTGCTGAACACTACCAAAAAAAAAAAAAAAATTATATCAAAGTGCCGATTTCTTTCCTCTTTGAGACAAGGACACTAAACTGAGAAGCAGAATGCAAGATTTTGTGGAAGGTGCTTAGTACCTAACTTCCACTTAGAAGCAGCTGAAGAGCTTCTGACAATCTCTAATTTGGCAACCACCTGAGCAAATTTTTACTTCAGCTCACAAGCTATATGGAATGGACTATGCCTTAGATTTCAAGCGAAGTATGCTACAAAGACTGCAGTATTCGACTACAGACTTCCAAGCATATTTAAACCATCTTTCATGCATTCCCCTCTGCAGCAGGAACTACAACTTTCAGATCAAACACACAAGCACTACTGCAGAACATTAGCCTCAATTCCTGCCAATCAGCACAAAACTAAACAGAATAGCTCATTTTTTCTTGCTTTTGGTTAAAAATACAGTTAAAGATAAAATCTACATATATGTATATACTTACATACATACATGTATAACAGAATAAAATCCTCACAACAGAAGTCTCAGCATAAAAGAAAGCATTAACGTAGATTTCCATGTTATTTACACAAGAACTTAGTACTAGACGCTTCTTTCACAAGGGTGCCGATCCCAAACTTCTCAAGATACAGCACAAAGCATGAGAACATGTTTTCAAGTATTCTCCCTGATCGTGGAAGACTTCGTATTTTTAATATTATTTATCTCAAATTAAGCAATGTTCCCTGTGACCTACATGTTTTATTATTCTCATACATTAGGGAAAAAAAAATACCCTCACTTTGCTGCATAATGGACAACATCATTGAAGTGAGTGATATGGGATTATGAAATGTATGCTTTAGGGAGATCTAAGAACATTTGTTCATCTAGCTAATATACTCGGAAGAGGGAGAAGGGAAAAATGTAAGACTTCCAATGCAAGTCCTCTCTTATATGAAATCTATTTCTTCATATGTAAAATTAATGGGCAGAATTAACAGCTAAACTCTGGCAATCCTTTTAATAAAATACTTGAAGGCAGAGACCTATTCTAACCCTTTCCCCTGAAGGCCACACCTGTGGACAGCAGGCGAGATCATCTCCAGTATTCCACAAAATAGCAAAATTACTGAGTTACAGATGCAGGATCTCTTACTGAAAGCTACAGCAAACAGATCAGTTTATGGTCTGAGTATCACATTTTTAAAATCTGCCTTACAAGTAGTTTTAACTTATCAAGCACATGAAATTCACCATATTCAGAGTAATATCTGAACTGTCTGTTAAGGAATGCTACCAAAATACAAATGTTATAAAAGGGAATTGAGTACCACTAGTATTTCCAGTTTTCTGAGCAACTTGTTTTCACATTCTCATCCATCATCGACAGAGAAGCAGAGCTTAGACCACTAGCTTTGTGTGGGAAAACAAAACAAAAAAAAAGGAATAGGGGGTGTCGATTATTTTTGTTGTACTTTGTTAACATTCCCCATTGTTTCATATGGCACTGTAATACATTTATTTGGCTAGCAGAACTCAGGCCCCCTTCCCAAAAGCACCATCTGCTACTCCTGCCTATTCTAGGCAAAGAAAAATCTCCCTTTATCTGAGAGAATCAGTAAACTAAGTCTTAGCATCAAGAAAGTTAGAGATTTTGTAAGAAATTAATTCCGGGTGTTCACTGGATTATAAACAGACTGTATCGAACAATTTGTTTTCTAATCAACTTACGCAGGCAACCGAGTCAGAGAACAAAACAACATGGCTGCATCATTTAGCCGGGATCCAGTCATGTTTCAGAGCTATCTTATCATCTAACCAGTTAGACTTAGTGCACTACCAATTAATACTTATTTCAAGTAGGTCAGAAAAAAAAGCACGCAGCCATCGAACTCTGGTACAGCCGCACACTGCACAGCTGGCTCTTATGGATTCCCCACAACCTGATTTGCAGGGAACACTCTATTTTCTGCAGTTTAAAGAAACATGAGGCTTTTCCAACGGGGTTTTCAGGCTCCGATACTACAAAACAGAATAAAATGGAAGCGCTCCGAGCCGTGTGTATCGGCACACACGGACCCAACAGCCACCCCAGCTCATCGCGCAGCGTTTGGCCCATCCACAGGCACACACGCACGCACGTACACAAAGTTTGGAAGAACACACTGGAGTAACGACGATGCTTTATATACGGGGAAGGGGTTCGGCTGAAACTTCTCCTCGCCAGAGCGCCAGCCCAGCCTGCCGCGCAGCCCCGCCGATCCCCTGCTGCTCACCGCCCTGTGCCAAGTGTAACGGCACGCTGTGCTCACCGGGACCCCCGCGCCCCGCAACGCCGCCCCAGCCGGGCACCGGCAGCCCAGGGGCTCGCAGGCGGGT